>LPNX010304963.1:471508-496046 GCA_001517045.1 Pseudotsuga menziesii | reverse complement strand
GGGGGGGGGGTGTTGGTGGTGGGGGGATACATAGGGATGTGTGTGCGTGTGTGAGAGAGAGAGAGAGGTGGGGGGTTATATTAATGTGGGACTCTTTAGTTGTTGTAGAGGGTATGTAATAGGAAGTTTCAGGGGTTAGGAGCATATGTAGTAATAACATGTACATTTTTTTTTTCACCCAAGCATGCACACCGTTTTGTTCACTAAAACTTGCACACAATATTTAACATTACAACTATATTGTTTGGTTTGGTGATAATAACATTAAAAAATTAGGGAGGGCAGAGTGGTTTTGGGTTTGGGGAGGATCTTAGAGTGATTAGAGAGAAATGGGGGTATTGGTGTGTAGTTTGGGTGTCTGGGTTAGAGAGGGAGAGAGAGAGCAAGTGGTTGTTAAAGAATTGGAGGGATTTGTTGGGGTTAGAGTTAAGGGTAAGAAGAGAGAGAGAGAGAGAGAGAGAGAGAGAGAGAGAGAGAGAGAGAGAGAGAGTAGGTGGTTGTTAGGGAATTGGAGGTATTTGGTAGGGATAGAGTTAAGGGGAGAGAGAGAGAGAGATGGTAAGGGGTTAGAGGTAGAGACCGAGGGGGGTGTTAGGATATTGGGGGTAAGTGGAAGGGGGAAGAGAGTGAGACAATGGGTTATTAAGGGCTAGGGAGACGAGAACAAAGTGAGAGTGGGGGCATTGGGGTTAGGTGTATGTGGAGGATTAGGGGAGTGAGAGAGAGTGAGATATCCATTGTAGAAAGAGAAATGCATTCACCTTTGTCAGACCATGGGAAACAATAGGAAGATTGGCGTTCAGAGGAAATAACTGTGGAATATCTACTACATCAAGGTGTCTTTCAAAGAATGAAACCAAATCATTAACTTGATACATCAAACCTCCTGCAAAAGCTTGTAATTTAAATATTCAAAAGGTTTGAAAATCCCATATTAGTCCATGGATTCCTTTCCATTAACTTGGACCAGTTAAGCATGGAAGCAGGAAGGAGAAAATTTAGAGATCCTCTTTCCCTGATGAAATTCCCACCTTCAACTATGAAGGGAATAGTTTTGCAAATACTATTAAGTTGTTCGGGTAAAATGTAGTTTTTTTGTGTATCAAGGGAATCGAAAATGACACCATTCTCATACTCACATGACACAGGGTCGATTTTGATGACTACCACTATAACCCCTATGAGCAACCAACTGGGGGCTCAACCTTCACACACATTTTTCCAAGACTCAAACCAGTGACCTGCATAGAAACCTATATGCATTCACAGAATGTGCAGTTTCCAATCAGCCTACATCCCTGCCCCATCCAAACTAGATGTAGTTGCTTACAGATGAATAGTCCAAAAAATGTGTGGTGGTGATAATAAGATTCTTGTTTGTATGCTGAGTCATATACTACATGAAAAATATGAGAGGAGCACCAAGTGAGAGAGGGGGTGTCAGGGTTAGGTGGAGGTGGAGGAGTAGGGGAGTGAGAGAGCATGAGAAATCCATTGTAGTAGAAGAAATTCATTTTCCTATTTTAGGAACAGTCCAATGACCTATTTCACTATGGAGCTCATGAGAGTCTGTTCTTATCTTGGTTATATTGGTTTTTTTCTTTGAACTTATTAAAACAGAGATATACTTTTGATCTTCTAGAGTAGGGTTGATGACCTTCTTATAATATCTTAATTTTTATTTAGCCTCTAAATCTTTCTCACACCACAGTTTCTCTTTAAACTTAAAAGTAACAATATTTTTTATGTTAGTAATATTTTGCAACATAATATTTTCTTCGATCTCCCAATTTTTTAACCAGGCCCTGGTATCTTGATACCAACCTTGCTTGAGTCTTAGGTGGTTTTGGCTGGAATTAAAAGCTAGGTTAGGAAGTCTATGGTCTCCCATGTTATTGATTATGTTCTTGTACAACAGGAGCCTAGTCATAGCTAGTCTCTCGATAGGGGAAAGACCCACTTCTATAAGGAGAATAGGATAAGGTGTATTCCTTTTAATTTTGAGGTTATACGTTATAAAACGCTTCTTGATTTGCTCAATATTTCTCCAACATTATCTAGAGATGATGCAACCCTGAACCTCACACCCATACAAGATAACAGGAGTGACTAAAGTTTCAAAGAGGAGCTTTTTTTTATCCCACATCACAAGGTTTGTTGCTTTACAATTATTTTCAAGACCAAAGTAAGCTTTCCACCCTCCATTAATCCTTTTCTCAATGTTATAGTTCTAGTTGAGCTTGTGATGAATATCAATTCCAAGGTATTTGTAAGAAGACACTTCCTCCAAGTTGTTATTGTCATACACAAAATTAGTGTAAGTGTCCTTCTTGGATTTGATAATCGTAACTTTTGTTTTGTCAGTGTTGACAGTCATACCCATGGTAGAGCAGAAATCCTTAAGAACTCGTAGTTGCTTATCAAGATCAAATGGACACCTTTCCACAAGAACAATATCGTCAGCATAGAGAAGAAGGATTATGACTATTCCAACTAAGAATGTGCCAGCACAGTCTGCTTCTTCTAAACAACCTTCTAGCTTATCGATGTAAATTCCAAATAGGGTAGGGGAGAGGGGGGAACCTTGTTTAACTCTGATATTACACTTAATATCTCTTGACCACCCCTCGTTGCTCTTAAACTTGGTGATTACATTCTCGTATAACCTTATTGCAACAGCTCTCAACTCGAAAGGAACCTTTAGCTCTTCTAATCTATTCCATATGTTATTTCTAGGTACCATATCGAAAGCCTTTCTAAAGTCCACAAAGCAACAAAAGAGATTGTATTTATGATTACAACACTCCTCCACAATGATCCTAAGCGTAACGAGGTGGTCCATAGTTGAGTGTTGTCTTCTAAAACCCGCTTGGCCTTTAGCCCACTTACCTTCACTTTTAAGCCATCTGTTGATCTTATTTTCCAAAATAATACCATATAACTTGTCTAAGAGGGGGCTAATCATAATTGTCTGATAATTAGAGGGGTTGTTTGTATCCCCACTTTTAAAAATAGGGATAATGAGGCTCTGAGTCCAAGGTTTAGGGAACCCTTGCTTGACTGCTTGATTGAAAAGCTTGAGGATGTGAGGGATGAGTACAAGAGCTCCAATTTTTAAGATTTCTATGAGGTAACCTTCAATGTCCTTAGGTTTTCCATTTTCCAAACGCTTAACCCCAAAATATATGTCTTCTAATGAGAAAACTTCTATCGTTGTGAGCAGGGTTTCAAAGTTGTCTATGACATTTGGGGATTCATAAAGCTTTTTAAGATAGGAATTCCAGTCGTGTAAAGCAATTCTATTTTTATCCTTATTTTTTCAGGTTAGAATCTGTCTCCAGAATTTCTTAGGAGCCACCTTAGAGAGGTGTAAGAGATTTTCTTGTCTTTTATGAATATACTATATTTTTTTTCTTTTTAGTTAGTTCTTTGTATATTTTTATCTTATCATTTTTAAAAGACTCATCACGAGCTTCATTAATTTCTCTCCTCGCATTTTTACAATCTTTATCATACCAAGGGTTGGTTTTCCTATTTCTTTTATTACTTGAGACTTCAATTGAGAACTTGTTAATAGAATGTGAGAGGGTTGTCGTAAAATTATGATAAAGGTCTTCTATGTTGTTTATACTTGATGAAGGAAGCAAATTAATTTTTAAATCATTTAGGAAAAGATCATTTTTATTTCTATCAAAGATCAAGTTCTTTTGGCTATAAGTATTATCTTCTATGGGATATCTATGCATGACAAAATTGAGAGTTACAATAAAGGGTCTATGATCTAAGTCAGGCTCGTGGTCCTCTAAGATGTCAAAATTTATTATTTCATTGTATAAAGGGATATCGTAAATAACATAGTCTACAATGCTACTACAGAGCCCATGGATACAGTTCATTTGGTTAGAATTGGACCACTTCTTTAGACCGTTGTAAATTATGAGATCTTGAGCACTACAAAGCTTGACTAGCTCAGACCCAAACAAATTCTCCCCTAGATCTTCAGAACTTTTTTATATTCAATTTTTTAACCTGTTGTGATTAAAACTACCACAAATTAGTTATCGACCAATTATAATCAACTTGGTTATAGTCATTACCTTATACAATAATGGAATTCATTGATTTTTTTCTTTGTCTTTCCCAAAGTACACTAAATATTGTTTCCATATTTTTAACAAGATTTAAGTCAAAGTCATTTCTGAAGCTTATATGGAAACATGTGTGAGATATTTTTAGTACTCAATGCATGTTTCAGACTCCTAAGTTGAGTCCATCATTGGGATACAATTACTTTCTAAGGGAATGTTTGTAAAATGCAACTTATTAACACTAGATTTATGCATGCTCATGTGATTATTAGCCAATATATTCATTGTTTTTTTCTCTCTTTGAGAATATGAATCGTTGGCTTCCAAGGCTCAGAACGATATTGTTATCTCTATTGATATTTTGAGGATCTTTTTCTATTTTAACACCTTCACGGATGTGCCTCTTGTTATAATGTTCCTCTGTCATGATTAGTTTATCTTTTTCCATGCATATATGATGATTAGATTTATGAGAGCGTTCAACAAGTGTTGAATTCTTCACACAATCACATGAGTAATATTAGCACATTGTTCCTTAAGACTTGCCTTCGCCAAGAGACCAATCTCGCCAATATATATCTTATTGCAAGAGCACGAAATTGAATACACTCAATTTTCTGCTTGCCCCACCAATGGGGTCTTTGGCCTCCTCTAACATGTTTCTCAAGGAGTTTGGTGGAGAGAAAGCCGCTCTAATTTTCTTTAGTTATAAATGAGGTCTCAAACCATGAGATAGACTTTTGAAGGTAATATTTGGTGTAGGTATTTGATATGAGATCAATTTAGAGATTCAACACATTAAGGGAAGGTGCCATCCCCCTAAACATACATAATGGCCAGAAATTAAGGCCCTAAATTATGAGATACACTTTTTGAAGGTAATATTTAGTGTAGTTGTTGGATATGAGACCAATTTAGAGATTTGACACACTAAGGGACGATCTCCTCCCCTTAAGCATACTCCATGGTTATAATGCAAGGCCTTGGTCTTTATATAGTTTTTTTAAAGGACATGGGACATGAATAAGTTTTCGACTGTAAGATAAGATCTTTGAAATGAATTTTATATTCCAAGTGTGGGATATGAGCTTGATTTAGAGGTTTGTGTTAGGATTATTGTAATCCTCTCTTGTCCACCATAGTCTAAATGTCAGCTTCCTAGATTAGGAATATGTTTCCACTTCATTAGTGTCATGGGGAAGTTATATTGGGCCCACCTACCACTTGATGTGCCAATATACATGAGTTTAGGAGTGCTAGAGACCAATCCCTAGATTTTAGGATCCCACACTGAGTCATGAGAGTCCCACTATCAGTTTACCCTAATTTGTGTTAGTTAAGTTATGCTCCGATGGGCCACATTTAGTTCACCTTTAGTTAGCCTAGAGCCAATTTTGCATGATTTAAGCAGTTAGGCACCTTTACTCACCTACCTTGGTCAGTTAACTGATTGTGAGGTGTTTCAGTTCTACGGAGTTACACTAGTGAGCGTCCAGAGTTGATATTTCCACATTTATGATATCTGAAGTCAGTCTCAGTCATGGGATTTGAATCACTCCTAGAGGATTTGAATTCTCTCTAGCGTATCACCAATGTAATACATACAAGTTAATTATTATTCAGTTATGGTTATGTTGTCAAATTCTTTCCTCTTTTCTGAATAATTTCACCATGATTGTTTAACAATTCTTGTAGTGAAATTCTTCCTCGTTATTTCTTCTTTCACTGTGAGGTTCAATCTAGCATTATGATCATGTCACTTTGCTAATTTTACATGGTATCAGAATGAGATCAAGTCATTTTCAATCCTCAAAAACTTCTATTGATGCACTAGAAGCAACTGGGTTCCACAAAAATCTTGGTATCTTTTCCTTGCTCCCTATGGATTTATCTAGAGAAGTCTAGCCAAGTGTGAAGCACCCTGATAATGTGCTCATTGTTGAAGTAGAGAGTGATTGAACCGGTTTTCTTTCGAATTGATTGAACTGGTTTTCTTGACATTGAGGATCCTCACACCCTTCAATTACTTAGATTGGAGGGGAGATACGCAGATTGTGTTGTGTAACAAAGGTCTATATAGAGTCACGATGGGCAAGGAGGTCGAACCCTAACCTATTTTAGAGAAATCAAAGTACCTGAACAAATTGGATGAAGCCTCTAGTTTCATGTGTATTCATATCTCTAGGGAGTTGCTCTTCCACCTTGATGGACTAAAAACACTCAAGGAAGTATGGCATAATATTGAATCATTGTTTGGAAAGCAGGATGAGATGAGATGCCACATTTTGGAGAATGAATTGATTTCTATTCTACCCAACAGTTTCAAATTATCCAATAGTTCTTCTCCAAATTCAATTCTTTGGTCATGCAATGTGGAATTGACAAGAAGTTTGAGCAATTGGTGCTCTCCATTCTGAGCAATCTCGGCCCTAAATTTTCAGCATTTGTGTCCACCTTCCACTCTAGGAGACTAACAACCCCAAACTGGAAAATTCCTTCACTTGATGCATTCACCAAATCGCTCATTTAAGAACAAGACAAGTCGATCCAGATGGGAGCCCTGAAAGCCTCCAATAATCAAGATATTTTGTTTCAGGAGACCAAGAATGCGCAAGATCAAGGGAGACATAAGGGAAAGAACAAAATGAGCACTGAATTTGAACCAAAGGAGGAGTTTGATCCATCATATGGAACCTCATGTTCCAAGAAGGACAAACAGAAAAGGTTTGACAAGGCCAAGTGTTCCTATTGTATGAAATAAAACCATTCAGAGAAAGGTTGTATGAATAAAACCATAGATCGGATGTCAAGACTTCTTGAACAAAATAATATTTCCCTCCATGAAGGCACAAGGAAAGCTAATTCTATAGGAAAGTCTAATTATCATGAGAGATGTCATGCACTGAAGGATGGATTTTCAAAATCCCAAGCCTTCCTCATTGATTCAACAGCCTCCAACGACATGGTTTTCTCCAAAGAGTTATTTTCTTCATTATATCTAATTGATGGTCCAGGTATTCACATGGAAGGTAAATCTATTCTTCCTAAGCCATTTTCATATGATGATGTTTATACTGATGTTTCAGATTCAAAATTTGAAGATGAGGACCAAGTTGAATCAGTTCTTGGTATTGAGAATGAAGTTCAAATAGATCCAAATCGAAATCCAGTCCTTACTCCCAATCCTAGGCCTAAATGGACTCAAAAGCTCATTGGAGTTGTTAGCAACATGGTTAGAGATCAATCTGACAAAAGGAGAACCAAATATCAGTTTCAAGATGAGAACCTTACGTTATGTCATGCAGATCCACTTCTCCCAAAGAGGTGCTATAAACTCCGAGAGAGGTACTACAAGCTAGGTAAGTCTGATCAACAGATCTACAAAGTGGCTTGTCATGATTCACCAAGGAAAGAAGCCATAGATAAGGAATATGAGTAACTGTAGAACAATGAGACATTGGATCATGTCTCTCTTCCTTCAGAGAGAACTTAGAGACAAAAGTGCATTTATACATGGTAAATTGGAAGAAGAATTCTACATGGAACAACCTAAGGGATACACTAATTATTATTCCTTGGTATGCAAGCTGAGGAAACCATTGCATGGGCTCAAGAAAGCCCCCAAGGCATGTCATCCCAAGTTCAACTCTTCCATACTATCACAGAGGTTCGAAAGATGAAACTTTGGTTGCAAAAGCGGCAACATTTCATCTCCTATCTGGCATCATATAGGAAGAAGGTGGAGAGGTTCACATGCACTATATCAGGGAACTAGTGCACACAAGGACCATCACACGACATTACTTCTCTACACAAGTGCAGACTGCATAAATTTTTCACAAAGTTTTTTACTCAGGAGAAATTTGTCTCTTGGTGTGAAAGCTTGATCTTGTTCCATACTGTTCATTTTTTAGGGGGGGTTGTTCCCAAGAGGTTTTCCCCATTTCCTCAGTTTATTGAGTAGTTACTTTTTTGCATTAGATTATATGAGTGATCTTTGCTCTCACTTACCATGACCCAGGTTGTTCAAGTTTGGATTAAGGGGGGGTGTTAGGATTATTGTAATATGTGCCATGGAGAAGTTATATGGGTCCCACCTACCACTTGATACACCAATTTTTATGAGTTTAGGAGCTTCGGAGACCAATCCCTGAAGTTTAGGAGCCCACACTGAGTCATGAGAGTCCCACCATCAGTTCACCCTAGCCTATGTTGAGTTATGCTCTGATGGGACACATTCAGTTCACCTTCAATTATCCTAGCACCCCTTTTTCATGATTTAAGGATTTATCCACCTTTACTCACCTACCTTGGTCAGTTAACTAATTGTGAGGTGTTTCAGTTGTCTGAAGTTACACTAGTGAGCCTCTAGTGTTGATTTTTCTGCAGTTAGTGATTTATGGAGTTAGTCCAAGTCATGGGATTTGAATCTCTCCTAGAGGATTCGAATTATCTCTATTGTATCACCAATATATTACATACAAGTTAATTATTATTCAGTTATGGTTATGTTGTCAAATTCTTGCCTCTTGTTCGAATAATTTCACCATAGTTGTTTGATAATTCTTGCACTGAAATTCTTCCTCATTCATTCTTATTTCTCTTTGAGGTTCAATCCAACCTAATGATCCTGTGGCTTTGCTAATTTTATAGTTTGGTGCAGCAAGAGATGGTATCCTCCCAAAGATATGCTCTTAGATCAAAATAAAATGAATTGGACCCTCTACGCTTATTGTTATGGATAGTGGCCTAGTCATGGGGCCTTTACCATGACACGATACATCTAAATGGAATATTTACCACGACATTAATATACAACCCCATTTCTGAGGTTTGATACATTAAGGATGGGTGTTCTATCATAAAACATGCTTTGAGTCCAAAAACCAATGGAATTCAACCCTAAAGGTGATACTTCTAATACACATGTGAAATGAATGATGACTCAAGCCACGATATTAATTACTTAGAACATATGAGTGGCATATAACTAAGATACTTGCCCAATTCTAAACTTTGGCATGCTAAGAAGGGTCTCTTCACCTGATAAATGAAATGTTAATGGAGGAAGTGACCCTAAATGAACTACAAGATATATTAAGCTCAATTTAAAAAAAATTAATCCCTGGTCCGAACATGCTTCCAATGGAATTTTTTATTGGGAAATTTGATGTGTTAGGTCAAGTTTATTACAAGTAGTTAAAGAATGGAGATCAAGTGGAAAGGTCCCGGCTGTATTTAACTTGACTTTTATAGCCTTAATACCTAAAAGTGATTCTCCAAAGGTTTTTGAGGATTTTAGACCTATTTCGGTGTGCAATTGCATATATAAGGTCACTGGAAAAGTTTTATCCACAAGAAATAAGAAGGTTTTAAGTAATTACATTTATGGAGAGCAGTTTGGGTTCCTTCTAGGACGCTAGATTTATGAGGCTATGGGTGTTGTTCAGGAAGGTATGCATACCATCAAATGTAAAATACTAAAATATGTAGTGATAAAAATTGATTCATCAAAGGCTTATGACATGGTGAACTAAATGTATTTAAGGGTTATTCTTTCCCATATGGGTTTTGTTATTTCATTCATATCTTGGGTGATGGGGTGCACTTGAGGATACCGCTATTTATGAAAAGATGGAGAGTGTGTTTTTTCTTAATTTGTTGATGGGGAACATAGTTACCTCTTTTTAATGTTGCTTAAGGTGTAAATAAGTGATATATTTTGGTTGTGAAGGCATGAACTATGTGGTAGATTACATATGAGATATGGATTATGGATACTTATGGATAGAATTTTTTTTAGTTCTAAGATATGTTTTTGGAAAAAAACTGAATAATTATGAACCAGTTTTGGATATGCATCATATTCTACCATGAACGCATGAGAAATGTAATCCTTTTTAAATAAAAGAATCTTATTATTTTTTCTTGTGAAAAAAAATTAGAGATATCCACCATTACATATGATAAAGCAAGTGTTGAATAACTCTTTTCTACAAGCACAAAATTTATCATTGTAAAATAAATAATATCTATTTTTAAATTATTTTTTGCAAAATGTATTATTACTATATAATAGAAAATAAACAATGAAATTTTTTTTAATGCAATGATATGAATGATATTTATTTTTTATTAACATAATAATAAATATAAATTATTCAATAATTTTTAACATTATCAATTTAATTAATTTATTATTATTATTCAACTACAAAACAAAACTTACAACCAAATTATAACTAAAACTTTTCATCATAATAAGAGATGGTGTTTTCTAATAATTTTAACCAATACATCACATTCACATTTGAATAAGGCCTTACAACCCTCACAAAAGAACAAAATTGTTTTTATCAAGCTCTCTCTTTCAAATGAATTGTGAAAATTTTTTGTTAGTACTATCTTCATTTAAATGGTGGTGTTCTTTATTTATAAACTTTTTTCTTATATCTATTCATATAGAACTATATTTTTTTATTTTTTTTATAAACAAGAAAAATTATGCCATAAAATATATACATAGTTCATTATTTGACCAACATTATGTATGCATTATTTCTAACCCAAATAAATATAAATATTTCATACCTCAACAAATAAAATTTCTTAATGAATTAATTTATATTAGAATCTAAATATATAACTCATACAATGTCAAAATGTCCTTGTGTTATAATGGAAAAAAAATCGGTTTGTGTGCCTAGTAGTTCATAACTTCACCTACTTGTATAAATTCAAAAAAAAAAAAATCATAAATAATAAAAAATATATTTAAATAAATATAAGCTTAACATAAAAACAATAAAGAACATTAATATGAATATAAGAAAGAAAATAAAGATAGTTAAACTAATTTATTCATTATCTTCTAAATCAAGATAAAATGATGATGATGATGGTTAATGTTCACTGAGACCAGACTTTGGTCTATTGAACCTAAAGAAACAAATTAATTGTTTTGTTTTGAAATTGTATTCCTATGCTCAAAGAGCTTGGTGAGAATCGTCCTGAGCTCGCTATAATTTTGACACGTTAAAAGGCTAGGAAGGTCGGTATTGCAACAAAGATCATGAAACTGAGATATAATGTGGGTGTACACAGGGCACTCTAAGAGGAAGTGATTTTCATCTTCAATTTTCATATTCTCACAGAGACGATAGATCCTTTCCACCCATGGTGTTTTAGGAACACTCCAATGACCTGTTTCACTATGGAGCTCATGAGAGTTCGTTCTTATCTTGGCTATATTGGTTTTTTTCTTTGAACTTGTTAAAACAGAGATATACTTTTGATCTTCTAGAGTAGGGTTGATGACCTTCTTATAATATCTTAATTTTCATTTAGCCTCTAAATCTTTCTCACACCACAGTTTCTCTTTAAACTTAAAAGTAACAATATTTTTTATGTTAGTAATATTTTGCAACATAATATTTTCGTCAATCTCCCAATTGTTTAACCAGGCTTTGGTATCTTTATACCAATCTTTCTTGAGTCTTAGGTGGTTTTGGTTAGAATTAAAAGCTAGGTTAGGAATTTTATGGTCTCCCATGTTATTGATTATGTTCTTGTACAACAGGAGCTTGGTCATAGCTAGTCTCTCGATAGGGGAAAGACCCACTTCTATAAGGAGAATAGGATAAGGTGTATTCCTTTTAATTTTGAGGTTATATGTTATAAAACGCTTCTGGATTTGCTCAATATTTCTCCAACATTATCTAGAGATGTTGCAACCCTGAACCTCACACCCATACAAGATAACAGGAGTGACTAAAGCTTCAAAGAGGAGCTTCTTTTTATCCCACATCACAAGGTTTGCTGCTTTACAATTATTTTCAAGACCAAAGTAAGATTTCCACCCTCCATTAATCCTTTTCTCAATGTTATAGTTCCAGTTGAGCTTGTGATGAATATCAATTCCAAGGTATTTGTAAGAAGACACTTCCTCCAAGTTTCTATTGTCATACACAAAATTAGCGTAAGTGTCCTTCTTGGATTTGATAATCGTAACTTTTGTTTTGTCAGTGTTGACAGTCATACCCATGGTAGAGTAGAAATCCTTAAGAACTCATAGTTGCTTATCAAGATCAGATGGACACCTTCCCAGAAGAACAATATCATCAGCATAGAGAAGAAGGATGATGACTATTCCAGCTAAGAACGTGCCAGCACAGTCTGCTTCTTCTAAACAAGCTTCTAGCTTATCGATGTAAATTCCAAATAGGGTAGGGGACAATCGATGTAAATTCCAAATAGGGTAGGGGACAGGGGGGAACCTTTTTTAACTCCAATATTACACTTAATATCTCTCGACCACCCCTCGTTGCTCTTAAACTTGGCGATTACATTCTCGTATAACCTTATTGCAACATCTCTCAACTCGAAAGGAACCTTTAGCTCTTCTAATCTATTTCATTGGTTATTTCTAGGTACCGTATCAAAAGCCTTTCTAAAGTCCACAAAGCAACAAAAGAGATTGTATTTATGATTACGACACTCCTCCACAATGATCCTAAGCATAACGAGGTGGTCCGTTGTTGAGTGTTTTCTTCTAAAACCCGCTTGGCCTTTAGCCCACTTACCTTCACTTTCAAGCCATCTGTTGATCTTATTTTCCAAAATAATACCATATAACTTGGCTAAGAGGGGGCTAATCATAATTGTCCGATAATTAGAGGGGTTGTTTGTATCCCCGCTTTTAAAAATAGGGATAATGAGGCTCTGAGTCCAGGGTTTAGCGAACCCTTGCTTGATTGCTTGATTGAAAAGCTTGTGGATGTGAGGGATGAGGACAGGACCTCCAATTTTTAATATTTCTGCCCAGTAACCTTCGATGTCCTTAGCTTTTCCATTTTCCAAATGCTTAACCCCAAAATATATGTCTTCTAATGAGAAAACTTCTATCGTTGTGAGCAGGGTTTCAAAGTCGTCTATGACATTCGAGGATTCATAAATATTTTTAAGATAGGAATTCCAGTCGTGTAAAGCAATTCTATTATTATCCTTATTTTTTCTAGTTAGAATCTGTCTCCAGAATTTCTTAGGAGCCACCTTAGAGAGGTGTAAGAGATTTTCTTGTCTTTTATGAATATACTGTATTTTTTTTCTTTTTAGTTAGTGCTTTGTATTTTATCTTGTCAATTTTAAGAGACTCATCACAAGCTTCCTTAATTTCTCTCCTCCAATTTTTACAATCTTTATCATACCAAGGGTTGGTTTTCCTATTTCTTTTATTACTTGAGACTTCAATTGAGAACTTGTTAATAGAATGCGAGAGGGTTGTCGTAAAATTATGATAAAGGTCTTCTATGTTGTGTATACTTGATAAAGGAAGCAAATTAATTTTTAAATCATTTAGGAAAAAGATCATTTTTATTTCTATCAAAGATCAAGTTCTTTTGGCTATAAGGATTATCTTCTATGGGATATCTATGCATGACAAAATTGAGAGTTACAATTAAGGGTCTATGATCTGAGTCGGGCTCGTGGTCCTCTAAGATGTCAAAATTTATTATTTCATTGTATAAAGGGATATCGTAAATAACATAGTCTACAACGCTACCACTAAGCCCATGGATACAAGTCATTTGCTTAGAATTGGACCACTTCTTTAGACCGTTGCAAATTATGAGATCTTGAGCACTACAAAGCTTGACTAGCTCAAACCCAAACAAATCTTCCCCTAGATCTTCAGAACTTTTCTATATTCAAATTTTTAACCTATTGTGATTAAAACTACCACAAATTAGTTATCGTCCAATTATAATCAACTTGGTTATGGTCATTACATTATACAATAATGGAATTCTTTGATTTTTTTCTTTGTCTTTCCCAAAGTACACTAAATATTGTTTCCATATTTTTAACAAGATTTCCTCAACTAATTGCAATTTCTTAGACCACTAACTAAATATCAATTTCTTAGAATTCTTATTAAATATTGGTGTTAAAGTTTTCACAAGTTGAAATCATTTTTGAAGCTTATATGGAAACATGTGTGAAAGGTTTTTAGTACTCAATGCATGTTTCAGACTCCTGAGTTGAGTCCATCCTTAGGATACAATTACTTTCTCAAGGGAATGTTTGTAAAATGCAACTTATTAACACTAAATTTTTAAATGCTCATGTGATTATTAGCCAATATATTCATTTTTTTTCTCTCTTTGAGAATCTGAATCGTTGGCTTCCAAGACTCGCTCAGAATGATATTGTTAGCTCTATCAATATTTTGAGGATGTTTTTTCTATTTTAACACTTTCACAGATGTGCCTCCTGTTATAATGTTCCTATGTAATGATTAGTTTATCTTTTTCCATGCATATATGATGATTAGACTTATGAGAGCGTTCAAGAAGTGTTGAATTCTTCACTTAATCACATGAGTAATATTAGCACAATGTTCCTTAATTCCATGACCTTTGTTATTCTTTGAATATATGGAAGAACATCCATACTATTCTTTCATTCTCATGGTTCTTTTTTTCTTGAGTCTAAGCCTTCATTAATTCCTTCTTAATATAATCTCTTTTATAACTATTTATTTTAAATATTAAACTAAGATGTTCAAATTCCTCCTTGAGGTGCTATGAATCAAAGATTCTAAATATCTTTCCAAGACTTCTATTTCTCTTATGTAACACCTTTGCTTCACTTCCCTTTTGTTTTTGGAAAAAATACAACTTTAAATTCATTTGTAGACCATTAATTTAAGAATTCTTGAAGCTTAGAGTGTACATTAAACCTCTGCTACAAATATTATCTATCTATCAGTAAAATCATGATATATCGTGATGTTAACTCACTGATGATATGTTGTCTCGATATTTTCCCTTTTTTTGGCAATTTTTTATCGATATATAGATTTTTTCGAATATATCGCAATATTTGTCGATTTTATCGCAATATTTGTCGATTTTTTCGAATATATTGTGATTTTTTTTAATACTTTTGTGTTTTTTATTTTGTCGATGTTTACCGACATTTTCGTCGATAAATCTAGTAATCTCTTTTTGGAGCCTTAACAATATATTTATCCACATGAATTGTAACATTTTATTAAACACATTTTTCCTCTAAATAAGATGATTCTCAAAAAAAGGAAATCAATACATAATTTGATTGCTACAAAATAATAATAACTATACTCAAATTATAAAATAATGATTTCTAAAAAAAAAGTTATGATATATACAAAATAATAGTTGTATTAAAAAATGATTATATATATATATATATATATATATATGCAATGATAAATGTTTTGTGGGGACTGGTTATATATATAATAAATGTTTTGTGTCCTCGCAAAATATGGTTTATTGTATGGTTGAAAATTAACATATTTTCTCTTTATATAGTTTGGAAATAAAATCCATTCTATATATATTGGAATTTGTTTCGCTTATATATACAATGTTAAATGTTTTGTGGGGTTTTATATATATGTCCAATGATAAATGTTTTGTGTCCCCACAAAATATGGTTTATTTTATGGTTGGAAATTAACATATTTTTTCTATATAGTTTGGAAATAAAATCCTCTCTATATATTGGAATTTGGAATTTGTCTCAAAATGTTTTGTGTCCCCACAAAATATGTTTTGTCTCTCTATATAGTTTGGAAATAAAATCCTCTGTACATATATTGGAATTTGGAATTTGTTTCAACTATAGGCGAATAAAATCCTCTCAATATATATTGGAATTTGGAATTTGTTTCAACTATAGGCGACACTCACGAAATTATGTCGCAAGTTTCTTTCACATCTTTGTTATCTTGATAAACCATTATCATTATTTCGTTTTTATGGATACTAATGCTTGGTATTTATCTAGATTGAATGGACACTACGAGAGAGTTACATCAAGGTGCAAAACAATTGTTCAATTGCTTCAAAGACTACCATTGATTGCAGGTAAATCATGATATCGTGGATCTGATTCCGGATAAATGCGAGGTGTATCAAGAAGAGAATGGTAGAAATAATGTTGATACCATTGCTCAAAATTAAATTTGTTATCAACTTATCAACTGCCAATAGACTTATCAAGGATGAAACCGATAAGGTGTCAATCTCTCTAGCATTTTAAATTATTATTTAGTGAATTGATTCTATCAAGGTTTGGTTTGCATATTTGATTCTAACAAAACCATTTGATTATCTATAAGAATTAAATTCGTTCTACTACTCCCTTAAACCATAGGTGTAATAATTTCTAATTCCTTAAACCATAGGTGTCTTATGTGTATTATACATGATAATGCGAGCAACACTCATCTATTACATGACTATTGCTCAATATCTCTAGAATTTCCATGATATTAGTAATATTAAAGTATTGCATATCAAAAATCTTTTCGAGGCACTCACAAAGCATTTTCGTAACCGACGTTGATTGAATTTTCTTTATTCATAATTTGTTTTCCACTAATGATAAATATGGTTGTGATCGATCTCAATTAGACCAATATGTATAAGATACATATTCATATTTATATATGTTATTCGATTTATGTATAAGATACATATTAATATTTGGATATGTTTACGTCGAAGGTATATATATGTTAGAATTTTGGGGTGGATTATTATTTATGTTTTTTCATCTATGGACGAGAGTGAGACAAGTGTACTGTCCAAATTGATTCTATGGGTGTCGTCCAAGATTAAACGAGAATGAGACAAGTGTATTGTCCAGATTGATTCTATGGCTTTCGTTCAAAATTAATAAATAATAATTTCAAAAAAAAAGAAAAATAACTTAATTAACGTAATAAGTACAGTTAGTGATAGTTGTAAAAATTAAAATTAATCATCAACTATTTGATTATTAAATACAACTATGAGGTTAACTCCATCGATTATCATATACAACTATTAGCTTAAGTCTAATGATTCTAGAACTATTAGCTTAACTTCAACTCTAATCACAGTTATATTGGATAACTATTAGATACACTATTAGTTTAACTCCAATGATTCTGCAACTATTAAGTTAACTTCAACTCTAATCGCTTAAGGCTTAGTCCAACTGCATTCGGCATCTAGGAGTCTAGCTAATGTGAGTCATGTAAGACTCTGGACTCTTAATAAAATAGTTGGAACTCCTAATAAAGTCCTCCAAATTCCTAATAAACTCCCGCATCTCGCAGTTGGACATCTAGCTAATATAGAGTTCATATTACATGTTTAGGTTTTCCATATAGATATAATTAGATTTTCGATTATTTTTAAAGGAGGTTAGTCTAACTCATAATTAACAATTTCAAAAAAAATAAAAATAGCTTAGTGAACATCTGATAAGTACAATTCGTGATAGTTGGGAAAAGCAAACTTCACTTCAACTATTCGATTATTAGATACAACTATTCAATTATTAGCTTAAATACATTGATGATACAACTATTTGTTTAACTTCAACTCCAATCATGACTTTTACTTGAATTGCAATTGTCAATATATTAACTTTTAATTTAACTATTAGATACAACTATTAACTTAACTCCAATGATTCTACAATTATTAGTTTAACTTCAACTCTAATCATTGTTATATTGCGTAAATATTAGATTAACTCCAATGGTTATACAACTATTAGCTGAACTTCAACTCTAATCGCGGCTATATTGGATAACTATTAGATTGTTCCAATTGTGATATAGCTATTAAAATAAATTTAGATGAACTCCATCTCTTAGCATGAGAAGTTGACCTTGACTGCAGTGAAACCATGCACCAAGAACAATCACTTAGGTAATGTGCAAATTATGTGACAGTTGAACTCCATATGACACTTAGGAGTCGAGTTAATGTGCATAAGGCATAGTCTAAGCTTTATATTAACTTTTAAATTAACTATTAGATACAACTATTAGCTTAACTCGAATGATGATACCACTATGAGCATAACTTCAACTATGAACTTAACAACCATAAATTAAGTTGTTGGTATATTAGTTTAACTATTAGATACAAGTAATTGACACATTCTTTAGTAAAAAAAGCATTATCAATATGTCAAATATATATCTCTCGACGTATTTCAAACATATTAATCTTAGTAATATCGTTGGTGCTAGTATTCAATTTCAATTAAACCAATATGTACCACTTACATATTCTTATTTGAATATGTTATTCAATTTGTGATTAAATTGTAAATATTTTAATTGAATTATATTATATTATTATGATTTATTATAACATATTGTCAAATCATGGTTATTGATTTTTTATAATATCATTTATATGTTTCAGTGCATCTATAAAGACTTTAGAATATGGTTTAGGAAATTTGATTCTTGATTCTATAACACAATCAAAGATTAGAAGGTCCTTGGGATTCGAATAATTTATTTTTACAAGAAGATAAATGTTGATTTGTTGGTACGTAATGTATCAATTGTTGATTAAATTAGGCTTGAAAACTTTTCACATTACATTAAGGAGATCATAGTTGTTAATGTATGTTAATTGTATGGTCTCATTAAACATGGAAAGACTGCAATCATCATTTTTGTAAATTTTATTAATATTAAACAAATATGAAGCTTTGCAAATAATAGTAATGAATGCCTTGTATTACAGACAAAAGAAGTTAGAAAATGAGAAGAAGAAGAAGAATGTGGTTAGGATTGTATTGATATAAAATGATTAAGTGATGAAGGAGGAAAATGCAACTGTGTAGAGCTAGAGCTTGGGAATCACAACAAGGTAGCTTATATGTGTCCAATAGCAATTCTAAGTCATGATATGTGTGTTCATAATTTCTCAATAAAAATAAAATATTTTTTTATGAATCTCACCTTATGTGAGAAAAAAAATGTAATTATGAAACATTATCCTTAAAAGTGTGTTGAATAGTAACGAGAGAAAAAAGGACAAATTGTAAAGGGAAAAATTCACAAGAAGTGGATATTTATGCAATATTAAATTTGAATATTGTTCTCATACAAATTTGTGAGAGTAGTTGAAGTGTCTCGTATAGGATATCTAAAGGTTTGAGAATTGAAAGGCCAAAATCCATGTACAATTTTACATTGTAAGGGAAACACCAATTAACAAAGGTTTTAGTGGAACCACTTCTCCCTACTTTATTCTTAGTGGAAGTGGGTGGGAGGAGGTTTTAGTGGATGCCTTGTTGTTCATGTGTCTAGACCATTACAATGCATGAGTACACTCTAATATCAAATGTATCAATGCTCCATAACCATAAGTGCACCAAAGCAACAACATGCCAAAAAGACATTAATGCTTCACTTTGGTAAAGGCACATTGATTCTCTAGATTGGTATAGGTTCACTGATACTTCTAGACCAATTCACATTGGAGTGCCAACAACCTTAAAATACATTGGTTCTCCATTTTCTTCTAAGTGCACTAATGCTTTGCATTGTTCTATGAGCACCAATTATAAATGGACCATGTGCATTGGAGTGACAATATACCAAAAAATGCATTGATGTCATCTTTGGTATAGCACACCAAATCTCATTTTTGGTATGCATTAGTACTCCTAATAAACTAAAGCACTAAATAGTAATTCATGTTTACCTTACCTTACTAAAAGAGGTGAGAAACACCAAATAATGACTCTTAAAAAGAGGAAAAAGCAAGTGTTTGTGTCATTTCTTCGTTTCACATGGGATCATAGGAAGAAGAGGTGGCTCTACAAGAGAATCAACTTTAAATAGACATAAATACATGGAAATACAAAGAGTATTTCATCATCTTATCCCCTAACAAGTCATGAATACTTGAATAGCAAGGTTAAAAGGCCATGATATCATGATGAATGTTTCTTTAGCAGCTCCTTCTACATGTTTTGATGCATATTCTTCTATTGAAGAACACCTTTTGAGGCATATAACATTACCTAAGGTAAATTTGATACTTGGAGGGATGGTTCATCATCTATTGGGATTTTTGGTATGACCTGCAAAAAAATGAAGATTTTTCTAGAGAACAACCATTATTACAAGATCCAAGATGCATCCTCGAAGGACGGACCACCATCTTAAAATATTTTGGATAGTTCCATGGGATAATCAAGGTCCATATTCACAAAGGAAGAGAATTTATCCACCTCTTTTTGGGTTGTATGGCTATTTTGGGAGAGAAATCTACTCTAAGACTCTCCTTGGAGAGTGACAAAAAGGTGAATCAGAAAAGTGGCATGCAAACCCTAAGGAAAATCCCAAACACACATGTTTTAAGGAATCTCCCTCTATGGGAAGGTGACATGTGGTAGAAAGAACCTATTCAAACCTATTTTTGTGCATTTTTTTGTCCTTGATGAGGAGCACCTAGCTCTTAGGAGACTTCTAGACTTACCTATGTAATTTAATATATTTATTTATTGTAGGGAACAATAGATCAAGAAGTTACTTAGTAATATTTAATAAATAATGGTTGAGTTAGAGCTCTATAAAAGGAATATAGATGTTGTTATTTAGAGATGTGAAATAAGTGAGAATAAATACCAAGGGATTAGTTGAAGAGCTAGGTGAGCGGAGGAAATTTTAAGGGAATATTCTATGTGAGGTTCACTATTTCTCCATTTTCATGGTCAAATTTGGTTATTGATGTTATACGTATAAATATGTTGTAAGGATCATTATATTGAAGAGTTATGTTTCTCCTACAGAAGGGCCAAGGTTGACATGAAACCCTTCTTGTATCTTATATATTTTCATCAATTTGAACAATATCTAAAGTTATGTTGTTTTCATTTCTATTCTAATGAGAGGTGGTTGTTTCCTTAAGATTTCTAAGAATAAAATAATCAATACTATTGTTGTGTTTTTATTTTTTAAGGTGGTACACCTCTAGAAGGGACCTCCTCTTAAATTATGCATACCAAAAATAATTTGCATGCTTGATTATAGCATGTCAATAACAGCTTTGTCACACCTCTATTTATTTATGTTCTAAACTATCATGAATTTGAATCTAAAATCAATCACCCTAATCATATTAGTACGTGTCTACTCTTTGACCACTTACCTTAAAGAATATTTTACATTTTTTCGTAAATTCCCAGGCATATGTTGAGGGAGAGCATGGTTAAAGTGAGAGAATCTATTATTAAGGTGACATTGGAAACCTTCCAGAGTTCCTCCAAGGGTTTCACTTGTTTCCAAATATTTATAACTTCAAGCGTAGGTTTGGGAGGTACAAGCAAAGTAACCTTTTTTTCCTTGGCTCTTCATTATAATTTATTCCATTTCTTCCCATTATTGACTTTATTTTTATTATTTTTCATTCATGATTGTTGTTGATGATTTCTTGGTTGGATTTGATATATTTTTTGGTTTGAGGGTTATGCCTATATTTTGCGGTTTAATGGTGGATTTTATTTGCATATTTACATCAATGAATATGGGTAGAAAATGAGGGGAAATTTTGACAAAGAAAAAGGCATATTTTTGTGTAGAATGGGTGCATAACCATAAGGGTTTTCCCTCCCTTTATTTTTAGGTTCATGAAGTTGATCTATGTGACATAGTCAATTTTTTAAATAATTGAAGCTTACTATGGATAAATATGTTTTTCGTTTAGATTTGTATGCTATATATATGGATGATATTGATATTATTCTTGGATATCCTTGGATTGACTCAATTGGTGCAAGTAATATTAATATGGAGAATAAGTTTTTGAATATTTTGTACAAGAAAAAGAAAACCATTGCGGGATATTTATCATACTAAAGAAGAAGTTCACAACAAGGAACATGAAGATTTCCTTGCAAGTAAAATAATTATAGTACCTACTCACACATTAAATGATGAGTGAAGCTACAGATCACATGAATAAAATCCCCAAGAAGGGAATAAAAAGGAATAAGCATTGAAGGAGCTATATGCATCAAAGAAACCATAGGTTGAAGAGTCAAATAAAGAATAACCAATCGCTACAATTGAATTGTATATCACCACCCACACCACCCTGCGAAACAACAATCATCACACTAAGGTCATGAGATTCAAAAAACTTACCATGGACAAACATGGAACTAGAAAGGAACCCATTATGGAGGAAAATGGAGATATCAAAGTAGCACAATGACAAATGGATATAAAGGACAAATTAGAATCATGATCAAGATGGAAAGGAAGAAATGGGTCCCATGTCCACATTTCACTAGGATGGGTGGATGCTCATGCTTGGTACCAGTTGACTACATTGCTTAGTTGATCATATTATATGGTTTTGACCCATGTTTTGAAGACAAAATATGTAAAGGGGGGTGGAATACAATGTACCTAGTGAAGATAATATGAGGTATTTAGGGATGTAACCAAAAGAGAATGAATGTAATGTGGCCATAATCATGGAATAGGCCCACTAGGTATTTAAAGGAAATAATATAATAATACGAGATAGTTAGAATAGACCCATAGGAATACTATGAGAAAGTCTATATACACGAGTATTATTGTATTGAGATATATGTTGAATGTATTGTATTGTAGCAAGCATAGTTTGTGGAATGAATCTTTCCTTAAAAGTCTTTGATGGTGACACCCTACTCTAAGGGTCTTCTCTGCATCCTCGTATTATCTTTGGTGTGAATTTATTTTTGTTATTTATAAATTTTAAGGGTTTTGTCTTGTTTGTGATTCAATTTCAAGGGTAAGGATCACTACAAAGAGAAAGAGGAGGTGCTTATATAAGAGGAAGACAAAGAATATTGTAGCAAGGTAACTCTTTCTGCCCCTCTTCCTTATTTCTATTGTTCTCATTATTGGTTTCTATTTTTTTTATTTTCCATTTCTCAATATTGCTCCTTATTTATGAGTTGGTTTTGCTAGGACGTTTTTACTCGTTTGAGCACTATGCCTTTATTTTGCAGGTTATTGGTAGATTTGTTTTAGGTTTTTATATCAATGAATATGGTTCACAAATAAGAGGCAATTTGGACCGTGAAAGGAGCACATTTTTTGGAATCATGGTAGATACATGTCCAAAGCAGTGTTCACCTCCCTTTACAATTTCATGAGGTTTCTCTTTAAACCTATGTAGTGATCTTCCTAGTGTTATTGGAGCATCAATCATTTCTTCCTAGTGGTTTTATAATTATATTGGGAAAACCCCTATACTCTTTCCTCATTTCTAGCATGGTACCCAAGGTAGAACCTAGATTATTTAGGGAGCAAGACCAAGTCAAAAATATTAGGGCTCAAATCCATTACAAAAACATACACATTATGAGCTCAAAATTTCTCTCAGGGAAATAGAACCTAGGTGGGGAGGATAACACTCCATTCCACAACCACTCACGCTAGAACCAATTGACTTTTATTGTCTCATTTCATATGCTTCTAACTTAATTTTTATTTAAAGTAACCAAAATTATAATTTTCACTTAATATGCTCAAGAATTTTTAGATTTTAAAATGTAAATCAAAGATTCATTAATTAATAACTAATACTTGGAATATTCAAAATAAAAAATATGCTAATATTTAATTGTATTAATCATGTATTTATTTGTAATATCCCCCGATTCTTATTATTATTTACTTAGTTTAAATTTGTATTATGCTTTTGAGCATAAATATTTTGTTGTGTTGAAAATGAAAAGTGTGCAAGAAGGTTCTTGACACTTGTCCTTGCGTAGGGAATATTTCCAAATATTATTAATGGCCAAAAACAGTAGTTGGGACAACCATTAATATAGATTATTATGAATCCATGAGTTGGTAACTCAATCCTACTAACGAGGGGTAGAGAATACAAGTTTCATGAGACAAAAATCTTAAACTAACACCCTGAAATATAGGGGTGAATCCAAGGCTACGAATTTCCCAAGGAGAGGGAAGACCTTTTGGGGTAAGACCTAGGCAAACAAATCTATATATGAGCATATATGAGGAGGAAGGACGCTTCTAAGTATGCTGAGAAGGATTACTTTGTGAGCACTAAAATAGTGTTAGGAAACTTCTATGAATAGTTCTATGAGTGAAATGAGTTGATTATGGTGATAACAGTTATGTGAGTGAATTAAGGTGATTAGAGGGAAAGGGGAGTATAGCTATGGAGTGTTGGTGTTTGGGTTAGAGAGAGAGCAAGAGGTAATGGAGAAGAGAGGGGGTCAGTATGAGTTAGGGGGCAGAGAGAGGTGGGGGTGTTAGTGGTACTAGGAGACATAGGGATGTGCCTCTGTGTGTGTGAGTGAGAGAGAGAGAGAGAGAGAGGGGGGGGGGGTGTTAGTTGTAGGGGAAGAGATAGGGATGTGTGTGTGTTTGTGTGAGAGAGAGAGAGGAAGGGGGGTGTTAGGGGTTTGTGGGGGTCTTTAGGTGTTGTAGATGGGATGTAATAGGAATTTTTGGGGGTTAGTAGCATATGTAATAATAATGTGCACGTGTTTTTGTTTACTAAAATGTGCATGCAATATTTAACATTACAAGTATATTGTTTGTTTTCGTGATGATAACATTAAAA
>LPNX010304963.1:429309-460299 GCA_001517045.1 Pseudotsuga menziesii | reverse complement strand
AGGTTAAGGAGAAGATAAGGGGGGAGAGAGAGATGAGGGGGGTGTTAGTGGTAGGGGGATACATAGGGATGTGTGAGAGAGAGAGAAAGAGAGAGAGGTGGGGGGTTATATTAATGTGGGGCTCTTTAGTTGTTGTAGAGGGTATGTAATAGGAAGTTTTGGGGGTTAGGAGCATATGTAGTAATAACATGTACATTTTTTTGTTCACCCAAGTGTGCACACCATTTTTTTCACTAAAACACGCACACAATATTTAACATTACAACTATATTGTTTGGTTTGGTGATAATAACATTAAAAAATTGGGGAGGGCAGAGTGGTTTTGGGTCTGGGGAGGATCTTAGAGTGATTAGAGAGAAATGGGGGTATTGGTGTGTAGTTTGGGTGTCTAGGTTAGGGAGGGAGAGAGAGAGAAAGTGGTTGTTAGAGAATTGGAGGGATTTGTTGGGGTTAGAGTTAAGGGTAAGAAGAGAGAGAGAGAGTAGGTGGTTGTTAGGGAATTGGAGGTATTTGGTGGGGATATAGTTAAGGAGAGAGAGAGAGAGAGAGACGGTAATGGGTTAGAGGTAGAGACCGAGGGGGGTGTTAGGATATTGGAGGTAAGTGGAAGGGGGAAGAGAGTGAGACAATGGGTTATTAATGGTTAGGGAGACGAGAACAAAGTGAGAGCGGGGGCGTTGGGGTTAGGTGTATGTGGAGGATTAGGGGAGTGAGAGAGAGTGAGAGATCCACTGTAGAAAGAGACATGCATTCGCCTTTTTCAGATCATGGGAAACAATAGGAAGATTGGCGTTCGGAGGAAATAACTGTGGAATATCTACTACATCAAGGTGTCTTTCAAAGAATGAAACCAAATCATTAACTTGATACATCAAACCTCCTACAAAATCTTGTAATTTAAATATTCAGAAGGTTTGAAAATCCCATATTAGTCCAGGGATTCCTTTCCATTAACTTGGACCAGTTACTCATGGAAGCAGGAAGGAGAAAATTTAGAGAGCCTCTTTCCCTGATGAAATTCCCACCTTCAACTATGAAGGGGATAGTTTTGCAAATACTATTAAGTTGTTCGGGTAAAATGTAGTTTTTTTGTGTATCAAGGGAATCGAAAATGACACCATTCTCATACTCGCATGACACAGGGTCAATTTTGACAACTACCACTATAACCCCTATGAGCGACCAAATGGGGGCTCAACCTTCACGCACATTTTTCTGAGACTCGAACCAATGACCTGCATAGAAACCTATATGCATTAACAGAATGTGTAGTTTCCAATCGGCCTACATCCCTACCCCATCCAAACTAGATGTAGTTGCTTACAGATGAATAGTCCCAAAAAAGTGTGGTGGTGATAATAAGCTTATTGTTTGTATGTTGAGTCATATACTACATGAAAAATATGAGAGGAGCACCAAGTGAGAGAGGGGGCGTCGGGGTTAGGTGGAGGTGGAGGAGTAGGGGAGTGGGAGAGTGTGAGAAATCCATTGTAGTAGAAGAAATTCATTTTCCTTTGCCAAAGCATGGGAAAAAATAGGAATATTGGCATTCAAAGGAATAACTATGGAATATATGCTACATCAATGTGTCATTGAAAGAGTGAAACCAAATGATTAATTGAATACATCAAACCTCCTGCACAAGTTTGAAATGTAAGGAAATATTCAAAAAGGGTTGAAAATCCCATAGTAGTCCACGGATTCCTTTCCATTAACTTGGCCCAGTTACTCATGGAAGCAGGAAGGAGAACCTTTAGAGAGCCTCGTCCATTGATGAAATTCCCATCTTCAACTACGTGGGGAATATTCTTGCAAAGACTATTAAGTTGTCTAGGACATATGTAGTTTTTCTTATACTATGGGAATCGTCAATGACATCATTCTCATACTCGTGTGACATGGGGTTGAATCTGACAACTACCACTATAACCCCTGTGCGCGACCAACTGGGGACTCAACCTTCATGTTTGTTTTGTCGAGACTTGAGCCAATGACCTTCATAACAACCTATATGCCTTAACAGAATGTACATTTTCCAATCAACCTACATCCCTCCCCCATCTAGACCAGACGTAGTTACTTGTAGATGAATAGTCCAAAACATGTGTGGTGGTGATAAAAAGCTTACTGTCTGTTGAGTCTGATACTACATGCAATAGCTACTCAACAAAATATGAGATGAAAAGTTCTATAATTTTAGGATTTTTGTTAAACCTTCTTGAGGATTTAAATTTATAATTGCTTTCCAAGTAGATTCGAGAATGAAATAACACTTGGTGGAACTTCCAAGCTTCTCAAACCATTTGGTCAGCCACGATATGTTTGACTCCTTTGACCAAAGATAACTTCTTCCATGGAAGGAAGCATTTGATACACTTGAAAATTTTGTGTTGTTGGAAGAACTTACATACCTCAACAAAGGAGCATTTTACAGGTGAGTTGAAATTCCCTTCCAATTTTCAACAATAAAACAAAGTAGCTCAATGTACATATTTTCAGGCATGCCTTTCAACCAACTAGATGATCGAATACAAATAAGTTCAACGTACATATTTTCAGCAATAAAACAAATAAGTTCAATGTACATATTTCCATGCAAGCCTTTCAACCAACCCGATTATTGAATACAGGTTTAATACCAATCTTCAGACACATTAACCACACCAAAAAAATTCAACCTATTATAAACTCTTGGTTATGTACATTACGAGACAGACAATTATTGCAACCTCTATCCTGACCTCTTACCCCTTACCACCCCCAATGTCTCTCCCTTCACCCCTCTCTCTATATTTGTCTCTCTCTAACCCATTAACACCCCTCACTCATTTCTATACCTCTAATCACTTACCACCCTCCACCCCTTTCTCTACCTTTAACCCCATATCACCCCCCTTCCTTTTCTCTACCTCTAACTCCTTACCACTCCTCACTCCTCTATCTTTAACCCTGTATCACCTCGAATTATTTGTAATGTTGTAATCAAAAATAATAAACTAATTTTATAATCAACAAATAATAAAATTAATGTTATAATCGGAAAAATAATAAAATCGTAAAGTTAAAAATTGTTCATGTGTTTTAGTTTTACAAAATGCATGCGCGTTTTTGTAAAACTACAACTTGTGCACGTTTTTTTTTTGCACGAACAAATATTTGAATTTAAAACAAACACATGCAGGTTTTTGTTTGTGGATAAATCTACTCAAGCGGAGTCAAGCCAGATCTCCCTAGTCCAAGTGGATCTAGAACAAATCAAGTATAGAATACAATCTACTTTCCTAGATCAAATAGAAATGCAAGTTAATGGATATATCACTTACATGAGGTCTGCAAATCCTCTTCTCTCTTATTGATCCAAGCTCCAAATCCTTCAAACCTTGAGCTGCAAAACCTTGTAAAGCAAGTGGAAACAAGCAAACAGTACATGTGTATCTAAACATGAATTGATCTAAGCTAACAGCTAAGGAAGAAATCTCTAAACATCATCGACACAACAATGTTTATGGAAAGAGTTTATATTACTGTAATCAAGGATATGCATAGAATTACATAGGAAAATAACATCACAACCCATCCTTAACACTGCAATATTCCATCCAACAATCCAAGCCAAGCCTCCAAAGAGTGATGGTAAGCCTCCCAAAGGATGAGATCTTTCCTCCCAAAGGATGATAGGAATCACCGAGAAATTACACCAACATAAGAGTACCATAGTCCTTCCTCCCTTCACAATGGAGAAAGGGTTCAATTTATAAGGCTAAAGGGATAGAGTACATTGAGGATTAGGAGGAGGGATCTAAGGGATGTTCCCCATAGGTTAGGGAACTAAATGCCACCTAACCTAGAAGATAGGGATGGTCCTCCACCTCATCCACCTTCGAGAAGGGCCTTGAAGCCTCTAATTTTTCCCTCAAAAGACCTCTGGCACACCTTGTTGTAGGAGACAGAGCTTCAGTGCACCTTGCATGAGGAGAAAGATTATCAGTGGCGCTCCTTGCATGAAGGGAAAGAGTGTCGTGGCACCTTTCCTTAGGAGAAAGAGAGTCAACCCTCCTAAAGGAGGAAAAAGAGCTAGGAGAAACTTCAAACTCAATGCACTTTATCCAAGAAAACTTTAGGGATTAGGCACAAGGTTGATACATGGATCAAGATGACAAGATTTCGGTGTAACATTTTTTTGGAACTATGGTTGAACATTCGCACGTGTTGGCATGGCATTCCTATTCCTATGTGTATGCTTCAAACTTTATTTCGGATTCATCATGCATATGCCTTGGAGTATGATAAACCACAGCTAATTGAGCATTACATCCATTTTTTCAATATGGTTTAATTGTTCGTTGGAGTATGCTGCACACCATCATTTTTTATGAAATTTTAGATACAGATATGGTTTTTTCTGCACGTTCCAAATATGTAATTTTTAACAAGAATATATATATATATATTCCTTATTTTTCTTGTCATGACTCCTTGATTAAAAAAACACATTGTTAGTGTTTCATCCATAACTCTTCAATTTCTTGACCATTTTGAAAAAAAATTGTATGGTGAACTAGAGGACACCAACCTCTACATGCTATATAAAGACTGTTTCCAAATAATCGCAATAATACCTTCAAACGTTGCACCCACAATTGGAATATCGTTTTCAAGTTTTTACCATTTAGATAATTAAAAAAAATGGAAAAATAGTCTGCACTAGTAATGTTTGTTCTCTATATGCCTACCAGTTTTCATAAGTTGATTCCATCATTTAGGCACTCAAAGGTTACACCCACAAAAACATATACCTTATAATTTGTCCCAAAAATAAATAAATAAAGTGTATGTTAGAAAGATCAAACTTTAGATAGTTAAAAACATTTTCAATAGAAAAAAATTATATATTCTTAAACGTCATTCAATTTTCTACATTTCATCTTTTTTACTCATCGCAATATTCATTGTGTATGTTTCTTAAAATATCCATGTAAGTTGAGGGATGTCTTTTTTTTAGTTTTCTATTGCATCTAACATGTCAAAAGAGACCCTCATTGGCTTGTACACACCCCAGTATAAATCTATACAATCTTATCTTTCCATTGTCTTAATTGATGTCAATTCCTATGTTGTTGTTCTATGTACTTGGGTGGATAAAATTATGTCTTAACATGTTCAACAAAATTTTCCCATGTGTCGATGGGGTGACCTTCTTCCCGGTTAGTCAAAATATTTTACCACCAGCGACATACATAATTCGACATCTTCAGAGATGCAATGGTGACTTTCTCAACCTCAGAAAGTTGATTCACATAGAAATAGGACCCTAATTGTTGTATCCAGTTGTCTACATATTCTACATTAATCTTACCTTTCAAATTTGGTATGTCTAAGTTCATTTGTACCTTAAAGGGGGAAACCTTGTCTAAGACAGATCTCATCAGGTTGCTAAATAAAGTCGAGCCCAATGAATTGGTAAGTCAAGCAAGGATATCACTCAAATGCACATACATTTTGGTTCTCTTTCGAGCACGTGCTTGCTCTACAAGTTATTGAGTTTCACTACGAGGAGTTTTGTTCTCTCTTTCACCTGCCATCTTCGATCTAGGATTTCAAGCATATAAATATTCAAATGTCAAAGGTAAAGAAAATTTAAATATTTATGTCTTAGAGTGTGTATGTACAAGCATAAGTTTTCTAACTATACAAGTAGTGTTTAAGAAAGGCTAGAGGAGACTAGAATGCTCTAATCCCAATAATATGTGTCACCGAGGGAGTCAATGGGAGGACTATAGAGTCAATTGAATGAGTCAAGCTATGTTATGATAGAAGGGAATTATGCTAGAATGAGTAAGAAAAACAGTGTCGGTAATAACCAAACATAAAATTATTGAAAGCAATAGATAATACCAGTCACATGAAAATGCAAGTCACAAATGATAACGAAGAAACCCCAAGGGTGAAAAATCTAGTTGTATTGAGCAATCGTCTATAGGGTGTCAGTCTCCTAAGTTTTTAATCCAAACTATGTATCAAGGTGTATTGAATTAGAAGACTCGTTTACATGAATGGAGGTCGAATGAAGGAACCGCAAGGAACCAATCAATCCTTCTCTTTCAGAACCCGTCTTAGTGCAATCAAGAATAAGGAACCCCTTTCATATTCAGGCCTACATGCATATATACAAATCTAAGGGATGCTTGGGTTCCTACCCGTCACATTTCCGTTACAAAAGAGCAAGTACAACTTGATTGAGAAGACAAATTGTTTTCTTTCCATCTATCGTATAGTAGGAGATGAAGAGACACTGTTGCCACGTCGATGGCTTCTTCCCGGTGCCATCTAAGTATTCAGAATGTTGATTGACATGTGTTTGAGTCGTCGAATGTTACAGGGCATGTATATTGAATGAATCTTGCAGAAGATTAAGTGAGTCGACTGAGTTGTTGGATCCGAGTGAGTTGTTGGATCCGACCAAGATCCAACCAAATAATCGACTTGAACTAGGCACTTGTCAATACTCTCAGTTGAAACTTGGGATGGATTATGTATAAAATTATAAATGGCCTCATATCTAAAATATTAAGTAGCAAAAGAACAAAAGTAGTAGAATTATTGGATTTTATTTGCAATTATTTATATCAAACATATATTTCCATTTTTTAATATTAAGAAAATAAAAGAAAGAGAAAGAATATAATTAATATTAAGAAAGTTAAAGAAAGAGAAAGAATATAATTAACATTTATAATGGTTGAGATTCCAATTATTTATGTCAAACATATAATTTCTATATTTTTATCCATAAAAAAAATTGTTTCAATACCATTAAATTATAAAAATTATCTATATTATTATAAATTTATAAATTATTTAAAAAATACGCACCTTCACTTAACTCGCCTAATTCAGTTAAACTTCATAAAGACCTTAACTCACCTATAACCAAATACACCCTACACTGGAATTTTGGATTTTTCCACCCACGATTTTTGTGCACCACGCCTCTCTCCCGGTCCAATAACCCTAACACGTATCCATATATCACTTGGCGTTTGACGTGCCTGGCAGGAAAAGGATGTAGTAAGTGAAATTAATAATTAGCTCACAGAAACAATGGCAGAAAGTCATCCTGCACTGTCACACACGATTTACATGTCCGCATACAACCAGCAAAACCCTCGATGGAATCCTGAAGTAATATTCCATCAGGTTCTTCCACCATTCTTTTTCAAATACCATTTTATTGAAACCGCATACTGTTACCCCATTTGCCTGTCAATTTCCTGTGACTCATATAATCCACTAAAACTGTCTCCCGACTTTATTGGATTCCGAAGAGGCTGCGCAGGGTGTCTTTTCCATGGCAGTCGAAATATAAAAACCGTTTATGGCCAAGATTTGAATCATCATGAAAGCTCTCAGTTTTCGCTGTCTCGGAATGAAGTCTGGAGATAGGTTCTCAGAGTATATGGTGCAGAGATCTTATTTTGGGAAAGAAGGTTTTCATCTTGAATATGAGCGATTGAAAGCTCTTCTGAAAGATTGCCATCACAACAGACGATCTGAGTTGGATGGGTTTGATGATCAGAAAACGCCTCCAACGATCGTTTCTTCTTCTGAACCTTGTCCAGGTAATTTTTTGCAGAAAAAAATTCAGTATCTGTCTATATTTTTGAAGTAATGTAGTTCAGTTTGATAGAAAATCTGATAAGAACTAACAGTATTTGATGAAAATATGTTTCTCAATAATGGTTATTACAGTATATTGAAATGAATTTTGGTTTACTTGACCTTGCTGAAAGGTCTGATTCAAAATCTTATGTTTATGATCCTAATATATGTATGTGTGTTTTTCTTCCAGATGATGATCTCAGAATTTTAGTTTATCTCGTTTATCTAAAACTGATAAATGTTTTGCATAAGAGTGTTTTGGTTTTGAAGATCATTAGTCTTACTAAAAGGCATTCTCCCCTTTGGTATTTGCAGATTGTGAAGAAATATTTTTGAGTGAAGTTACCCAACAAATATCCGCCATTGTTGGCTGCTTCACTTCACGTGCTCGACGTTTGCTTCGCCCCCATTTTGTTTCTGGTTTCCAAAGATATTTTTGCAGGCCTAGACATTTGTTTGTGGACTATCGGCAAAAGATGATGGAAGAGGCCCGGAATTTAATCATATACATGGCTCGGAACGCCATCGCCATTCGCAAATTGTTGATAGAATATGAAAAAGTAAGTAAATGCCCATGCCCAAAAAAACCTAATTTCGATACGATAATGTTCTGATGAAGTTGATCTTATAATGTTGGTTTGAATGCAGATACAACGTTGCAGAAGCAGCAAGAACGACCTGGGGTCAAAATTGCAGGCTAAACGAATAGAATTGTTGCAATCCCCCTGGCTAATCGAGCTCTGTGCATTTCAGATAAACGCTACAAGCTCAAGAGGAGAAGATTCGAGTGAGATTTATGGGGGTTGCTCAGTTAACTTTAACATTACTGATATGAATGGGCCTTCTATTACATGTAAATTGCTCAAATCAGTGAACCTTGATTTTAATCTCAGCTGCCCAATTTGTCTCGTGAGTTTCTGTAACCTGTATCATTTTTCATTTTCGACTGTTCTAAGTTTTAACCTCCTAGTAAGGTATGCCCACTAAAAACAATATATTCTAACTTTTCACGTGATGTATTCTTTGGACTATGCCAAACACAGGACACGGCCTTTGAGCCTGTAGCTTTGGGATGTGGACATGTTTTTTGCAATAGTTGTGCCTGCAGCAGCGTCTCTGTACCCACAATATCGGGTGTAAAGGCTGCAAACAAACGTGCAAAGTGTCCCCTCTGTAGACAGGTGATCTCAGAAAGTCAAATTTGTGTTAAATAAAGTTGTCAGTCTCATGCGCTAAGTGCCAAAGACACTTCACATGATTCCATGACTAAAAACTGTCACTCCAAAAGTTAAATTCACATTCCTCTTGCCTGGAAATTCAGTACTAAAGTCCCAGTTACATGCATTATTTTAAATTAACATTCCTCTGGCCTGGAAATTCAGTACTAAAGTCCCATTTACATGCATTACTGCAGATGGGAGTGTTCGCGAATTCGGTTCATTTAATACAATCTGGCTTGCTTTTGAAGAAAAGGTTGAATATCAATCCCTAATGTTCCGGTCATTAGTTTTATTACATGAGATTCGTGTGTAGTTATAATATAGAGAAAAAGCCTAACAGTAACATTTTTTGTCATTCGAAAATTTTACACAGGTGCAAGGAATTTTGGAAGGAAAGATTGAAATTCGAAAGGGCAGAGAGAGTGAAGCAAGCTAAGGAGCACTGGAATGAGCAATCACGTTTGTTTTTAGGGTTTTGATGTAGTTTTAGGTAATCACTGAACGAATGAGCTTTTAGGGTTTTGATGTAGTTTTAGGTAATCCCGGCTAATTGTTTTCATGAGTGAATTGATTATCCATTGGAAAGCATCAAAACCATCTGATGGCAATACTAATGCCCAGATTTATTCAAGATCTTGTATATTTGCTCCGTTAAGTGATATATGACGATGTAAAGACGAGGCATAGTTCAATTCCATAGCTGTGCATAACAATTAGTGTACAGACCGATTACCATATCAAACAATGTAATTTAGGCATTTATATTATCAGTTCTTTCTGTACGAACGGATTGCTTGTACATTTTGTGGATGGTTTGCAGTTTTTATGTCTTTTTGTAAATACAGTAATCAAGTGTTTCGGTTTGCATATTTTTGTCTTTTGTAAATACAGTGATCAGGTGTTTTCAATAAAAGACAGTGATACGTAAGCTCATAAGCTTACTTATTTCTCATACTTAAGCTCATAGGCCTATTTATCTCTCAGCTTTGTTCAATGTTTTTAATAAAATATACTATACTTAATCTCATAAGCCTACTTATCTCTCATACTTAAGCTCATAGGCCTACTTATCTCTCATACTTAAGCTCATAGGCCTACTTATCTCTCAGCTTTGTTTAATGTTTTAATAAAAGATACTGATACTTGAACTTATAAACCTACTTATCTCTCATACTTAAGCTCATAGGCCTGCTTATCTCTCAACTTTGTTCAATGTTTTCAATAAAAAACACTGATGCTTAAGATCATAAACCTACTTATCTCGCATACTTAAGCTCATAGGCCTACTTATCTCTGAGCTTTGTTTGATACTTAAGCTTATAAGCCTACTTATCTCTCATACTTAAGCTCATAGACCTACTTATCTCTCATACTTAAGCTCATAGGCCTACTTATTTCTCAGCTTTGTTCTATGTTTTTAATAAACAGTGCTCATTAACTGACTAATTATCTCAAATGTTTGTCATAGACTTATTAATTATCATAGACTTCCTAATTATCTCTCAGCTTTGTCTCATGAGTTTTAATAAATAGGTATTTTATAAGAGACATTGACTTACTCATCTTTTCTTTATTTTTAAGGATTTTAAGTAATGATTTATATAAATAAAATATTAAAAAAAAATGATGAAATTATATATATCAAAAATTAAAAATAACATTAAAAACATGATTTTAAATTCATTTTTCATTAAAAATAACAACTTTTTCAATCTAAAATTACATTATTTTTTAATTAAATTTATTTTTTAATTAAAAACAACAATATTATCCATTCAAAATTGCAATAGTAACAGAGATTGCATTGATCATAAAATGGAAATTTTCAAATTCATTGATTCATTTTTAATTAAAAACAACAATTTTAACATTTCAAAATCGCAATAGTCACAAAAATTACATAACCTTTAACCATTAAACTAGTAGCTATGTTTTTCCTTTATTTGCAACAAGAAAAGATAAGTATAATGGATAATGATTTGTAAACAACCTGTTTAACTAGAAACAGGTTGGTGACAAAGGTTATTATGTAACTATTCATAAAAACAAATAACAAATGTTTTAATGACAATTAATGGTACTTAATTTGTAACTTATTCAACAACCACAAGTTAAATAGATATAAATAAAATTACAATTATATAAATCTTATTGATCAAGTAATTTTAAGCTATATAAAAAATCTCGCTTGATTGAAGTGTTTTGAACTTTATATCAGAAATCTCAATATCTTGATTGGAAGAAATCTCAATATATAAAACCTTTAGCCGATGTATTCATTATTATTAAGCACCTTTGTTTCTTGATTTCCAGCTTTTTATTTCTGCATCTCCTCCATTTCTAAGTTTCTTTTCCACTTCACAGATTCTGCTCTAAGTGCTGCATATTGGCATGCACTGCCCAGGTTTGATGACATACACTACACAGTACGTTTAATGGAGTCGTAGTAGTTGCTACCTAACTAAACTTGTACTGTTGCTCTTCTGGCAACTGCTTTTGGTTCCTATCATGGAGAACATTAACGGCTGATGGAGAAATGGAGCAATCGAATCATCCCTATTTGGTTTTGGTTCCTATCATGGAGGACACTTAGGGCGCTGAATGGAGAAAAGGAGGAATCGAACATCCCTAATTATTCATGGCCCGAAAGATTCCAGGCGAGTGGAATTATGGCTATCCTGCTTTACTTGTCTTTTTCATAGTGCCTTATCCTCCTCTTCTATTATCCAAGAGCTATATGCGATCTTACAGGCCCACATGATCGAGCGCCTGTTCATCTCCACTATCACAATGCTTCTCCTTATCAAAAGTGAATTGTGAATGTCATCACAGGAAGAAAAAAAAATGCAAATGGATGCATGCATACATAATATTTTTTAAGATTAAATTTGAATCGTCAGTTTTTTAATTAAATTTGGCCTTTGCAAGGAGCTGCTGAGTCATTAATTAAATAGAATATTCAATCCATTCAGTATATAATAGACTATGAATGAGTGTACTGTTAAGACATTTTTTTGATAATGTTAAAACACTACAGGAAAAAAAAATTGCAAATGGATGCATGCATACATAATTTTTTTTAAGATTAAATTTGTCCTTTGCAAGGAACTGATTCGTTAGCTTTTCTATTAAATTTGGCCTTTGCAAGGAGCTACTGAGTCATTAATCAAATAGAATAGTCAATCCATTCAGTATAGAATAGATTATGAATGAGTGTACTGTTAAGACATTTTTTTGATAATGTTAAAACACTCTTTAACAAGGTCATTGGTTCCAAATTCTATTTATATAAAATCAAGAAAATTACAAGTGGATGCATGTGTATATATATTTTTTGGACTAAATTTGTCCTTTGCAAGGAAGGGAGTCATGAGTAGTGGTTTGTTCAATCCATCTGGTATAGAATAGTGATCCTTTATTCAATCTATCTAGTATAGAATAGACTGTGAATGGGTATATTGTTAAGACACTTTTTAGATAATATTAAAACACTTTTTGGATAAAGTCACTGGTTACAAGTGGATGCATGTGTTTATATTTTTTTTTTGAAAGACAAGTAACTGAGTCATCACTGTTAAGATATTTTTTTGATAATGTTAAAACACTCTTTAACAAGGTCATTGGTTCCAAATTATATATATAAAAAATCAAGAAAATTACAAGTGGATGCATGTGTATATATATTTTTTGGACTAAATTTGTCCTTTGCAAGGAAGGGAGTCATGAGTAGTGGTTTGTTCAATCCATCTGGTATAGAATAGTCATCCTTTATTCAATCTATCTGGTATAGAATAGACTGTGAATGGGTATACTATTAAGACACTTTTTAGATAATATTAAAACACTTTTTGGATAAAGTCACTGGTTACAAGTGGATGCATGTGTTCATTTTTTTTTTGAAGGACAAGTAACTGAGTCATCATTTGTTCAATCCATTTGGTATAGAATAGTCATGGTTGGTTTAATCCATCTGATATAGAATAGACTGTGAATGGGTATACTGTTAAGACAATTTTTAAATAATGTTAAAACACTTTTTAGATAAAATCACTTGTTCCAAACTCTATATATAAAATCCTATATAGGATTAAATCTCAATTTGTACCCTGATAAACTGATAATTAATTATTCCAATTCCATTCAAAATCAAAGTTCAGAAGCTTTCATATGAGCCCACAATATATAAAACTCCAAAGTTGGTGTAAAAGAAGAAAAGCATTTTCATATGAGCCCACAGTATATCCATCTGATATAGAATAGACTGTGAATGAGTATACTGTTAAGACAATTTTTAAATAATATTAAAACACTTTTTAGATAAAATCACTGGTTCCAAATTCTATATATCTAATCCTATATAGGATTAAATCTCAATTTGTACCATGATAAACTGATAATTAATTATTCCAATTCCATTCAAAATCAAAGTTCAGAAGCTTTCATATGAGCCCACAATATATAAAACTCCAAAGTTGGCGTAAAAGAAGAAAAGCATTTTCATATGAGCCCACAGTATATCAAACTCCAAAGTTGGCGTAAAAAGAAGAAAAGCAGTATGTTTTTAAACTTAAAAGTTGGCATAAAAGTAAAAGGCAGTATGATTTTTGCCATGTTTGCACTGAATAAAATCTCTGTGAAAACATATTTTGGATCAGCAAATGAATTTTAAGTAAATATTATTGGAAAAGTCTTCACATCAAAATTCTAAAACGTTACGTTTCATGAATTTAATAATCCGGAAAACAAAATGTGGATGACAGTATTCCACCTGAAAATGTGGATGACAATATTCCACGTTATCAGGATGAGTCATAAACGACTTATGATATGTTAGTTCTTAACTTTTCGAAAAAAAAAGAATCGATATCATTATCATGTTGGCGCCCTTTCAATAATGATTCATCAGATTATGTTCCAAGTTTTTATGGCAATATTTATGCATTATAATATGCTTTCTTATACCACCATTATCTTTTCGCTTGCGTAGGGAGATGTCTTGATTTTATTTTTTTAAATTTATATGTAACGTTGATAAGTAAAATGTATATATATAATTGATAAATAAAATGTTAAATGTCATATTATTATGTGTATTTCATGTCTACACTAAACCTAAGCATTTTTATTAATATAGCATTTTAAAGAATATATTTAAAAAAAACATAAAATATGATTTTAAAAAAATAAAGCATTATGAAATTATATATTCTTAAAGTAGTTAAAAGCATCAAATAAATGTGTGGAAGCTTTTAAACCACATTAAAATTATAAAATAGAATAATTATTTATTTTTAAATAAAAATAAATAAATTTGTTTATAAATATTGTAGAAACCTATTTTGGTTCTGTTAAGTCAGTAAATTTTTCATCATTTTTGGTTTATTTTCTCCATTTTTGGTTTGTTTTTCAATTTATTTCAATTAAGGTTTTGGTTTTTAAGTCTTAGTTTTAGTCTCCTTTAAGAGTTTTATGGATGATTGAATAATTTGTTGAGCCTACTTTTTATAAGTTTTATGTGATTTTTTTTTGGTCTTTTGCATTTCAAAAGGGGTTAAAGAAAGTCATATTATCACAAATTGATTCATTAATGTGTATTTAGAGGTCAGTTGGACTTGATTCTTACCCTAGCAACTTTTTAAACCTCCGACAAATTAGCAGAAAATTGAAAAACAGCGAAAATTTGGCATGGAAGTTATTCTTGTAGCGCTGGATGAAAATTTAACAAAGGGCGCGCTACAAGAATATCGCAGCCCTTTGTTTTTCCGATTTTTATGCAGATTTTCATCATGATTTTCATCTAGAAGTGACTAATTACATTTGGTGAGTTGTCTAGCACATGTATGCTGCAATTTAAACAGGTTTTCAGGTGGTTATCAGTCACGAAACAAATCAGGTTCATCATTGCTTCTAATGCGGAATCAGTTGGACAGATATCCGTGAATCTTGGTCTAAGCTGGCAAAGTTCTCTTTCTACACGCATTATCATAGGAGAGGAGTGCTCGTGAAGCATATCAAATCGCTAAGAAGGTGGATTGTGTTGCTCTGGAGAAGAGACAGTGTTATAGAAGACAGCGAAGATTACGGCTTCGTAATTCACTTACCTGCAGTCAAGGAAACCATTTGAAGACACCTGTACGCATAAGGAGAAACCGTTGATAGCCCAAAACAAAGGTATTAGTCGTGGCAGTTGGAAAGTTGACAGGTATTTTAATACAAACCCTTATAATTAAAAAATTTGGGTTTTTCTCGCTGCGCGATTATTTGGAGAAATTGGTTGCTGGAGATGATAGAATAGGTTATAAAATGAGCCCTTTGCCATAGAAATAGCTGTCTGAAGCTATTATGAGGAATTTTCATGAACAGAGCAGCAAAGTAACTTTAAGCTTAAAGCATTCAGCCTGTGAAATTTCAATGACTGTTTGAACGAAGATTGTTTATGATTTGCTCTCCAATACATCCCAAAAAACTCTGATAGTGATGCATATTGGTTATAATGAGCATTGAATGGATTCTTCTCAGACCTAATACCAATGTGAACCAGAATCTACAGGAAATAACATTGAGAGGATTTATAGACTGATTTGTTATGCTCGTCTTTTACACAGAAGGTGTTCAGTTGGTTTTTTCCAGTTGGTTTAATAAGCCTGTGGTTGATGTTATTCTTGCAAATCTGAAGCAGTGAAAGTTTTAGGGTTTGAAGATTGAGGTTGTTTGATACACAGGAATAGGAGTACAATTCTGAATATAAAACAGCCACATTCATTGACAGCTTTCAATTACATTGAACAGCCTGGGCATTGCAATTAATCAAAATGCTATTTGTTGTTATTTGAATCAGTTTGTATTGAAAGAGGAGTTCATTTTTGAAGGCATACCATACTGCTTGTTTCCTAAACCCTAAAATAAGGAGCTTGGATGGTCTATAATCTAAAACAATTTGACATTATGTTCGATGGTACATTTTTTGAAGAATGAGCAATGTTATTGTGTTCATATGACTGTTTCATTCATGATTGATCTACTCTCATAGTTTACCTACATACAACCCTAGTTTGTATTGTGGTAACAAAGGAACACTGAAGCCTTGGATCAGGTGGACTTGACCCTCCCTGTTGGTAAGTTTTGCTTCATCTTTTAATAAACAGGCCTCTTCAGGAGTACATAGCAGATTGTGAAGGAATTCAAAGAACAGCAAACCAGTTTTAAAACTTTTTTTGAAACCTAAAGCCAGACTGTTTCTAGTTCCTGAAAGAAGAATATGGGAAAGAGTGGCAAAAGTGGTAAGGTCAACAGGGCTGAGCCCACTGACCTAACCTAGATTAAGAAGCTTCCTGACTGTGCAGAATTGTTCCAACAAGCAGGTTGGCTCAAGTTTTTTAGGAAAATAGATGGCTACAATGCTCAGGTGTCTTACAAGTTTGCTCAGGGACTTAAAGATGATATGGTCATGATGGATGCTTTAAAATTCAAGCTCACTGTGGAATTAATTGCAGAGGCTACTGAGATCAGTAATGAAGGTGAGCATTGGTTCAAAAAGTTGCCTTTTGAGTTTGATCCACAAATGTACCTATTGCCTAATGTGACTCCTGACCGGAACAAGGGTATTCTCATTCAAAATTTCAGGAAAGAGTGGATTGAGCCAATAAGGATACTTCAAAGTTATGTGACCTGTGAGGGCAGATATTCATTTGTATTTAAATATCATTTCAGGTTCCTGCAACACATAGTAGGAGTTTCTAAAATGAACCTTCCCTTCTTCTTTTTAAAGAGCCTGCAGAAGATGTCCAGCAGGATAAAGAAACATGATGATTACACTTCCTAGTCACTTTTCCATCATGGTACGATCAAACTGATCATCACCACAGTGTTGCAACATGAGGGTAGGACATGGGACTTCTTTCTGTTCTGGTCAGATGTTCATCCTCAGCAAGAAGACTAGCAGCTTAAAAGGCAGACTGATAATGAAAAAGTGATGATGAAAAAGCTAGGTCACACAGCTAAACCTGCAGATAAAGATAATGTTAAGGCTAAAAAAGTAGCAAAACAGGTAAAAGTTGACAGTCAGTTCAAAATGTCTTCAGACTGCCCTAAAGACAGGTACTCATTGTTTGCAGGAGAATATGTGCATCCTAATTTGCAATTGCCACCAGCAGCAGATACTCAAGAAACCAAGACTATTAATGAAGAGAAAGAGGTTGTACTTGAGGATGAAGTGCAAATTAAACAAAGAAGCCCCCTCACTATATTGTCCGAGGATGAGGGGTACTTATTAGAGGATGAGCAGCCAATTGGTGAAGTAGGGTTAAGTGTTGAAGCTTGTGGAGAGTTCCTTAGTTCAGAATGCAAAACAGCTAAACCAAAGAAGAAGAAAAGGACTGCAGTTTCATACAGAAGGCCTAAAACTAGGCCAACTAATAAACTCAGGTGGAATATGAAAAAACTTCTTAATCCCAAGTTGAATGCTAGACAAGAAGTTGTTGTGATTGATTCTTCTTCTAATGAAGAAACAGAAATTGTTAAACAGGGCAGCAGAGGCAAGGGAAAGTCAATTGCCAAGCCTTCTTCTTTTCCTCAACCTGCAAAGACAAAAAGATCACAGTTAGCAAGAGAGATTGAACAGTCCAAGACTAATTTATCTGAAATAGTGCTAGAGATAAGGAATAAACTTTCAAAACAGCAACAAGATGAAGAAGCTAGAATCTGTCCTTTTGAAAGTCAGGATTGGGAGGATGAAGATGAACAGATACTCAGAGAAGCAGGCATTTCGGAGGGTCCTGGTGTTTCTGCAGATTACGCAGACTTTTTAATGAAAGAAGAAAGTATATCAGAGATCCCAAATTTTGATGAAGAGGATGTACAGGAAAGTATTCAGAAATACAGGAAACACATAAAACACATAAAACACCTGCAAGAAACTAATGATGGATTATTCAAAGTTAATAAAGAGCTTATAGAGGAGTTGCAGGATGTCCATAAACATTTTTTGGAGCTGTCAGAAGTTTCCAAGGAAGTCCTTAGCAGGAAAAGAGTTGATGACAGGTACTGTGCAAAGCTGGAGAAGACTGTTGATCATTTACAGCAGGAAAATGAAGACTTGCAGAAAAGGATAACTGATATGGAGAAGAAGCATAAAAGAGCTAAGAAGAGGTCTCGAAGCCTAGATGGAATATCACTTCTTGTTGAGGCAGCTAAGGAGATATGAAACAGTTATTAGTTAGTGGTTAGGTTTGATAAACACTTTTTGTTAGGGTTTTGCTATTTTTAGCAATCATGTAATTTTGTAAAAAGTCATTTTTACTTTACCTAGCCTAGTGATTCGATGGAGATAGTTAGGAGGAGAAACCTAACTGATTTTGTAGATGATGTCTATTTAGAAGAGTTAGCAAGTCATTGTTAGGGTTCTGATTTTTGGGAGCATCAGGAGGTCTGCTAGCTGCTTGTACTTTCAGACTTGTTCAGAGATAGGTATTGTAACTCTCATATGCATTTACTGATGAAATAATGTGATATATGACTATTTCCCCCACATTTTGTCTATGTTGGCTTTGTTATTGAGCATGTTTTGCTTCTTAAATGGTAAATTCATTGCTAGTTAATGTGTTTTTCTGGTAATGCTTATCTTTTAATGTATGAACCATAGCATAGTCTCTTTGTTGGATTTTTGTGATATGTTGGGCATCTTTATCAGTTTATGTCTATGATTTAGTTGTTGCTTTTACTCTGAATGTATTCCCTGCATGATCTTGAAGCTTACAACCATTTAAATCATACACAAAACCCTAAACTTTGTTTTATTTATTGAGTTTTACTCTTGAGATTGTGTTGGCTTGTTCCCCTAGCCTTAGGAACAATTTCTGGCACAAACAGGTTCCAAAATAAATTTTAGTTTGTTTTAAATCATTTTTGTCTTTCATTTATTTTTGTGTGTTTGTTTTGTTTGATTTGAAGGTCAAATTTCATGTTCATTGTGCATCTTTGTTTTTAGGAGCAAGATATATATGTTTACTTTAATAAATTTAAAGTAAAAAAAACTTTAGCATATAATAGTAAAAGAACAACCTTTACCTCTTTGTAACTAGGGAAAGTACTTGTGTGCTTTTAGTTTCCTTAGTAGCTTTGTCTATGTTGATTTGCCTTTGCAGCTTTGTCCATCTTTGTCCATCTTTGTCCCTGCAAGCTCTCGCAACTAAAATCTGTCGTCGACTTCCTAGCTCCAAGAACTATGTTTGCGGACAGAGAGCCCAAAACCTGAGTACAACCAGTTCAAATATTTCCCATCATAATGAAAAACAATCCTCCTATGTTGTTTTTCCAACAACAAAAAAATCCTCCCACATATCATCCACATTTCCTCCCTTAGACCTTCTCCCTTATCCTGTATTCAATGCTTCAACCACACTCTTATCTACTATGTGAGGGTTATTTTACTTTTCAATCCCATCATCACTACATACCAGGACCACATTAAAGCAACAACAATAAAATATTTTATGTTCAATTACCACAATCACATTAAGTTAATTTAGTCTCATATCTACTCATTTTTTTCAACATAACATAACATCATTGGAGAATATAAATATTCAATAACATTATTATTTAATAATAAAATTTCACATCAATTTAATTTATAAACAACATTTATCCAACTATTACCATATTTACAAAACAATAATTATAGTTAAAACTCAATTAATTATTATTTATTTACCAATTGATACACACTTTAAACTTCAGCCATCCTTCATGGAACCATTATCACATTCAACCACAAATATTTGATTATAATTATCATAATTAATATTTATTTATTACCACATTTTGATGCATTATAATTAATAATTATACTTAATACTAATTAAGTATAGTTTTTTTTTTTAACGAAAATGGATAGAATTTTATTAATAGTCTCGCAAATGGGCTGCCTAGGCCTTACGATACATATTCCAGTACTCTATGTTGAACTTTCTCTTCATCTTGATACCTGTGACAAATGCTATGCTTGATCTCATCAGAATTGTCATCTTCAAATCTAAGGGCCTACGTAATGAGGCGGACTAGCAGCTTTAGCCTTAGGGAATCATGTCATTTGAAATTTCTCCATTAATTATAAGATGGCTTTTATTCATCAGAGTGCCCCGATTGGCTTCAGCATCCGCTAGTCTATTTAAATGCCTTAGAACATGATGGGCTTTAAAAGTTCTGAAATGAGACAAAAGGAGAAGAATTTTCCTGTAAATTTGGGCGAGATTGATATCCGTTGGCATTTTCTTAGAGCGTAACGCTTTAATAATCAATCTAGAGTCGCCAAAAATAGTGAGCTTTTGAATATTCAGCTTCCTCGCTTGAATTAGACCCTGCCACAATGCCAGATACTCAGCTTGATTGTTGGAGGCGTGACCAAGTCCCCAAGCGTAGGACAGGTGGAGATTGTCGGATGGCTCAAGGATGATGCCTCCTCCCCCAGCTTGACCGGGATTCCCTTTCGAGGCCCCGTCAAAGAAAAGACACCAATCGTCAAGAGCAGATCTCCACTTAATGAATTCCTGTTCTTCTAGTCTAATTTCCCATTTTTCCTTTTGAAGAGGTTTGTTGGTTTCCTTGCTTTAAAGATTCAGATGGAACTCCTTCACCCAGCGCTCTTCTTCAGCAGAGAGGGTGGTCGTGTTGCTTATTTCAGACTTAGAATTTAAAGCTTCTGAAAGCATGATCTTAGCTTTTACAGCAACTTGAGGAGGGAGTCTGCTGGTCTCTTTAAAGACTCTATTGTTCCTCTCCAGCCAGATTTTCCAGCATAAGAATTTGGGAATCCACATCCACGTGGTCTTGAGAAGGTTTTTTTTGCTCAAGTTAAAGGGAGAGAGGGAAATCCAGCAACTGATAAGCTCCATAATTGAACCTGGTAAACTGACAGCGATGGGCCAAAGCATGATTTTCCAGACTTCCTTGGTGAAATCGCAATAGATGAAAAGATGCTCAGCTGTCTCCTCAGCGCAGTTGTAGAGTGGGCAACGTGATGGCAGCGCCCATCCTTTTCTCCTGAGGTTATCGGTGGTCAGAATACTGTTATGGAGCATAGTCCAAATGAAAATGTCAACTTTTGGGATTGACGGAAATTTCCAAAGGGCTTTCCACGGTCCAGGATTTGGAGGGACCCAAGGAATCTCCAGTATTGCAGCATAGCCAGCAGCTGCAGTATAGATTCCAGATCGTGAGCCCCAGCCACGTTTATCTCTTGCTCTAGCACTTATGCGCGATTTCCCCTGAAGGAGATCCAGCAATTTCAGCGCTTCCTCCTGAAGCTCGTTTGGATAATCACCCAAATTCCAACTTTCCCAGGCTTCGTTGTCATCACTTTTCCAAGAGGAAATGTCCCACCGAGTGCTGCAATTATTGGCTTTAATCCAAGCTTTAATATTTTCCAGATCGTTGACTCCATTAAGAGGCTGATCTCCAAGAATAGAGTCATCCCAAATTTGAATTTTTGCCCCATTTCCCGGGATCCAGGTGAGCTTTGAGATGAAGTGCGGGAGAGCCTTTTTGTAGAGCGAGAAGATCGGGGATCCTTTCTGCACTTTTGTGGCCCTTTCCAAGCATCTTTCCTTATCTCCTGTAAAGTATTTTTTCTTGAGAATTTGCTTGCTCCGGGTTCTTTTCCCAGTGATCATATTCCAGAGAATTTTTCCACCCATGGCAAGGTTTTGGGTGGTCACATCTCTGATTTGAAGGCCCCCCTCCATTTTTGACTTCGTGACCTTGTCCCAGCTCACCAGATGTAGCTTCTTTTCATTGTTTCTGCCACCCTCCCAGAGAAAGCGATGGAGCAGCTCATTAATCTTGTTTGTTATGGTTTTGGGAGCTAGAAGGACTGAACAATGGTAGATAGGAAGACTGGCAAGGACAGAGTTCATCAAGATTACTTTACCTGCTTTGTTGAGCCATTTTGCTCCCCACGCGTGGATTTTGTTTTTTAGCTTGTCCAGCAGGGGCAGCCAGTGAACAACTTTAGGGGAAGCTTTAAATATTGGAATGCCCAGATAAGTAAAGGTATCCCAGGTTGTAAGGCCTTCCATTTCTAGAATCCGGGATATCTCCAGCATTTCCCGGGGAGTACAATTCCAACCATAGATCTTGCTTTTAGGGAAATTTATTTCACTTCCAGAGTTGTTCTTGTAGAAGTCCAGTTCTGCTTTGAATTTACTAGCTGTATTGAGATTGGATGCTCCCAATAAAAGGGTATCATCAGCGAACTAGGCGTGATTGACATCCTTAACCTTTGGGACAATTCTGATGCCTGAAAGAGATCTGTTTTGGAGTTTTCTGTTCAGTTGGAAGCTTAGAACAGTAGCTTAGAGGACAAAGAGCACAGGGGAAAGAGGGCAGCCTTGCCTCAGGCCTCTTGAGGCCCTAAAGAAGCTGGTGGGACGTCCATTAACCAACGGAGCTATCCAAGGGGCTGATATGCAAGCTTTAACCCAATCTATAAATTTCTAACTGAACCCAAAGTTGCTCATGACTGCAAAAAGGAAATCGTGCCTGACTCTGTCAAAGGCACTAGCCAGATCCAGCTTTACTACCATGCCTTTTTCCTTTTTTTTATAGCTGGTATGAATGGCTTCTTGGACTAGAATAATATTGTCCAGAATTTATCTTCCTTTCACAAACCCGCCTTGATTTTCCGGGATCAATTTTGGCAGGAATTTTTTAAGTCTGTTAGCCATTATTTTGGTAATGATTTTATACCCCGTGTTACAGAGGGATATAGGCCTAAATCTGTTGAAATTCCTGGCTCCTTTTTCTTTTGGAATAAGGGCCAAGAATGAGGAATTGGTGTTGCCCCCCATCTTGGATCAGTTCTGAGCCTTCTTAACCATTCTGTACAAATCCGATTTGATGATGTCCCAGCAAGAAATGTAGAACCGGGATGTGAATCCATCCGGCCCAGGAGCTTTGTCCGATTCCATTTTAAAAAGGGCTTTCTTGATTTCCCGAATGCTTACAGGGTTGTTCAGCAACTGGTTATCATCATCATTAATCAAGTTTGGAATCTCTGAGAGAGGGTAGGACTTTGGGTCCACCGGTTCCAAATCCGGAGCAGAATAGAGGTTTTTGAAATAGTAGTGGGCAGCCTCCTTGATTCCATTGAATTCCGATATAACTTGGTCTTGCATTTGTATTTCATTGATGGAGTTGTAGATTTGCCTGGCCTGAGCTTGCTTGTGAAAAAGAGTGGTGTTTTTGTCTCCAGCTTGGAGCCAAAGCGTCCTTGACTTGGTTCTCCAGTAGATTTCCTCTTCTCTACAAGCTTTGTGATAATTCCTTTGAAGTTCAGCCTCCTGATTGAGCAAGGCAAGAGTGACCGGGGACTCTTCCAAGACTAGTTGGTGTCGTTCTAGGGCCTTCTGAGCTCTTTTCCTTTCATCCGTAGGGGATCTTATGCCTTTGGCCCAAGCTTTCAGATCAGCTTTGAGTCTTCTGAGTTTACTTTCCTAGACATAGAAGGGGGAACCATAAACAGGATATTTCCAGGAATTGGACACAATATCATGGAAGCCTTCCAGATTTACCCAGATTGGGTTGAACCGAAAGGGAATGGGACCTAAATTTTTTCCGGTAAAGAGGGATAGCGAGATTGGCTTATGGTCAGAAGTATAATGCGGGAGGATCTTGGAGGTCGCCATGAGTCCAAGAGTAAGGAAGGAGGAGTGGATAAGGAAGCGGTCTAGGCGAGCAGCTATATGGCCAGGCCCTATCCTTTTGTTGGACCAAGTAAATTTCCCACTGTCAGGAATGATATCTTCAAGATCCCAATCCAGCATCAAGTCTTCCACCCACTCTCTTGCAGGATCCCGGACAATCGATCCCCCTCTTTTCTCGACCAGAGCAAGAGTAACATTTAAATCCCCGGCAACTACTAAATTTTCAGGATTATGCTGGTTAAGAAAAAGTTTTAAGGAGTCCCAGCACTCTTTTTTCTCTGCATACGAGACAGGAACATACATATTAAAAATACTTACAGGGTGGCCGAATTCTTTGTGGAGCAGCTTGGTGAATAACCAGTGAATGGTTCCTTCGTCTTCTACAAGATCGAGCTTTGTAGAGTCCCAGAACGTTGCCAGGCCTCCCGATGCTCCTCTTGCACTCACAGCCCTGCCCGGGCCTTTCTTCCAAAACGAGTTACTTGCTCAGAGGAGAGCCTCCTCCTCCAATTTTGTCTCCTGGATAAGGAGGACTTTCGGCATCATTGCTCTTACTAAATCCCTTATAGCTTCTTCTTTTATGGTGCTGCCTAGTCCTCTGCAGTTCCAGGAGAGGTACTGCATTATTTACTTGGTTGAGGGGGATGGCCCCCTTTCGGGGTTTTCCCAAGTTTCATTCTCGATTTGGTGTTCATCATTTCTGGAATGGTATGCTGTGAGCCTTGGACCACATCCTTATAGGACTGCTCTTACCTTCTTTTCTTCTCAGTTTTCTGTCCCCGCTTTGGTTGAGTTGGGGTGCCTGACGGGCTGCTTACTTCAATATCTCCTTCCTCTGATGATTCAACTCCTGTTTCTAATCCCAAGCTTATATGTTCCTTTGATGGGCTGGAGATAGCAGGGTGGGGGGCTGGGATGATTGGGCCTTGTGGTGCCTTAACTTCTTCCTTTTCTGGAACACTGGTAGGGGTTTGAGCCTCATTAGGAGTTTCTTGAGGGTTGGATTTTGAGTTGCCTCCCTTTGGAGGTTCCTGGGTCGCTTTCTCCTTTATTTTGGTACTATTGGAGGGTTTCCCTTTCTTTACTTTCTGCCAGCCTTCCTCATCTTCTTTCCCCTCGGCCAGTTTGGGACAGTGCCTTTGGAAGTGGCTGTGTTCTTGGCAATTTCTGCACTTGAATGGCAGGTGTTCATAGTCCAGTTTTTGATAATTGGTCCAAGATCCAACTGTTAATTTTACTGCCTCCGGGAGGACGGCTTCAAGGTCCACTTCAACACAGATTCTGGCGCAGGTGTATTTTCCTTTGTTGTCGTCTTTGTCAATGAAGCGACCGATTCTGTTCCCTATTCTCTGCAATGACTCGAAGTCCCAGCAATGCACCGGGAGATTAGGGAGTCTGACCCACATCGACACCTATTTGGGAAGATCGACCGTGGGGTCAAATTCTGGTGCCCATTTGTTCAAGTAAAGGCCCTGCGTCCCCATGAAGTAGGGGCCATTTCTAAAAATCAAGTCCCGGTCTTCTTCTGATATGAATTCGAAGACAAAAAATCCTCTCCCAACTGGGTAGCAAGTTACTCCATGTTTCATATTGGGCTTCCAGTTCCTCTGTATCCAGTCATCTGTGGTCTTGGTGGAAGGCCATAATCCCATAAACTGACCCACTAAACCTCTCTTAGCCAGAGCCAGAGCTATTTTCATTGGTTTTTCTTCAGGAAGGGCGATTTCAAGAATTTCCTCCAGCTTCTTGATGAATTTTGGGATCTCCAGGGAAGAGGGCTTCTTTCCTCTGCTAAGAAGGGGCCTCCGGAAGGCTTCCTCGTCTGATCTCGAATGGGGGGGGGGAGGCCTCCCCTCCCCCAGGCGCCGCCATACCTGCTCTCTCTTAGCTACGATCTACCCTAAGGCACAGGCTCCAGCAGAACGCGATATTAAGTATAGTTAATCCTAATGATTATTCATGGAATTATTTATTAATGAACAAATACTCTTCAAACACTAAATGTCATTTGATTTTCCATATTCCATAATCAACCTTCGCTACAATTAAGATTTACTTAATGTGCATTAATCAAGTTAATAATAATCTTATTAAGACTAATCAACATTATTAACACTTGTTTAAAAAATTTTAATCAAGTTAATTATCACGTTATTAACACTAATTAATATTCTTAATACTTGGTTAATATTAATAAGTCTAATTAATAATAATACACCAATATCATTCATAAACCAAAATCTTGAATTAATTAAGATCCTTAATACTTATTTAGCATTCAATACCCAAGCACTTCAATTAATAATTAAGTTAACAAAAATCTTATATATTAACATTATTAATCATCATTAACATTATTTCACCTTCATCAACCATCTTATTAACATTATTTCACATTTATCCGTCGTAATTAGTAATGAACCCTAATCACATTAATTAACTATTCACTTATAATCTTGAGGTAACACTCTCATTTCATAATAAGATAGGTAATAGTATATATAATGTGATCATTCACAACCATATGCATCCAAGCCATATTTTGATAATGTATTAGATAATTCATACAACATATGTAGACGATCTATGTAAGTGTAGATAATGTTAAACATGCCTCATGTAGGTATACCAATAGTACTCAACCACACACCACACATAATCACACAAGTTACTATCTGTCGACACCGTATACTTAAACGGGATTTTGCAGTGTCTTTCTGCTAACTAATATCATAATAAGCTATGACACCAATATAATATACTAAGATATAACACAAGAATCAAGCAATTGCTTCAACACACATAGTTAATTATGTTTTTTGCTAACACTTCCACAACATTCTTATCTACCTACTTCCTTTTATCTAATTCACAACTAAATTCCACATCCTATCCTTCCTCTATTGGAATACCATGGAGCGTCAATTACATGACCTAACTCCTATTAGAACCCATAAGTGAAAGTGTCGACTCCATCGACCAAGATTCCCCACCAGGAACCCATTATTCATCATCACACACCATGGGGAGCATGTCATAGCACAACCCTCCCGTGACTTTGGGTTTCGGGGATAAATGGTGGGTAATGCCTCCACCCCCTAATGGAACAAGCGATTATGTGTACATCGACATAGTGACTGTGTTGTGATTGTTGTACTTAGGTTTTGTCATCAAATAACCAATTTGGGTAGTTGAGTTTCCTAAAACCCCACACCATCCCACACATCATGATAATAACAATACTCGTAAATAACAATAAAGATTCATTCTCATACCAATTCTCTTTTGGAATTCATATCGTTGATGCCCTTCCATTTTGTAGGACTCAACTATTCCTTAGCTCTTCAAATCCAATCGATTAGTCTCATAACAAAATGTCATGCAATCATTGACATGTATACATATTTCATTAATACTAACAACGATGTAATCATTGTTCGTATCATGTGTCACATACCTGTAATTTTCATAAATAAATAAATAAAATCTGGTTTATAATTTACTATTCTTACTTATCGCAACATGTTATTATTTTTCGTAACATGTTCTTATTTGTCGTAACATACTTTTTACTCGTTTGCATGGATAATATTAATCAGACATTTTAATTGTTTGACGACGAGGCTTATTGTCCACTTGGTGTTGACTTCATTTATAACAACAACTTGGTCGTAGCCTTTCCAAGGTGACGTTAAGGTTTAAAGTGATTATGATAATGGTTTGTTTATCTAGGAAATAAGCCTAGACCTATGGACCTAGTCCTAACTACACTTGTTATAAAAAATTGTCTATGTGATTCAAGCTTATGTTATCAACTTCCCTTCATACTATTTATCATAAGTGGTTATGTATATGTATTAGTTCTTGTAGCTCGTAAGCAATTAAGGAAGATATAAGGGGAGCTTATGACCATGATATAAGTCTTTCAGCCATGGTTTGGTTTAATGATCTCGAGAGACATAAGGTGGAGGCCAACTGCAAGGATTTAATGAGGTTTTAAATGACATTGTCATAACCCTATCTGTGAGTTGACAATGTAACTGGGCATATTGAATTACTAGTATATGCTTTATGGAGAGGCATGATCCTGGCCCTCCATCTGTCCTTGATCTGGTTCTTGTTGTTTGAAAAGGTTTAGTAGGGTTTTACATCACATTCATTTGGTCTTGATGGTGTCTGTCTAGTTTAATGTTAATGGATGTTGTAGGTTTGTGCTCAGCCGCTCCATGGGGTTGTGCTACAAAATGACTTGCCCTTCGGAGCCTGCAATAGTTGTTGGGTTTAAAAACAACAATTTTGAGTTGTGTTTAAATGTTTTATGTTAGTGTTTAATGGTTGTGTGGCTTCCATTTCTCCTCTGCATAGTCTCAACCATATTTTTTCTCATCGTGTGGTTAAGTGGAGACTCAGTTTGCTTGTCTTCTATTGCGGGCAAAGGTTTTACAAGCTCGCAAGGTTATTTAACAGATATGAAGTTGTATTTTCAAATATTCCATTCGTTAATGTGGTTTATAGTTTTAAAACAGAGTTAACTTAGTTTGTTCTTACTTGTGTAGGGAAAAGGAAGGAGAGGGGAGCTAGGGGGAGAAAACCCATATCCCTCTGCATGTGAAATAAAGGTATAAACCTTGACCTATGCACCGGTTTATTTGAAAAAAATGGCTTTCGTTTTAGATTTAAAGAGAGGTTTTAAAAAAACACGACTCTGTTTTGGAAAGTGATACCACGGTACCAATGCAGGGATGTCCTAAGGCTTAGGATAAACCTGGCATTGCCTTCATGACCTCCATCCCTCCAACCAGGTAACGTTCGCGGTTAAGTTTGTAAACTTGCTACAATTTTGATAATGATAAAATCGGATAGATTTGTAACTCTTGAATAGCAATGTAGGTTCAGGATTAGTGTGTGGCCATATCAGAGTGGCGACAGGGTTACCTCCTCTCAAGTTTCATTCTTCTCTACCTTGAGGTGAGGAACCCTATCCATCACTCTAATTATTAGGAAAATTTATAGATTAAAAATTGCATTTTATACTAATTTTAGCAATTTTTATATGCATGAATGCACTAGTGCGGCTCCTGCATTGTACACTCTGATCAATGCAACAACTTCAAGGTATGCATCCACTTGATTGTATGCAGGTTGACCAGGGTTACTTTGAATTATATGTAAAGGGAAAGGAGAGGAATTCACGGCCTCTATCACTTAAGATAAGTTTGATTTTTAATTAGCAGTAGTTGGATCTACTCTTCGATTTGGGGATTCTTCGTGATGATTGTAGAATGGTTCAACGATTGGCATATCGCCATCAGAGATTTTTCAATTTGTAATTAGTTGTTAACAAGATTCGGATGTGAATCGATTTGGTGGATGAACGGTCTTTAAAACTTGCTTGATTTGGTTTTTACTCTGATTGGTTTCCTTAAATCTTTAATTGGATGTCTGTTTGAATGTATCTTGATATCGTGGTTCTATTTTAATTAAATATTTACCCTAGATCTATCTATTTCTGGGTATGGAAGCCCGAAACAGAGATTGAGAAATTGTATGTTGATTAAATTTTTAAACAGAATTAAAGTCTGTATAGAATCCTTTTGCTCAAAGAGAATGTATTTGGTTTACCTAGATCAATGTGGTGATTTTTCTTTGAATCTGTTTACGTCTAATTATTTTATTATTTTAAATTAAATGTTTGTTTAAATAGGGGTTTATTACTAGTATCAAGACTTATTTTTATTTATACAGAAATAAACTCCTAGGGAAGCCTTTCGACTCTACTTAGCGTATCTATGATTTTTTCTTAAAGCGTGAAGGTTTTTGATTTAAAATTATATATCTATACATAATATCGGAACATTTTACATAGCAGATTGTATGGTTTATAGTTAATATTTCTAGAATTATTAGTAAGTATAATAATCTCGATTTCTCTATTTCTGTACATAGTAAATGATTACTAGCAGTGTATAAACAAGAATTTATAATAACATGAAAAAAAGGAATACTAATTGATACATTATAAATTCTCCATTTATAATACATTTGGAATTAAAATCTACTTCCAAAATGTAGGTACCAATACTAAAACCGTAGATGAATTGTAGTAAAGAACCTGTCACCATTGTCGAGAAAACGAAACTGAAGCTATCGTTCCTCCCAACAAACACCTAGAGAAACCAAAACTTACTTGCCCAAAAACCCCTAAGCATGTTTGTTGAACCACAAGGGCAAATTCCAATTAATGCGCCATCTCTTTGCATCAATAGATTTTGACCCCATCCATCACCAGCCTCCTTATTCTATGGACATACTATTTTATAGTATTTTTCCTAGGACTTGGTCATTTATGAGCCTCCTTCTCTTTAGGGCTTGTAATATCCCCATTCAAATAATTGCATAGCAGGCCAATTCCATCAATCCTACTAGTTCCCTGGGTTGGATGGATACATTTGGAATTTTAATAAGGGAGCTAATAAATGATGTTCAGACATTAAAATGGGATAAATATTTAATAGTGCATCTTATTAAATAAATACAAGAGAAAATTGAATTGGCAATGGAACATGGAGACCATGGGGCCCACACAAGCTAGAAATTTTGTGCCACATGGCATCCTCCTCTTGCAATTTAGAATCCATGGGAAGCGTAAAGGTTCTTGGATGAGTTAGAAGGCTAATACACTTGGCCATATGCATCATAGGTCAAATTTGGAAGGAAATGTAACCTACATGGGAGAGGAAGAGTCATTTTGGAGCTAGTGAGATACTTGGACTAGATTCCCTAACTCTATGACAACAATGATGAAGATGCTATGACACCTATGACACAAATTATATCTTGACATGGCAGGTTGAAATAGAGCATCCAAGGGGACACTCATGTGATTTGGGGAATCTCAATGGGCTCCTACTCGAATTGGGGGGAGATGGAAGCCTATGAAAGGGAGGACACATGGCAAATATTGAGCACACACCCTAATTCGAATTGGATTGAGTTTTGGGATGGATTGATAACCTTAGAAGGATAAGGATGTTTATAAAATATGGGGATCAACCAAGAGAAGAGCTTTTATTCATTTGAGAAATTGTCATTTGTGAATTGTGAGAGTTAGTGGATGACTAGTTTCTTGCCTTAGCCAATTTCAAGGGTGAAAAATCCCCATCCAAGTTGGTTTTTGGAGAGGCCACTCAGGTCTTTCATGGAGATTTAATGGAGTTGTATTTGCAACACTTTCTCTCAACCATTTCCAATTTTTATTGCATATTCTTGCTCATGGAGGGATTGCGCTTTCGATGAGCTATTGTACTCTTTGGGAGAGCTTCTCCTGGTCTATTTCTGATTGTAATAAGTTCAATATGCTCTGTTATTCATTCTCAAAAAGTCTCAAGTTGAAATACCCAAGATTTGTATGT
>LPNX010304963.1:389846-428666 GCA_001517045.1 Pseudotsuga menziesii | reverse complement strand
TATATACATGTATATATACATGTATATATATATGTATATATATATGTATATATATATATGTATATATATATGTATACATATATATACATACATACATACATACATACATACATACGATGAATGGACTGTCATTAATGTGTATTACAAGTTTCTTGTTGAGTACTTAAGCATTTGAATCCATTTTACTCGGTTTATATGCATTTGGAGAATATTTGGTGCTTTTTCCCCAAGGGTCGAAATAGTGATTTTGTAGCTATTAGGGAGAGGGTCATAACAGCCTGTATAAACTGAACCATTATGCATATGAGACCTTAAAAATGTCCCTTACACATCCTCTGCCTCTTTTCATAAATTCGAGTGGGGTTGAGAGCATTTGAGAATCCATTTCCAACATTTACCCAAGGGGAATTGGAACCCCAATTTGCTAGTAAAGACTCCTACTTTGATCAAAATATAAAATAAGTTTTCAGAAGTAATTGGAGGGTCATAAATCATCCTTGAACATCATATTCAAGTATTAATATCATTCATGCACCCTATGAGAATATTTGGGATCATTTGGGCCAATTTGGAGACCTAGACATCAAAAGTAGTCAAAGGTCGAAACAGGGACAATGTAATGTCCCCAAAAATTGAAAATTTAAAAAAAAATTATTAGGCTAGTCAAAACTACCTATGCTGGATAGTAATTGAACTTTGCGGAATGTGTCATACTCTGATTGTACTACTGCTTTGTCGTAAGTTGTTCTTACATCATGTTTCCATATTTCTCGATGAGGTTTATTAATATGTTACATATATTGTTGTGATGTTGATTACTGTTTGTACTTTGGTTACACATTGATGTGTAAGTTAGTTATTTATTTACGTACTTCATTGTTTATAGCATGTGCAGACTGTCATATACATGGTTCTAACTTAACTTTGTTCTTGGAAACAAAGGGGTGGAGTGGCGAGACTAGTTTCCCTTGTAACCCTGAGAGGGANAGCATGTGCAGACTGTCATATACATGGTTCTAACTTAACTTTGTTCTTGGAAACAAAGGGGTGGAGTGGCGAGACTAGTTTCCCTTGTAACCCTGAGAGGTAACAGCTTCTACTTGACACAATAGGCTTACTTAGTTCTGTCGAACTAATGCATTCTTGTCCCGTTTATGTGCAGGTATACTTGGCGATGGAAAAATTGTTTATAATGCTTAACAGAAGGTACTGATTGTTTGATCACTAGCGCTCGCATTTGCAGCTCTATCTTAGTGACACTACATTGATTGTTATTATTTTTCATTACGGACTGTATGATAGTGACGAGGTCACTAACACCCTTATCATTTACATGATACCGAGTTATTATTGATGTGATAATTATTTACTATGGTGTAAATAATTACGACTTGATTATGCCCTATCATATTCTTCCTATATGGTTTTTAGAGTTAGTATTATAATACATTGTAAAACCCATGGCTTAAACGTTCCATGGCATATTTCATATTCCATGGTCTTAGGGCTTATAGCCTAAGTTAAACGATGCATAGTAGGGTTTATGCATATCACATGGATTGGAATTATATGGTAAAATATCACATTATGAACTATAGGAGTTTAGGTTTAGAGGACATTTTTCATGTTGAAACAAACAGTTGTTTCAACACACAGTAAATTATGTTTTTCGCTAAAAATTCCACTATAATCCTATATACCTACTTCCTTCTATATAATTCACTACTAATTTCCACATCATATCCTTCCTCTTTTGGACTACCCTAGAGCGGCATCTACATGACTTAACTCCAGTTAGAACCTGTAAGTGGAAGTGTTGACTCCATCGACCAAGCTTCACCAAAAGGCACCCACTAGTCATCATCACACACCTTGGGGAGTTGTCATAGCACAACCCTCTCATGACTTCGGGGTTTGGGGATAAACGATGAGTAATGGCTCCACCCCCTAATGGAATAAGGGATTATGTCTACATCGACATAGTGGTTGTGTTGCGACTATTGTACTTAGGTTTGTCATCGAATAACCAATTTGGGCGGTTTAGTTTCCTAAAACCCTATACCAACCCACACATCATGATAAGAACAAGAAAGATTCATTCTCATACCAATTCTCTTTTGAAATTCATACTGTCGATGCACTTCCATTTTGTAGGGCTCAACTATTCCTTAGCTCTTCAAAACATGTTGGTTAGTCTAATAACAAAATGCCATGCAATATCGTGCAATCATTGACAGGTATACATATTTCGTTAATACTAACAACAATGTAATCATTTTCTGTATCATGCATCTAGCATCATAATCATTTATTCAACACATAATTTTAAATCGATATCCACATACCATCATTTATTAAATTTGCATGCTAGAGACATAATCAAAGCATGAGCATAATTCATAATATTAACATAACATACACATATATAAATTCCACAAAATAATAAATCCATAATTCCACGATGTCATCAAACTGATGAAGTTATACAATAATAAGATAATACAAACTGATAATGATAGTTCAAGTAACAAGGTCGAAATGGCCCCGGATGCAGGTGTCAACCATGGCCACATGGACAGGGTGGACGCTGACGAGGCCACTCCCAACCAAGCATGACCTCACCCCCATCATTGTTAATGCACGCATTCATTTCAGAGGGAGACGTGGACGTGTTTTGGCAGGCCGAAAGGACTAGGCTATCCTTTCAAAGCCTTGTCGTCATTAATCACCTACCTGGATTCCATAATTCTCACCAATGCCACTTAATATGGACGACGTTGGAGGCTGGGTTGTTTCACCTGCACCCTACTCTGCGCTCTGCTATCATTTTCCTCAGCTTTGAACCGTCACCCTAGTGCTCAGCTCTGGCTCATCATTAACTTGTTCTACTATCAATCTGTCATCACCCTACTCTGCTCACCATTGTGCTCAAGTTATGCCTTGAATACAAACAGGTACCCCCCGAAGAGGGTGTGGTCTTAATGCTCAGGATTATCGCCATATACCTCTCACAGCCCAAGCCAGTGGCATCGACTTCGATTTGGAGATATTGGAAGAAGTTCGGAGAATTGTTAATGACTGGGAAGATGAATTATCTGGAGCTCTCAGTGCAGCTAGTAGAACGACGGAGCGTAGACAGAATTACTGGGTTTTTAAGAACCTGCTCACTTAGCTAGTCCTCAGGTTCAACCCTCTGGTTCCTCCTCCATGAGAGCCTCCAGTTCCACCCCCGCCAGCTGCCTAGGTTGTTGCGCCACCGGTTCCACCACCGCCCTCTATCGCCCCAGCCTCCACCTATGTTCCTTCACCTAGCTCCATCCCCCCTCCACATTGTCGACCCTCCACTCTCCCTTCATGCAAATTTTTCATCCAACCCAATCGTTACAAAAAATACAGCTCCACTCCCCACCAATTCACCCCCTGCAGGTTCAATGGAAGAAGAAAGCAGCTCCAGTGATGAAGAAATGGCAACGTCTAGTGAAACTTTGGAGGCGAAGTCCAGTGAAACCACGAAGGCTAAGTCAAGCGATCCTGCTCAGCCAGCCTCACCAGGTTACAAATGTCCTATCGAGGAGGAACCATTCTTCAAGCTATGAACTGATTTCACCATCTTCATGTGTTAGTCTGCATGCAAGCACCAAGGTTTTTTCACCTCAGCCACGTGTTGTTCAGCATGATACTCTCAAGGTTTTTTGTTTATTTCAATGTTAAAGTGTTGGCTCTGTATCTGGTTCCTCCAAAAAATAAGGAGGTTTTTGTGTATGCTTTTCTAGACAGCCTATTTTCCCTCCTGGAGGGAGGGTTTTGTGGACCTGTTTTCCCTCCGGTAGGGCCCAGACTTATCTTGGAACTCTATACCTATTCATCATGAGTAGGTCTGACTGTAAACTCATATGTACCACCATTTTCTTTTTTAAATAGATTAGAATTTACAACAAAAAAAATAAGGTCAAAACGGGCCATTACAAATATAATGTTTTATATTTTTACTAATATATATTGAATGTTGTCAATTCTAACTAGCTCATTCGATTAAGATGTGGGTCTCATCATCACAGTGACCCAGGTTCAATCCCCTTAGGGGTGATTTAGTTAGGAGGAGACACCCAAAAATCCATCCATTTGAAGGGTTGGTGTGGCCCAGGCTGGGTGCAATCCCGTGGGTTGTTGTTTGTTTCTTAGCCAATGGTTGAAATGCATTTCTAACACACACACACACACACACACACACACATATATATAATGATTTGTTTTTGTTCGGATGCATGTCACTCGAGGCTGGTAGCATTGAACCATTAGCTAAGAACCACAACCCAAGGGCATCTAAGTCGTCAAAGTCACTCGAGGATCCCACCCCCTCACCAACCTTAACATGGTTGGTTTTTATGGTGTCTCCTCCCAACTAGCTCACCCCTAAGGGGAATTGAACCCGGGTCGCCCTATTGACGAGACCCACACCTTAACTGAATAAGCTAGTGAAAATTAACTTATATATTAAATGTTAATATATAAAGGTTTCTTAAAAATTGTGAATTTTGGAAAAGATGAATTGTCAATATACAATTTGAATAAATAAAATAACTCAACTTTAATCAATTAAATATAATTAATTTTGAAAAAATAATATAAGTTACAATGAAAATAAATTAATTGTTAAACATAAATAAATATATGTCATCATTGTAAAACAAATAAATTAATTAAAGTAATTAAAGTTCAAAGGGGTTGGATCCACTAGTGAAGGGCCATGTGTTTTTCACCCTAAGTGGGGAAAGATTCAATTTCAATGCGAAAAGGTTCAATTTCAATGAGAGGACAACCTCGAGCCATGGGGCACCTTAAAGTAGTGGACACATAAGTGGATCGAAACCCACCCCATGTCCTCCTAAAAAAAATCCTACGAGGCATAGAATAGATGGTGACTAGAGAGAGTGTATTAAATGATCTCATATGACCGATGAACACAAAAAAAAAAAAATTAAAATATCCAACTCCTGATGTGCAATTTGATAAACTTGTCCACACATACTTTTTAATGTTATATAAATGTGTGGGGGGGAGGGGGGGTGGGGGGGTTAGCTCAAAATATTAAGAATTGTAATTGCAAAAGGGCCTCACCCTATCGACTCTAGTTTTGGGAGCCTAACCCCAAAGGACCTGGAAAATTGGATTCGTGAGAATTAAACATCTAACCTCAATATCAAATGGTCTTTGGAATTGAACTCCAACCAACTAAAATACCCCTCAAAAGTATATTATTTTGATATTTATATCTAAGATCATTATTTCTCATATTTCAAATTCAAAGTTCCAAATTTATATTATAAAAACTATTAATATAATTTAAAATCAATCAACTCATAAACACATATTATAAAAACAACTTAATTAAATTAACCCGTACATGTACACATATATATAATCTTTATATAAAAAACCATTTTAGTGTACAAATATTACAAAAAATAATGATGTAAATGATTCTTCTTCATTCTAAATTAAATATATAATAAAAAACCATTAAATTGTACAAACATTATAAAAATTAATTATATAAATTATTCTTAAATAAAAATCTATTAAATAGTAATTACGAATATTATAAAAGCAATTATATAAGTAAATGTTCAACCTAATGAAGATTGAATATAGATCAAAATTTCAATTATATATCTAAAATATTTAAATAAAAATTTATTAAATAATAGTCATAATTATATAAAAATAAATATTTGTTTTTATACCAATAAAGTATTAAGCAAGTTTAAGGTAAAAACAAACTAAGTAAAAATAAATTATTCTTCTTAAAAAGTAAAAACAAACTATTAAAAAAATGGTGATTATATCTAGAGTAACTAACCACGAGGTTAACATAACTTAATTTTATGTTACAAAAATTTTTAAAAAGTAATGAAAAAAATTCATGACGAGTCCTAAAACTAGCATAGATCTATTTTAAATTCGGATCTATCAAGCATCCACAAGGATTCAATTTCTTGAAGTGTACATTTTATACCATTTGGATATCTCTCAGTACTTGATAGATTTGGGTTTAAAATGGATCTATGCTATTTTTTTTTAAGTAGATATGTAATTTATGTTTTTTTTATTTATTTTTTATTTTTTTTATAAATATGTATGTCTCCTCCATACTCCCCTGGAGAGCACANATATATATATATATATATATATATATATATATATATATATATAGGCTTATAAAATAAAAATTAAAAAATCCATGCTAGCTCATAAAATAAAATAAAATAAATAGCATAGATCTATTTTAAACACCAAACTATCAAGCACAAGAGGGATTAAATTTTTTGAAGTGAAATTTTTTGTGTAAAAAAATTATGATTAAAAAAAATTACACCTCAAGAAATTAGATCCCTCTTTTTGCTTAATAGATACAGGTTTAAAATTGATCTATGTTGTTATATAACAATCACATATATTTTATTAATGTGTATGAATACGCTCATAGGCATAAATTTAACACATATTATAGAGAAAAAAATAATATGAAAAGTATGTGCCTAAGTTATGTTTATTTAGACATTAAGAATATTAATGTAGTTGTTGCTAGTAGGGTATAGTCCAAGACAGACTTCATGCTTCTCTATCTCCTTGATTTTGGTTCTTTGGATGTGTCACTGATCTCTTAAGTTATTAATGGGATCCCCGTATTAGTATGCTCATGTAAAAACTTGAAAGCCCTCTGTTGGCTGTATGTATATGATGTCCTTTGATTCAAATATGAATAACAAGGTCTTGTATTTTTTCTTTTGAAAAAAAATAGACATATCTGCAAAGAATTAGTATATATAATATTATTTAAATAATTTTATACATAACTGAACAATAACCTAACTTCATAAAACAATCTTGAAGTGAATTTTAACAATGTAATTGTTAATAAAATAAAATCATTAATGTCTTTTAACTATGGTATTATATTTTAACTAATTGATTAATTGTAATATTATGAATAATTACATCATATTATAATATTATAGGAATACGTTGTTTACTTAATTTATTATGTTCAAATTAATAATAAAATATTATCTAATTTATAATTTATAATATAATATGAAGAGTCAAATCCTTGGGAGGTTGGAGTTACCTCAAAATATTAAGAATTGTAATAACAAAAGAGCCTCGCCATGACTCCAGTTTGAGAACCTAACCCAGAACTCTAATTAAATAAAAGTTAATTATATAAATAATTCTAAATAAAAATTCATTAAATAGTAATTCCAAATATTATAAAACAAATAAAAATTAATTATATAAATAATTCTAAATAAAAATCTATTAAATAGTAATTACAAATATTATAAAGCAATTATATAAGTAAATTTTCAACCTAATGAAGATTGAATATATAGATCAAAATTTCAATTATATGTCTAAAATCTTTAAATAAAAAAAACATTAAATAATAGTCATAATTATATAAAAATAAATATTTGTTTTTATATAAATAAATTATTAAGTAATTTTAAGGTAAAACAAACTAATTTAAATAAAAATAAATTATTCTTCTTCAGAATAAAAACAAACTATTATAAAAATGGTAATTGTCTCCAGAATAATTAAAAATATATATATGTGGGCTCATCAAATAAAAATTAAAAATTAAAAAAACCATGTTTGCTCATAAAATAAAATTAAAAAAATAGCATAAATCTATTTTAAACACTAAACTTAAATTTGGCACATACTATAAAGAAAAAATTAATATGAAAAGTATGTGCCTAATTTACCCTTATGGATGTGTTTAGACATTAATAATAATAATGTAGTTATTGAGTAACAAAGAATTAGTATATATAATATTATTTAAGTAATTTTATACATAATTGAATAATAACCTAACTTAATAAAACAATCTTAATGAAGTGATTTTTAACAATGTAATTTTTAATGATATAAAATCATTAATATATTTTAACTATTGTGTTATATTTTAACTAATTGATTAATTGTAATATTATGAATAATTACATCATATTATAATATTATAGGAATAGGTTGTTTACTTAATTTATTACGTTCAAATTAATAATAAAATATTATTAATTAATTAAATAGTGTATTATCTAATTAATAATTTATAATATAGTATAAGTTTGGTGGGTTAGCTTGAGCGATTAAGAGTTGTATTCATAAGTAGAAGGTCTTGGGGTCAAATCTTTGGGTGACTATGCAAAGGCCTCACTCGACAAAATAGTGTTAAAAAATATAAAATTATATAAGAATTTAGTGAAAAAAAATGACTCTAGATATAATTATTTGTGCACTAATTATCCAGTGTATTGAATTTTTTATATATATTAAATTCAATGTAAAAAATTATGTTAGGAAAATAAATCATTTTATTAATTTTAAATTATTGTATAATTTTATAGTCATCATAGTATAAAATTGTTGATAGTGCTATTTTAGATAGACATATTAAATAAATTAGATTATTCAAAATATTATTGTTTAATTTTTTTGTTATCATATAATGAAATGAAATTGTTGATAGTGGTTTTTATATAAATATATTAAATAAGAAATAGTTAATTTAAATCATACTGTTATTGTTTAACTATTTTATTTTCAATAGTATTATAAAAAATTAATTATTTACGATATTTAATTAATTTATAATATCATTGAGATACAATGTTCCTGAAAGATTTTATTAGATTGTAATAGTGTAGCAATTACTAAAGGCTATGTTGGATTGTTGTCACATAAATTTTTAGTTTGTTATTTGAAATGTTTTTGAAGTGTTCCGTTATCTTTGGTACATTCTTTAATGGTGTTGTCATGTAGTGACGTTTATCCACGGTTATGATGGATTATGACATTGATCAAGTCTTAAGTTGCATCGTGACATTCCTCCATCATCATGTTGCATTATGCTTATGTTCTTTAATGGGTTGTGTAGCATTATAGGATTCATTATAATGTTGTGCATGGGTTGGGTTTACTCATATCTGGAATTGTTTTGTTCAAGGGTTATGTTAAATGGCGATGTTCATTGACGGTTATGTTGGATGGCGATGTTTCTCCATGGTTATGTTCCTTTTAAATGTGTTTTATTGCATTATGAGATTCAATGCAATGTAAACAATACCTTATTTAATTAATTTATAATTCCATTGAGATTCATGTCTATAATGTTTGTCGGAGGTTTTGTTAGATTGTAATAGTGCAACAGTTGTTCAGGTTTATGTTTTATTGCAAGAACCACATTGTTGTCACATCAATTCCCACATTTATATTTGAGATGTTTCTGACGAGTTGTGTTATATTTGATACCTTCCTTAATGTTTTTGTTACATCGCAACGTTTATGAAGTGTAATGTTGGATTACGACATTCATTAAGTGTTAAGTTGGATTACGACATTGATCGATGGTGATGTTGCAATATGGTTATGTTCCTTATTGGATTTTGTTGCGTTATGAGATTTATTAAAATGTTTTGCAACGACTTGGTTTAGTTATATTTGGATGGTTTTGTTCCAATGTGATATACATCAAGGGTTATGTTAGATTGCAATGTTCATACAGGCTTATCGTTATGTTGGATTGTGCCATTTGTCCATGGGAATGTTGCATTATGGTTATGTTCCTTGATGTCTCATGTTGTATTACAAGATTTATGTAAGGTTTTGTAATGGGTGGGTTTACTTATATTTGGAATCATTTTGTTGTATTCCAATGTCCATCAAGACGGTTATGTTGCGTTACAATCCATATTGCATCGCGACAATTTTTCCATGGTCACGTTGTGTTATGGTTATGTTCGTTAATTGCTTTTCTTAGATTATGAGATTCATTTGGAATGGTTTTGTTGGATTCCAGCATCCATTAAGGGATATGTTGAATTACGACATTTTTGAACACTCATATTGAATCACAACATTCCTCAATGGTCACACAATGGTCATGTTGCATTATCGTTATCTTCATTAATTTCTTTTTTTCAATTATGAGATTCATTGCAAGCCTTTTGCAAGGGTTAGGTTTAGGTATGTTTGCTACATTCCTTAGTGTTTTTTTGTATTGGGAAATTGATGAAGGGTTATCTTGGATTACAATGTTCATTGAGGCTTATGTTGGATTTTGACATTCGTTCATTGTTATGTGGTACTACGGTTATGTTATCTAATGGATTTTGTCACATTATGAGAATAATTATAAGGTTTTGCAAGGGTTGGGTTTAGTTATTTTTCAAAATGGTTTTGTCATTTTAGGACATTTATGAACTACTATGTTGGATTATGATATTCATTAAGTCTTAAGCTGGATTTCCACGTTACTCATGTTGTGGTATGGTTATGTTCATTAGTGGATTACAAAGATTTGGGTTTAGTTATGTTTGCTACATTCCTTGATGTTTTTTTTCATTGTCAAATTGATGAAGAGTTATCTTGGATTACGATTAAAATTAAGGCTTAATGAACATCAAGGAAGATAACTACATAACCTATCAATCATAACATACATCAAGTGTTATAATGTTGGGTAGTGATGTTCATCAAGGGTTATGTTGGATTGTGTGATTTCTCCATGCTTATGTTGTATTATGCTTGCGTTCCTAATGTGTTTGTTGCATTGTGAGATTCAATATAATGTAATTAATACCTTATTTAAATTTATAATTCCATTGAGATTCAGGTTTGTAATGTTCATTTGGGGTTTTATTAGAATGAAACAATCCAATAGTTGTTAAGAGTTATGTACTTGGTCATGTAAAAGTCTTGAGGTAAAACCTATGGTGTAAGTCGGGTCAATAGTACCCACAAATGTATGTTTTATTTATTGTTTTGAGTCTCCCAAGGAAATTTGGCCCTGGTTGAGAGGAGAAGTCAAACATGTTGGTTTATTAGGCTTCTCAACTATTCAATATAAATAGATGAGGCTCCTCCTTCATTTGGACACACATATAACTCAAGCAAGTTCGCTAAAGAGAGAAGGAGCAGTCCATCTGAGAGAGAGGAAGCATTAGAGTCTTATTCTTGGGATCTTACATTGTACTTGGTTAGATTCTATATCGAGGAATTTTTGTTGGGTTTACTTCCCCACGAGGGTTTCCCAGGATAAATATTTGTTTTCTCTTTTTATACTATTGTGCTTGTCATTATTTCAGTGATTTTTTTTTTGACATAAAACTTCTTAAAATATGACATGGTATTAGAGCCAACCTAAAAGAAGTCATTGTGCAGCAACTTTTCTAGTAATTCAGCAAGATAGGGCTTGTTAATACGAGCAAATATCTCCACAAAGAAATTCAAAAAGGAAGGGCAATCAACTTGCTCTAGGAGGGCACATATTTTTGTCGAAGTAATTTTCAATTTTGTGGATCTTCAATTTTTGACGTACCACTACTGCCAGAGAAATTAGCGCATCATATTTTTTGAATATATGTCCATAGATTTGGTGGAAGGACCTCACAGCTCAACTCTCCTTAGGGAGGCGCATCTTTTCATCCATTCACATCTTCAATATCTCCAAGTTGAAAAATTAGGGTTTTCCTGTCAAAACCTAGGTTGACCGAAGCAGGTTCTAGAAGCAACCCTCAAATTGGTAAGTTATACTCCCTATATTTCTATTTGAGGTTCTCATTCATTAAATATGGCAAACAGTACCAAGCTTAATGAAAATCTTGAAGGAGCGGAGAATTTCAGAGCATGGAAATATAGAGTCATGTTAATCCTTAAAGAACATGACCTAGAAGGCTACATTAAGGATGAATTCAAGGAACCGGAAGGAGATGAATCAAAAGCAAAGAACAAGAAGGATATGGTTTTAAGGCTAAGAGGATCATAGTTGATTCCATCAAGGATCATTTGATCCCTCAAGTATCATTTGATCCCTCAAGTATCTTCAAAAAATATTCCAAAATAAATGTTTGATGCACTAACTAGTCTATTTGAAGGCAAGAACATCAATAGAAGAATGAGCTTGAGAAATCAACTCAATGGTGTGAATATACAAAAGGCATAAATTATGCAGTCATACTTCTCAAGAGTATCCCAGATCAAAGAAAATTGGAAGCTATTGGTGACATGGTAGAAGAAGCAGAAGTTGTAATGACCACATTGAATGGTCTTCCAAGGGATTGGGAATCCTTCATTAGAGGAATATGTGTTAGAAGAAAGCTAACCAAGTTCAGTAGACTATGGGAAGAATGTGTTCAAGAAGAAGGGAGGATAGGAAATAGAGAAGAAAAACTAAATGATGATGAAGATCAACCTCTGGCAACTCATGCAAAGAAAGGGGAGAACAAGAGAAAAGATCATGAACAATATCCTAGAAGACCACAAAGATTTCAAAGGAACTCATGGCTCAAGGGAGATTTCTCATTATTTGAATGTTTCAACTATTACAAGATGGGTCACATCTCAAGAAATTGTCCCCTGAAAGAAGAACAATTCAAGAAGAGAAACATGAAGTTTTATTCTCATGCGGTCAAAGAAGATGACCTAGTTCAAGAGAAGATCAGTGAAGATGAAGACTTCAGTGAAGAATATGTTTTGATATCATCTCTCACAAGTTCAATCTCACATGGAAGTGACACTTGGATCGTAGAAAGTGGTGCCTCCAAACATATGACAAATTACAAAGACTCCCTCTCATGTCTTATCCATAAAGACTCACCTCACAAAGTAAATCTTTGAGATGATTATCAATATCATGTCAAAGGAGCGAGAGAAGCTTCTTACAAGTTAGATTCAAGGAATTCCATGAATATGAAGGACGTCTTATATGTCCTAGGTTTGAAAAAGAATCTCCTTTCTATCTCAACATTAGATAATAAAAGTTTCAGAGTTGATTTGTAGATGGAGAAGTCCTCATGTGGCCAAAAGGAAAGACAATAGATGACTAATTATGATTGGAATTGAAGAAGGAGGAATCTACAAGTTAAAGGAACATTCAGATTTAGTCATAACAACAAGTACCATTATCCCATGTGAGCTATGGCATAGAAGACTTGTTCATGTGAATTACAAAGCATTTCTAATTGTGAGCAAGGTAGTATTAGAATTATCAAAAATCCATATCGATCATGAAGGAGTGTGCAAAGGATGTGCTGGCAAGGAAAGAATGCCAATAACCCATTCCCAAGCAATAACAGTAAAGTAAAAGGGATCTTGGACATTGTCCACTCAGATGTATGTGGTCCGATGTCAACTACTTCTCTAAGCGGGTATTTGTACTATGTATCTTTTATCGATGACTATTCCCACAAGACTATGTATCTTTTTATCGATGAAGTATTTGTAAGGTTCAAAGAAGTCAAGTCTCTTGTAAAGAATCTCTCTGGAAAGAAGATCAAGACCTTGAGATCAGACAATGGAGGAAAATTCACTTCAACTGAATTCCAGTATTTATGCAAAGAAGTTGGGTTTAAGTGGGATCTCATTGCTCCCTATAATCCTCAACAAAATGGAGTGGAAAAAAGGAAGAATGTAACCATCATGTAATCCGTAAAATCCATACCCATGCACTTATGGGCTAAAGTAGCCAGGACCGCAGTGTATGTACAGAACAAAATTTCTCATAGTGCTCTTGGGAACAAAACTCCAGAAGAAATGTTTATTGTTGAAAAGCCTAAATTCAACCACCTCAAGGTATTTGTTTGTATTGTGTGTGTGTGTGTGTGTGTGTGTGCATGTGTGTGTTACCAACGAGAAAATATCAAAGTTGGACCCTTTAGGAAAGAAGGGAATATTTGTTGGTTATAGTGATCAGTTAAAATATTACAGAGTCTACATCCCAAGTTACCATCAGATCAATATCAGCGGAGATGCTACATTCGAAGAGGATGCAACTTTCAACAAGTCTAGAAATAATCATACATATGAATATCATGAGAGAAGTATGAAGCTCCTAGAGCTATAAAAACCAGTAGATCACCAGTTCGAAATGTTGAAGAAGATCATACACCAGAAGACCATGATATGGAAAAACCCCAAACACCCATGGATTCACCTCACGTCATGTGTTTCATATTGAATAAACACGTGTATGTAGATTGAAGAAAGTATTGTATGGGTTAAAGCAAGCACCGAGAGTGTGGTATGGAAGGATTTATGGATTTTTGATGAGCTTGGGATTTACCAAAAGTAAAGCAGATTCCAACCTTTACTACAAGGTTGTAGATGATGGGCTTATGATATTATTGCTATATGTGGATGATCTATTTTTTAAAGGAGAAGAGAATCTCATCAGTGATTTTAAAATAATCCTGCAATAGAATTCGCAATGAAAGACCTTGGTATGATGCATTATTTTCTAGGTCTCGAAGTATGTCAGTTCCCAGATTAGATTTTCCTAAATCAAGAAAAATGTGTTGTTGATATCCTAAAGAGATTTGGGATGATGGATTAAAAATCAATGATTACTTCGATGGTGACAAACTCAAAGTTAATGAATGATGATTCTTCGAATACAGTAGATGTTACACTATACCGACAGATTATTGGCTCACTAATTTATCTGACAAATACTAAACCATACATATGTTTTGTTGTGAATACACTGAGTCTAGTATATGGTGGAGCCTCAACATGTTCACTTAGTAGCAACAAAACATGTGATGAGGTACCTAAAAGGTACATTAGATTATGGCCTCATATATGCAGCCAATGGTGAGATCAGATTACATGGTTATACAGATTCATATTGGGATGGAAGCAATGATGACATACAGAGTACTTCGAGATGTTGTTTCAGTTTGGGATCAGGTGTGATCCCATGGCTTAGCAGAAAGCATACTAGTGTTTCTCTCAGCACGGTAGAGGATGAATATATTGCAACATGTTCATCCTGTAGCGAAGCAGTATGGCTTCACAAGTTGTTGACAGGATTGTTTGATACATAGATGGATTTGACCGATATTTAATGTGATAACTAGAGTTACATCAAGCTAACAAAGAACTCAATGTTTCATGACAATTCAAAACATATAGAAATAAAGTACCACTACATTTGAGATATGGTGCGGAGGGGAGATGTACAGCTCCAGTATGTTCCCATAGAGAAATAAGTTGCTGATGTATTGAGTAAGCCTTGTCTTGCGTAAAGTTTGAATATTTTCGAGACAAGCATGGTGTAGTCTAAAAGGACCTCCTCGAAAGAGGGAGTGATGATGATGATGTAGTTTCATATTGTAGTGGTGCGGAAGCTCTGTCTAGGATTAGTATGTCATCCTAATAAGGCCTGGATGATTCCATTTGGATTGGTATATCAGTGTTGACAAGGCCTGGTTGATCTTAGGGGGATTGGTATGTCTGGCTAGGCTTAGTTGGTCTGAAAGGATTAGTAAGCCATATAAGGCATGTTTGGTCCCCAGGTAGATCAGTATGTCTGGCTAGGATTGTTTGGTCCAAAAGGATTAGTAATCTAGACAAGGCCCATTGGGTCTACCAAAGTTCCCACCATGATGTTTCTTCAAATGATTTCAGCATTCATTTGTTGATGATGATGATGTTGTTCCAACATTTCCATGCTAATTATGATGATGATGTTCCAACATTTCTATGATGATGATGATGATGTTGTTCCATAATTTATATGCTACTAATGATGATGATGTTCCAACATTTCTATATTGTTGATGATGATGGTGTTCCATCATTTCTATGTTGATGATGATGATGTTGTCCCAACATTTATATGTTGATGATGCAGATGTTGTTCCAACATTTATTTGTTGATGATGTTGTTTTAGCACTAAAATGCTAATGATGTTGTGGTTCTAGTATTCGCATACTGATGATGTTGCATATGATGATGATGATCCAGTATTCACATACCGATGATGTTGCAGATGATGACGATGATCTAGTATTCACATATTGATGATGATGCTCATGTTGATGATGATGATGATGTCTCATGATGAAGATTATGATGTTTCATGATGATGATATTCCACGATGATGATGTTATGTGAGGATGATGTTCCACGATGATGATGATGTTTTGTCATTATGATGTTCAATGATGATGATGATGTTCCACGATGATGTTGATGTTCCACAATGATGATATTCCACAATGATGATGTTCCACAATTATTATGATCCATGATGATGTTGATGTTCCAGAATTATGATGTTGTTGTTTCAAAACTTGCTATGACATATAGATCCACCAGTCAGTTGTACATATATTGTTGTTGTTGTTGTTGATGTTGTAGAATACACTCCTTGTTAAGAGAGAATGTTGAAACAAATGTAACTTCAGAATATATTCTATTGTACCTTTATTGTATTATTATTATTCCCCATTTATGAGATGTTATTCCTTCGTTTGGGAATGTCATTGATGTACTTGGTCATGTAAAATTCTTAAGGTAAAACCTATGTTGTAAGTCAGGTCAATAGTACCCACAAAATATTTTATATTTGTTGGCTTGAGTCTCCCAAGGCAAGTCGGCCTTGGTTGAGAGGAGAAGTTGACCCTGTTGGGTTATTAGGTTTCTCAACTGATGAATATAAATAGATGAGGTTCCTCCCTCATTTGGACACGCACATAACTCAAGCAAGTTTGCTATAGAGAGAAGGAGCAGTCCATCTAAGCAAAAGGAAGTAGTAGAGTCTTATTCTTGGAGTCTTACACTGTACTTCATTGGATTCTATATCGAGGAAGTTTTTTGGGTTTTCTTCCCCATGAGGGTGTCCTAGGATAAATATTTGTGTTCTATTTTTGTTCAGCTATGCTTGTCACTCTTTCAGTGATCCTTTTGTTTTTGGCATAAAACTTCTTAAAATATAACACCTCATGAGGCAGTCTAGGGTCAGTTGACCCTAGCCGCTCATGCATGGAAAAGTTTACTAACTAAGTATATCACACTTGTCTAAACTCAGGCACAACAGTGTTAAATAATTTAATCAAATACAAATAGTAAACTAGCAAACTCAGCTAGTACTTCTATCAAACACAAAGCAAACACATTGGTTTCAACTTCAACAGTCGTGCATGCAGGACCCAAATACATGCTACTATACTTTTATTAGAAAATACTAATACTATGCAAACTGAACATATAGCAGTAGAAAATTAACAGTGAAAAATAGTACATTTAAACACATTTTCACACAGTCATTTTTGTCCAATGACCCTGGGAAAACCCACAAGGGGAAAACTAGTCCAAGAGAAATTCTATTAAGGGATGAGAAGAATAATACTTATAAAAACTACAAAAGTCATGTACAACACATTAAATAGAAATATTTGTCAGAAATATTCAATACTCAACAACATGAAATCTAATCCAACTTAAAGCAATATTGTACAGTCCTTTGGTACAATTTTCTACTCATTAATTGCACCCAGAGCTGCCTTGAAAATAGTGCCACCTACAAGTACCAATTTGTTTTAGAAAATGTTCCCAACTCGACTCATACTCAGTTGTACGACCTCTCTACAGTCAATTGTATAGGCTGCATAAATGTTGAGCTCTTTCTAGGAGCATGTGCCCTCTTTCTTACTCAGAAAATGCACCTCTTTTACTGTTGTACATAACATCATTAAATGTTGTTTCCTCCTTTGGATTTGTTCACTCTTATAACCTTAAAAATTGCACCCTCTTACTAATGTACGTACAACATTAAATGTTGTTACCTTTTTAGAGTGAGTGCCCCCTCTTTTCTCCTATAAGTGTCTGCCCCTCCTCTTGGTATGCATGCTCTCTTCCCCTTGTTTCCATTATTCTCTCTTTATAACCTCAAGTTTTCTATTTATCTTGAAAAATTGTGCCTCTTACATGTAATGTCCCTTTTTTAATTTTTTTTAAATCACCATTTTTTTCACTTTTTCCCCAATTTTGACCTTAACTAGTTTTGATGTCTAGACCTCCAAATTGACCCAAATGCTTCCAAATTTTCTCTGAAGGTACATGAATGATAATATAACTTAAATATTATGTTCATGTATATTTTTTGACCTCCCAATTACTTCTGAAAACTTTTTAAATTTTCTGTTCAAAGTAGGAGTCTTTACTAGCAAATTGGGGCTCCAATTCCCCCTGGGTAATTGCCGAAAATTGCTTCACAAATGATCCCAAAGTCACTTGAATTTTTGAACAGAGGCTGGGTATGTGTAAGGGACCTTTTCAAATCCTAATATGCATCATGTTTCAGTTTATACAGGCTGTTATGACTCTTTCCAAAACAACTCCCAAGTCACAATTTCGACCCTTGGGGAAAATGCACCAAATCTTCTCCCAATGCAATAAAAAAGAGTAAAATGGCTTCTAATGCTTAATTACTGAACATGAGACTTGAAATACACATTAATTAAATTCCATCCATCATACATTTATCATAGATAAATTCCTCCATTCGAAATAATAATCATTACCATGGAATATATCAAAATAGAGTGGAAATGGTCATTGTTTGCTCATTAAAAGTCATTTGACATACAAATATTGGGAATTTCGACTTGAAACTTTATTAGAATGAATAAAATAGAATATTGAACTGATTACAATCATAAATGGACAATTAAAGTCTCTCCTAATTCGAAATCATCAACATTACAATGGTTCACAACAAGATAGTGGGGAAATGACACTATTTCTTCATTGTTCAACTTTTTTACATGAATTATTTTGGGTATTTTGACCAAAGAGTATTCTGAACATGAAATAAAGAGAATATACATCATAACATAAGATAATTGGCATTATAATCTTCCCAAAAGAGATCAATAGCTCACCCAAAGTGCAATCCCTCCATTGGCATCAATATGGTGTGAAAACTAGAAATAGTTGAGAGAGAGTGTTGCAATAGAAGAATCCACATGATTTCCTGTAGCTTACACCTACAAATAAGTCTCCATTAAAGCTCCATGAAATACCTGAGTGGCCTTTCCAAACACCAACTAGGATGGAAATCTTTCACCCTCGAAATTGGCTTAAGTAATAAAACTAGTCATCCACTGGCTCTGACAATTCACAAATGAGAAAAATATTCTCCTCATGGCTGATCCCTATATTTTATAAACATTATTGGTATTTTAAGGTTCCAAATCCATCCATAAACCAAATCCAAGCCGAATTGGTGTGGATTCTCATGCTATGCCATGTGGCATCTCTCTTCACCTTCCCTCTTCTCCCAAATTTGAGTAGGAGCCTCTTGGCCTTCTCCAACTCCAAAATTCGACCTCTAAGATGCTCTATTCAGTATTGAAATGTCATTATGTCATTATTTCAGCCTTCATATTTGACTTGTGTCATAACTTTCATAGAATCTCCATCATTGATGGACCATAGATGTCATAAATGTAAGGGGAATCTAGCCAAGTGTCCAAGAAACTCCCATTTGGCTCTTCCTCTCCCATGTAAGTTACAATTCATCCAAAATTAGACCTATGAAGCATATGGACAAGTATATTAACCTCATAATCCATCCCAAAACATTAGGCTTCCCATAGATTCGAAATTACAAGAGGAGGATTCCATTTAACATAGGAATTCTAGCTTGAGTTGGCCCCATAGTCTCCATGTGTCTCCATTCTCCATAGTCATTTAATTTTTCTCTTGTATTTATTTAATAACCTACATTATTAAATGTTTATCCTCTTCTAATGTCTAAACATCATTTATTATCCCCCTTATTCCAAATCTCAAATCTTCCACCCCCAACCTAGGAAACTAGTGATTTTCCTCCTTGGCGATTATTTGACTTTTAACATCCCTTTGACAAATTTCATGAATATGGAAAATGCGATTTGGCCATTGTGACCCAATGCAAAATTTGGGACATTACAAATCCTCCCTTCCCAATATTTCTTTCCCTCAAGCAATTTCAAACATGGTTGTTGAAGAACCTGCTTTCTATATGATTCTTTGAAGTTGCCACTGAGCTGCCCACCTTGAGTCTTTGAGATTCCATGAAGATTTCAGAGAGGAACCACCATGCTTGTTGTTGCACTACTCTGATTCACATCACCTTATTAAGTGGGGAATCCATCTCCTATACTTCTTGTTTCCCAAATAATTTTAAATCAATGGGACTAAAAGCTATCTCAAGGTCCCATTGCTTGCATTGCACTCCAACAATTAAGAGTGCTATCCAACCCAGACCATTTGGAAAGAGAATTCCTAGATCCCATTTTCTTGTATGCATTCTTCCAAACATCATGAGTGCATAATATATATCATCAAATTATATAACAACATAATAATAATGTACATCAAGAAGGTGCCTCACCAAGAAATCATGAAAGTGCTTATACCTCCAAGTGAGTAGACTGCCATTTGTCAAGTGCATACATGCTTCAAGTGACCAATCAAATCTGCTCCAATGACATAGGTGAGGATCCCATGTCCTATAATGCTGCTCCCAAATAATTTAATATGCATCAAAATAATAATCAGCCATTGTTTCTTTCATCCAAGAAGTGAATGAAGAACCTCCACCAAAATGCGAACCAAATAAGGAGCAAATAAAACATGAAGACTTCAAGTGGCTCAAAGAAGTCGCATCAATACACCCATGAATATGTATATCATCATGAAATAACAGAGGATGTTTATGCCAATAATAATGTTCCTCAATCATATCCCTCTTCACCCAAGGGTCGGATTAAGTTCCTCCAACATCAAATGAACCAAGTGTTGAGCAAGAAAAACCATGAGTCTTCAAGTGACTCAAATTCATATCATAGGTACATCCATGTAGATGTGCATCATCATAAAGTAACAAAGGATGCTGCTGCAAATGTGAATAAGAGTGTTCTCCATCCATGTCATCATAAAAAGTAAATATAGAAGTTTCATACTCCTCATGTGGCACCATCAAAAAGAACCCTTCCACCCATACTTCATTGAGACTAATGCTGCAAAACATGGAATTGTAGGATGTAGGAGAATGAACTAACTCACCCAAATGATCAAAAAGTTCAGAAGTTCCATCATGGGAAGGATCCATATGGGTAGTATCATGCAGCTCCTTCAAGAGTGTGAAACCTTTGTCATAGATTGGTTCCAATGTAGAGGAATCATGCTCTTCTTTAAAAATTGCATACCCTTCATCAAGAGACAATTCAAGTTCTTCTTCCACCACATCAAGTATTTGGATCTCTTCAGGTTCATCTTCAACACATCAAGTACATTCAAATTTCCAAATTTTCCATGATCCACCATGTCATGCGAATCCTCCAAACAATCTACCATTTAACAATCTGAAACATAGGAGGAAAAACAAGTGTCTTGCAACTTTCCAAGAAGTTGCTCATTTTGAATTGTGAGCTTATGAATAACTTCATTATTCTTCAAGTAGGATTCATGTAACCATTCACTAAGCTCAATGAAATTTTTTCTATCAAAAATCAAAGACATGAAATTACCTTTGATGTTGGACATTGCTCTTTGAATCTTCTCCATGACTTTAAGGAAGGATGGCTCCTCCAAGGAAGTAGCTCTCCAACAAGAATTTGATACCAATGCTTGAGTGTCATGGAGTATTCTAAGGGCCTCTTGGATCTTATTTTCATTCATATTTAAGGACCCTTCAAGAAAATGAGGATCATGCAAATGAACCTCCTCATCTTCTTCCTTCTTGCCTGGACCAACTTCATGAAGCTCAAGTGGTGATGGGGAAGTTGATATTGTTTCTTCTTCAACTGCTATGAGGTCTTCATTTTCATGTTTAATGGAATTTTGGCTTGCAGAAACACTTTCAAAAGTGATCTCTATGTCACCAACATAGAGGTGTGAGCACCCATCAGTAGATGCCCTTTGGTCCATATCCATAGTAGAATTTGTTTCAGGATGATATTCAATAGTTTTAAGGTACTCTTCTCCTTCTCATGTGATGTTTCCTCATATTTTTCAGAGTCATTTGGGAGTGAATTTCTATCCTCTTCATGTACCACTTCTTCTACTTCACCTATTTTAGAACTATATGGTTCATGGATCTCCTCTTTTTTCTCCTTCAAGCAAGCTGATGCATTTTTCCCCTTGGTTTTCTTAAAATCAATATATTTTTCGCAACTTTGGATAACCAAAAATTTGAATCCTTTCATAATATTCTTGGTAATGTCTTCAAGGATAGGTTCCATGCTTTTTATTATCTCCTCACCATCATATGAGGTTCTCTTTTCATGCCCAATCATAGTTTCCCCCAGAAAATTGCCTTCTTCTCCTACTTTTTTTTCCTCTTCAACAAAAGCACTTTTGGTTTCAATATATAATTGTGGTCACTGAATTATTGTACTCATAAATATCAGACCACATCAGGTGCCAAGATCATGCTCTGATACCACTGTAATGTCCCTTTTTGAAATTTTTTTAAAGGACCAATTTTTTCACTTTTTCCCCAATTTTGACCTTAACTAGTTTCGATGTCTAGACCTCCAAATTGACCCAAATGCTTCCAAATTTTCTCTGAAGGTACATGAATGATAATATAACTTAAATAATATGTTCATGTATGTTTTTTACCTCACAATTCATTCTTAAAACTTTTTTAATGTTATGTTCAAAGTAGGAGTCTTTACTAGCAAATTGGGGCTCCAATTCCCCCTAGGTAATTGTCGGAAATGGCTTCACAAATGATCCCAAAGTCACTTGAATTTATGAACAGAGGCTGGGTATGTGTAAGGGACATTTTCAAAGCCTAATATGCATCATTTTTCAGTTTATACAGGCTGTTATGACTCTTTCCAAAATAACTCCCAAGTCACAATTTCGCCCCTTGGGGAAAATGCACCAAATCTTCTCCCAATGCAATAAAAATGAGTAAAATGGATTCCAATGCTTAAGTACCGAACATGAGACTTGAAATACACATTAATTACAGTCCATACATCATAAATTTATCATAGATACATTCCTCCATTCGAAATAATAAGAATTACCATGGCATATATCAAAATAGAGTGGAAATGGTCATTGTTTGCTCATTAAAAGTCATTTGACATACAAATATTGGGAATTTCGACTTGAAAATTTCTGAGAATGAATAATAGATAATATTGAACTGATTACAATCATAAATGTACAATTAAATTCTCTCCCAATACGAAATCATCAGCATTACAATGGTTCACAACAAGATAGTGGGGAAATGACACTATTTCTTCATTGTTCAACATTTTTACATGAATTCTTTTGGGTATTTCGACCTGAGAGTCTTCTGAACATGAAATACATATAATATAAATCATAACATAAGATAATGGGAATTATAATCTTCCCCAAAGTTATCAATAGCTCACCCAAAGCACAATCCCTCCATTGGCATCAATATGGTGTGAAAACTAGAAATAGTTGAGAGAGAGTGTTGCAATATAAGAATCCACGTGATTTCCTGTAGCTTACACCTGCAAATAAGACTCCATTAAAGCTCCATGAAATACCTGAGTGTACTTTCCAAACACCAACTAGGATGGGAATCTTTCACCCTCGAAATTGGCTTAAGCAAGAAAACTAGTCATCCACTAGCTCTCACAATTTGCAAATGACAATTTCACAAATGAGAAAAAGCTTCTTCTCATGGCTGATCCCTGTATTTTATAAACATACTTGGTCTTCTAAGGTTCCAAATCCATCCATAAACCAAATCCAAGTCAAATTGGTGTGGCTTCTCATGCTATGCCATGTGGCCTCTCTCTTCACCTTCCCTCTTCTCCCAAATTTGAGTAGGAGCCTCTTGGCCTTCTCCAACTCCCAAATTCAACCTCTAATATGCTCTATTTAGTCCTGACATGTCATTATGTCAGTATTTCAACCTTCAGATCTGACTTGTGTCATAACTGTCATAGAATCTCCATCATCGGTGTCATAGATGTCATAAATGTAAGGGGAATCTAGCCAAGTGTCCATGAAACTCCCATTTGGCTCTTCCTCTCCCATGTAAGTTACAATTCATCCAAAATTAAACCTATGAAGTATATGGACAAGGATATTAACCTCATAATCCATCCCAAAACATTAGGCTTCCCATATATTCGAAATTACAAGAGGAGGATTCAATTTAACATAGGAATTTTAGCTTGAGTGGGCCCCATAGTCTCCATGTGTCTCCATTCTCTATAGCCATTTCAATTTTCTCTTTTATTTATTTAATAAGCTACATTATTAAATTTTTATCCTCTTCTAATTTCTAAACATCATTTATTATCCCCCTTATTCCAAATCTCAAAGCTTCCAACCCCAACCTAGGAAACTAGTGAATTTCCTCCTTAGCAATTATTTGACCTTTAGCATCCCTTTGACAAATTTCATGAATATGGAAAATGGGATTTGGCCATTGTGACCCAATGCAAAATTTGGGACATTACATTACACTTCCCTCCAAAACTCTCTCTTGGAAAGTATGCCAAATGAGTCTCACACAAACATATTTTAACTTCTCATTTAGGGTAACTACCCTAACTTTTCATCTTCCACAGTCAAGATATAATCTTGGCCCACAAGATCGATGGTTGTGATTTAGTCTTGGGTTCTCTTAAATCACTTAAGCCATGAACTATATAAAAATCTCTTTTCTCCCGAAAAGTCACTCAACCCCAAAATAATAAAATAAGAACAACTTGACTTTACAAAGTACAACTCAACTTAACTTTACAAAGTCATTTATAAGTCACTTTATAAAAACACATTATAAGGTCCCTTTATGTAACTTAAGTGAGACACATGTGCTCAGAACCCTACACCTAGGCACAATGGTGCAACAGTACCTCTGAGCTACCAAAACTAACAAAAAAACACCTCACATGAGTGTTCTAAGCCCAGTTACACCTTATCTGCTATTGCATGATCATTTTCCCTCTTTTCCCACTTTAAGGGGATATTCTTTATGTACTTGGGTACCTAACATGGCCACTCAACTAAGTTAGGATTAAGGGGGGTGTTGGTGTACATACACATTCAATTTGCATCTGTATGGGTCAAGAGCACACCCGTTGGAGTTCTCCCCCTCCTTTTAGGGTCAAATGCACCCTTCTTATACCAAACCCTATTTTTTAGGGTCAAATGCGCCCTAACAATAACTTAGGGTGCCTTCATAGTCAATGTTTCTCCTTTTTAGAAATTAAGGCGCCGTTGTGTTAGTTGCCCCACTTTTTTAGGATTTTGTTAACAATTAAGGATTAGTTAAGTTAGTAATTAATACTCATTTAACTGACTAATGCGCCCTACTTGACTATTTTGGCTCAGATAACTACCTATCTGGCTCTTTTTTGCTTAGTTAATTTCCAAATTAGTTGGCTAATTTGGGCTATTTAGATTTCAGTTTCACATGCATAACCGAGTTAACCCCTCATGAGGCAGTTCTAGGGCTAGTTAGCATTAGCCACTCATGCATGGACAAGTTAACTCTCCAAGGAGGACACACTTGTATAAACTTAGGCACAAAAACACCTCACTTGAGTTTTTTAAGCCTAGTTACACCTATCAGCTATTGCATGTTCATTATTGCTTCCTTAGGAGTTGGTACTTGATCGTTTAGGGGTAATTACCTTGGGTTTCACTAGCTATTATGCTTGTGCATGTAATTACTTGCATAAGTTTAGTTACCTATATATGTAAGCTCTTGTCTCATTGATTAAACGCTTTTGCAATTCATTATTTGATGTATTCTTTTGATGATTCATTGATGAATACAAACTACATAACTTAGCTCTTTACTTGAATTCTCTTTAATTTCTATGCAATGTAATGAAGTCTCATCTTTGATTAACTCTCTTTGTTAGGTTATTGAAGATTATGGTACTCTAATACCTTCTTCTTCTCTTCCATGGTTTGCTAACTAAATTATTGCTTCATTTAGCTCACTAATCCATTGGTTCCAAATCTCACAGACAGAACCAAACACTTTGTATCTCTAATTACTCATTTGACACATCATTATACCTAGCAATGATACCCTTTTGTTAAGAAAAATTATCCAAGTCGAGGTTAAACAGAGATTGTTGATGTATTTGTAACTTCGGAATGTATTCACTTGTATATGTTATATTGTATTTCATTGTACCCCGATGTTCCTATCGGGAGAATCATTAATATAATAAAGTCATGTAAAGTCATAAAGGCTAACCCTCCGTTGTAAGTCGGGGAAATGATCCCCATAGTTGAGGGGTACTAGGGTTATTAGACTCTCCTAGTGAACTCGACCCTGGTAAGTAATTGTTAAGTGGAAAACTAGTATAAATAGAGAGTGAGTCTCTCTATTTGAAACACACACTCACTCAACTGTAGTGCATGAGTGAGAGAAAAGGAGCTCGCACAAGTGAGAGAGAGAACAACTGTCGAAGATCATCTTTGTGTCTTTGGGTTTTACTTTTTCCATTGGTGCTCATTCTATATCTGAGGAAGTTGAGAGGTTTTCTCCTTTATGGTTTCCCCGAGGAAAACTCTTTGTGTCTCTTGTCTCTTGCGATTATTGGTGTGCATGTTATTCTCTCAGATAAGATCCTAAGATCATATTAACTAAATGATAAAAATCTAACATGGTATCAAAGCTAACCTGAGAAGAAGACACTGTGCAGCTGCAGAAGCTAGGGCTTCTTACTGTTTGGGTCTCTCTCCACAGATCATCAGAAAAAGGAGGCTAGGCTAACTCTCCATTGAAGTGTGCATCTTTCTGTCAAAGCAAAATTTGATTCCAGGCATTTTCAGTTTTTGACCTGTCACTACTGCGAGAAATTAGGGATTTTCACAGAAGAGGAATTTTTGAGTGAGCCCAACATAGTATTTCTCTCCTCCTCAAAATCGAAATTTAGATACCAAGATCAAAAATTTTGGATGGGTAAAACTCCGAGAAAGTCAAACCCTAATTTGACCCCAGACCAGAAAACCCTAAAAGACTAAAACTAGTCATTTTGGTACATTCGCTATATCTTGAGATTGGAGAAGGATCAGGAACCAAAACGTTTACAGGCCGAAGATAAATTCCTTATGTACCCTGTGTAAAGGTTTGAGCCTCAGATTCACTATATTCTGGGAGATATGATTCCTCCAAATCAGGGTTCCATCCTATCTCAAGATTCATCCCTAAACAGTACACCTTGGGAGAATTGCTATATCTCGGGCTACAAAGGTCGAAGTGAAATTTATTAAGATGTTCCAGATAGGGCACGAACTGTACTTTCTATGGTAAAAGTTTCAGACCCCGAAGGTGAAACAGTGACACGTGCCAGTATGTACAAGTTCATTGTAATGTCTCTTTTTTAAATTCTTTACTAAAATGCCCATTTTTCCAATTTTCACAATCCTCTTGACTAGTCTTAGTGTCTTGGTCTCCAAATTGGCCCAATTGCTCCCAAATATTCAGAGAAGGTGTATGAATGATATAATAAATTAATTATTATGTTCAGGTATGTATTATGGCCCTCCAATCACTTCTTCAAGTTTGTACTAAATTCTGAACAAGATAGATGATTTTATTAGCAATTTTGGGGCTCAAATCCCCCCCAGGTAATTGTCGGAATGGCCTCCCAAATCTATAGAAACCCACTCGAATTCTCAAATTGAGGTAGGGTATGTGTATAGGAAATCAACAGGGACTCATATGCTGAACCAATCGAACTCCCATGGTTATCATCACTTCCTTCAATCAGATATATAAAAACTAGTTTTGAACCCTTGGGGAAATGAGATGCAATTTAATCCAATGGTTATGGAATTCGACCCAAAGACCAAAATCTCTCAGATAATGATTATGAAACCTAAAATATGCTTAAGTGACATCCCATTCATGCATGAATGATCAATATTTTACACAGCCATTCAAATCTACCAATATTATAAGAGTTTGCAACAAAGAAGTGGGAAATGGCACTGTTTCTTTATTACTGATCAATAATCCATAAAATATCTTGGCCTTTCAACCTGATAAATTAATGAACAGAGAGAGCAGAGTATTTACATCATAATACAAAATTATGGATCAAGAGGAGCTCCTTCAAAAAGATAAATGGCTCACCAAGTGCGCCTCACTCCACTGGGCTGAAATAAGGTGAAAGAATGTGAGATAGGAGGGGGAATGAGTTGAATCCTGAAGTGTCCACGAGCTGCTGTAGTTGCACCTGCATATTATAACTCCATTGAATCTCCTTGAAAGACCTGAGTGGCCTCTCTAATCACCAATTAGGATGGGAATCTTTCACTCTCGAAATTGGCTCAAGCATGAACTAGTCACTCACTAGCTCTCTCTCTTCACAACTACAAATTTCACAATTGATCAAAAAGCTCCTTCTCATGGATACTCCCTATGTTTTATAAACATTAATGGTATCCTCGGCTTCCAAATATGTTCATAAACCAAAGCCAAGTCGAATTGGTGTGGCTGCTTATGCTATGCCATGTGGCCTCTCTCTTCACCTTCCATCCTCTCCCAAATTGAGTAGGAACCCATTGGGCTTCTCCAAATCACAAGAGAGATCTATTAGATGCTCTATTTCGACCTGATATGTCAGAGATGTCAGATGTCAGCCTTCATATCTAACTTGTGTCATAACTGTCATAGAATCTCCATCATTGGTGTCATAGATGTCATAAGTGTAAGGGGAATCTAGCCAAGTGTCCATGAAACTCCCCATTTGGCTCTTCCTCGCTCATGTAAATTACACTTCATCCCAAATTCGACCTATGAAGTATATGGACAAGTATATTAACCTTATAATCCATTCAAAACATTAGGCTTTCCATAGATTTGAGATTGCAAGAGGTGGATGCCATTTAACATAAGAATTCTAGCTTGAGTGGGCCCCATAGTCTCCATATGTCTCCATTTTTCCTAGCCATTTCATTCTTCACTTGAATTCATTTAATTGACCTTATTAAATAAATATTTTATTCCTTCTAATGTCTAAACATCATTTATTAACTCCCTTATTAACTTCCCAATGCTTCCACCCAACCTAGGGAACTAGTAGGATTGATAGAATTTTCCCACTATGCAATTATTTTAAAATGGGGACATTACATTCGCTATGTTGAACAGTCCTGAAACAAGTCACCTTGGGAATACTCTCATAAGTCCCATTTGGTGAAACCAATCCTGCTGAAATATGTGGTGTTGGAAAGAGGACAGATGAGGCTACATCAGTACGAAATTTCAGACACAGGGGAGCAGTACTTTCAGAGATACCATAGAAACAATATCAGACATTTCTGCAGAAGAAATTGGAAAACTAGGGCTTCCTGTTCTAGGAGCTTCCCTCTACTATTTTCAGAAAACGAGTACATTGGACAGCTCGCCTTGAAGAGGCCCATCTTTTTATCCAATCAAATCTAAAATATTCCAAGTTTTGAAAAGTGGGGTTTCTCTGACAAACCCTAGATCTGCTAGCTCCAGAACCAGGATGGACACGTCAAATCGATAAGATCTAAATTTTTGCTATTTACATTTGAGGTTCTCATTTCAAAATGACTAATCACAGCAGCTTGATGACAAGCTTGGTGAAGCTAACAACTTCCAAGCATGGAAGTATGCAATCTCACTGGTTCTTGAAGAAAATGAATTGGATACCTACATAAGTGGAGAGGTTCCAGTTCCAAAGGGAGATGAGGCTAAATCCTTACACAAGAAGAATTTGGTCAAGAGGATTATTGTTGATTCTATCAAGGATCACCTTATACCACAAGTGTCTTCCCTAAAGACACCTAAAGAGATGTTTGATTCCTTGACCAAGCTATTTGAAGGGAAGAATATAAATCGAAAGAAGTATAGGAACTTCGTGATCCTTGAAGAAATTGACTTAGATTAGTATTTCAGTAAAGAATTTATAAGAGCCAGAGGGAGATGAGGCTAAGGCTAAGAGCCAAGAGAATCATTGCAGATTCTATTAAAGATCGTCTCATTCCTCATGTAGACACCAAAAGTAAGTGTTTGATGCTATGAAGAAGCAATCAAAGAAGAATAAGATATTGTTATAAACACCTTGAATGGTCTCCCAAGATCATGGGATTCATTCATTCGAAGAATGTGTGCAAGAAGGAAGTGATTACCTTCAGAAGACTCTAGGAAGAGCACACACAAGAATAAGCTCGACTTATAATAAGAGAAGAGAAAATGGGAGCAACTGAAGATCAAGATCTCACGATCCAAAGAAGATCCCTCAAGCAATGAGGAATATAAACGACTCAACTCTTGAAGAACCTAATATCCATCTTAGCATTTGGATAAGAAATGATGTTGTTATGAATGAAGAAGATGATGAAGCTGAAGGCTCAAGAAGGAGTCTACCCATGAAACGAATACAGATAAGTATTCAATTGTCATTTCATGATATTATTTGGTTATGCATTTGTTTATATTCACTTGATGTGTTATGCATGATAGAATGTTTGCATTAATGACAGTATACTACTAATGTGCATGTTATGGTTAAGTAGCTCATGGGGCTATACAACTCTCCATTGCTACTTATCTAGAATGAAACCTCTTTGCTGACATATTGGATTAATGCATAATCTCAATGATGTCATGGTAGAGATGGAAGGCATCTAGAAAGTTTCCGTGAGATATGGATGAATGTTGTATTGGCTAAAATAGTTGCATGATTATATATTTATACATAAGAATTTTCCATTATGAATATGCCTTATGAAATGTTTCTAACCATACAACTAATGCATTTGACTTGTAGGAAAGATCGCGTACAACCGCCTACAAGAAAAGAAGGATGAGACTTCTTCCGAAGAACAAGTGACGACAGTTTGAGAAACAATCCAAGATGAAGAATAATATGACAATACTTTCAAAGAAAGAAATAGGTCTCTGACACAATGCAGTTATGTGACACTATTGAGTGGCATCATTGATGCAGAGCCTTCTTGCTATGAAGAAATAACCAAGAAGAAAGGGAAGGAGTGCACCGGTTCAAGAAGAATGATGTCTAGGATGCGGTATCGAGACCTGAAGGGATGTCCGTAATGTCTTCCATATGGATCTACAAGATCCAACATGCAGTAGATGGAAACATCATGGGATACAAGGCAAGATTTGTAGCACAGGGCTTCTCACAGAAAGAAGGCATATACTACAAAGAGACATTTGCAGCCACTGGGAGTTAAGACACATGACAAGCAGACTCATGTGTGCAAATTAAAGAAGGCGTTGTACGAGCTCAAAAGGCACCCATGGGAAGATCTTAACCTTTTCTACAAGGTTGAAGATGAAATCCTATAGAGGATGGCAAGCTCACAGATGGGTGTGAGAAGAACTTTTGAAAAGGTTCAAGATAGAGGATCTTGGTATCCAGTGACCCTAGATGGATACATAGAATATTAGTAGAAGAGGAAGCTACTTATCCATCTAGTACATAATGTTTCAATACATAGAGTACGAAAGGCAGAGGGAGAATGATGCTCCACTTCAGAGGGAGTGACTGCAGAAGATCTTGAGGTTCGACATGGTACGATAGGATGGACAACTTACTGATGGCTCTAGGCTTTACTGAGAGTAAATCATATTCAAATCTTTACTTCAAGGTTGAAGGTGGAATACCAGTGATGCTCCTGTTATATGTCGATGACTAGTTAAAGTTGCAAGAAGGAGACTTGCTGTCGAGTTCGAGATGAAGGACTTGGATATGATGCACTACTTTCTAAGCATAGAGGTGTGGTAGATGTTGGAGTCATTTACCCAACATGTACACTTATTTGGTCAATTTTGGAATATTTACCCACTATCCTAAGTTTAATTGACTTACTTGGCATCAGATGAACACACTATGACATCAGCATGAGCACACCCACGCCCTCCTTCAGTCAAGAAGGCCAACTAAGCCTTCTCCTTCATTCTGGGAGGCTAACTGGGCTTCCTCCTTCAAATAGGGAGCAATTTTGGGGTGATTTGAGTGTCATAAATGTACCTAATTGCTAATTGATTGTTGTTTCACCTAACAATCAGTTAAGTTGAGTTATGAAGGCGCCTCCATTCGTTATCTGATTATTTTTTGCCAATATTTATGAACGGGAGCTAACAATGGCGCCTACAACCACTTCTGATGACATGTGTCACTTCAGTTAACTCCATCAGAGCTACTTGGATTTATGGATGCGCTACCTCCTTCAGTTGGACATGCAGTTACATGTGATGAGTCACTTTCAGTTAGACTTGGTCATCCATTGCACTCCGGTTTAGTTAGGATTTAGTGTGAGAGTCGGTTATTGATTAGCTCAGTGGTTAACTATGTGTGCTGATTGTGGCTGACATTCAGTTAAGCTACACCCATTCATTCAATTCGAATGATCGCCTTGGGAATTCGAATTATCTTGGCATTCATGCATCCCGCATAACCATTGTATTGTACTATCATTATTTTATTGATTATACAGAGTTGCAACATTCTATTGCAGCACCATTATGCCATTTTCATGCTTAATTGTCTGAAATCTCCTATGAGACTATGTTTTTTAGTCCCTAGATTACTGTGACAGATTAATAGTAGAATGTGGATGGAATATCCCTGGGACAAGGGAAGTATGGAGTGGATATCTTGAAGAGGTTCGGGATGATGGACTGCAAGTCCATGACCACACCTATGGCATTGAACATGAAGCTATTAAGTGATGCTTCATCAAAGTCGGTTGATGCCATCGTCAGATGATTGGGTCCTTGATGTACTTGACGAATATGAGAGCATATATTTGCTTTGTTGTGAACACATTGAGCCAGTTCTTGATGGATCCGAGACATGTTTACCCGATGGTTGCAAAGCATGCAGTGAGGTACCTAAAGGGTACATTTGATTATGGACTCAAGTATGAGGCAAATCAAAAGATTAACCTGGAAGGTTATGTGGATTCAGATTGGGCAGGCAGTGCCATTAATAGGAAGATCACTTCAGGGTGTTGCTTCAGTATGGGATTAGGTGTGATCTCTTGGTTTAGCAGGAAGCAATACTGCGTAGCACTGAGTACAGTCAAAGCAGAGTATGTCGCAGCTTGTTCGGCTAGTTGTAAGGCAATGTGGTTGAGGAAGCTACTATTTGATTTATTTGATCTTCAGTTAGATGCTACTTGTATATACTGCGACAACCAGAGCTGTGTGAAGTTGTCAAAGAACCTGGTGTTCCATGACAAGTCAAAGCATATCGAGATCAAATATCACTATATCAGGGATATGGTGCAGAGAGGAGCAGTGAAGCTCCAGTATGTTGCGACGGACAAGCAGATAGCCGATGTGTTGACCAAGCCATTAGCCAGAGTGAAGTTTGAATACTTCAAGGAGAAGATTGGTGTTCTCCAGATCGAGGTTCTTTCCAAGGGGAAGTGATGAGTCTGTGTGCCCTTCTGACATGGTTGCAGGATGTGTTCCCCACATGGTCAGATGTAAGTGTTGTTCCCTTCTGACATGGTTGCAGGATGCGTTCCCCACATGGTCAGATGTAAGTGCAGAGCCATGGTCAGATGTAAGTGCAGATCCCTTCTGACATGGTTGCGGGATGTGTCCCCCACATGGTCAGATGTAAGTGCAGAGCCCTTCTGACATGGTTGCGGGATGTGTCCCCCACATTGTCAGATGTAAGTGCAGAGCCCTTCTGACATGGTTGCGGGATGTGTCCCCCACACGGTCAGATGTAAGTGCAGATCCATTATGACATGGTTGCGGGATGTGTCCCCCACATGGTCAGATGTAAGTGCAGAGCCCTTCTGACATGGTTGTAGGATGTGTTCCCCACATGGTCAGATGTAAGTGCATATCCTTTTTGACATGGTTGTGGGATGTGTTGCTCCCATGGTTAGATATTAGTGATGTAGAAGATGAAGACCTACATAGAGGCTAGGCCTACAACCAACATGAAAAAGGGTTGGCTCTGTAGAACTTCCTATGACAAGTAGAATTGAGAGATATCACCATTTGCTCGAGATAGCGGGAGCAGTGATAATGATGATGATCCAACCTGGTGATGATCTAGAGACGAAGACTTGTGCTGATGAACTGTGTCAAGATAATACCTTCCCAGTTAAGAGGGAGTGTTGATGTATTTGTAACTTCTGAATGTATTCACTTATATATCTTATATTGTATTTCATTGTAACCGATGTTCCTATTGGGAGAATCATTAATATAATAAAGTCATGTAAAGTCATAGAGGTTAACCCTCTGTTGTAAGTCAGGCCAATAGTCCCCACAGTTAAGGGGTATTAGGGTTATTAGACTCTCCTAGTGAAGTCAGCCCTGGTAAGTAATTGTCAAGTGAAAAACTAGTCTAAATAGAGAGTGAGTCTCTCTATTTGAAACACACACTCACTCAATTGTAGAGCATGGGTGAGAGAAGAGGAGCTCGCACAAATGAGAGAGAGAACAACTATCGGAGATCATCTTTGTGTCTTTGGGTTTTATTTTTTCCATTGGTGCTCATTCTATCTTTGAGGAAGTTGCGGGGTTTTCTCCTTTATGGTTTCCCCAAGGAAAACTCTTTGTGTCTCTTGTCTCTTGTGATTATTGTTGTGCATGTTATTCTCTCAGATAGGATCCTAAGATCATATTGACTAAATGATAAAAATCTAATAGAGATATCATGAAAAATCACATAAAGTTGACTAATTATTTTCACATAAACATGTTGTGTAAGATAAAGCTAAGAAATTGAAAGATTTCATTGCGATGGGAGAAGCTTCAACAAATCAGAAATTGTTTATGTACACACACACACTCATTTGCATATCTTTGGCTTCTACAGGGTACAATAAACATCTCTTTTACATCCTAGGGGACAAAGACACCCCTATCAGAGTTCTCCCCCTAATTTTAGGGTCAATAGTGCACTTACTATGTGAAGATCTTCTTTTTAGGGTCAAAGGCACCCTTACAACAAATTCCCCCCCTTTTTTAGGGATTAACGTGCTCTTGCATGAGTTGCCCCACTTTTTAGGGTTTAGTTCACTTCAGTTAGCAGTTTCACGCTAGTTAACTACCTAATCACTCTAGCTGGCTATTTAGGTCCAATTACAGTCTAGTTTCACAGCTTACATGTCCAATTAAACACTAGTTTACCATGCATGACTAAGTTAACTACCTCATTAGAAAGTTTTGGGGTCAGTTAACCCTCGCTACACATGCATGACCTAGCTGTCTTTCCTAGGAAGGTGCACTTGTATAATATGGAGCAGTCTATTTATTCTACCTTTTAGATTTTATTGTGGGTTTTGGTCAGAATCCTATTTTTTTTTTGGTAAAATCCAAATTTGGAAGTGTTTAAATTGTGTTTTTGAATCCACAAATAGATCCAGCACCCTTGAATACCCCCATGACACCCCAATTATGCAATTTCCATAGCTAATATATGTGAATCCAAGAATTTTAAAGATTTCCAACCAGACTTTGAACAAAATATGATAAGAAAAGGTTGAAAACGTAGAATATTTAGACTACACTGTCTAATATTGGCATAAAACACCTCACTTATTAGTTCTAGGACTAGTTAAACCTTAACGACACTTGCATGGTCAACATAACTCCCTAACGAGGATGCATTTGACCATTTAGGGTGATTAAGTTTAAATACCTTTTAATGCTTATGCATGTAATTAAGCCTTGCTTAGTTACCTATGTATGTAAGCTTGCATCTCATTGATCAAACACTTATGCAATTCATTCATTAATGTATTCTATTGAACATTTAATTGATTAATGGAGACTACTTAGCTTAGATCCTTACTTAAGTTCTTTCTTGATTTCTATTCAATTGTATTGAAGTCTCATCTCTAATGAATTATTTTTGTTAGGTTATTGAAGATTATGTTACTCTAATACCTTATTCTTCTCTTCTATCGATTGCTAATTGTATTCTACTCCATTTAGCTTCTAGATCCATTGGATCAAAATCTCACACAAATATCTATCATCGTTAAAATGCTTTTTGATAAGATTGATGTTTTATTTATAATAAAAAATGAGCAAGAGATGGATAAAGTGAAGAAGTAGGTCGACGGTTAATTATAGTGTAATGATCCTAATTGGGTATATGTGTAACCTATCTATTAAACCAACTCTTGTTACATATACAAATAACCCTGTTACATATACATTGCTCATATATATACTTCCATGAGCATAAGGATTTGAAGGAATTTAGTGCTATCTTCAACAACATAAGATCATGCCCAAACATGCCTTTCTTATTTTGCACCATTGACCAAAGCCATATAGGAAAGGAGTTATTGAGATAACAGGGAAGGAATTATAGATATAAGATACTCTTTGAGATTTAATGGTGGAAGCATGAAAATAATAGTTATTTTGGAATATATTGAAAAACAAGATTGAAAGGCACACAGTGAAGGAAGTACAATGGTACTCCAAGGGCAGACTTTGGTTGACCATATGAAAGAGCTTAAGAAATCTTGTCAAACATTGTACATGCATATCACCACGTCAATGAAGTATAAGCAACATGAGACATGCAACCCTTGTTCAAAACCATTATAAGCATTTTCGTCCACATTATATGTCAAGTATCTCTTCCACACACCGTTCAACATAGACATGTAAATCATCACCATGATTACGAAACCTAATCCCAAAGGAATGAAGAGAGTCAAACCCTTGACCTCCCCAACTTGGAGGGAAAAGATAATACTTGTACGAACTAATACAAAATATTTAATATATTAATCAAAATAGAAGAGAATCAAACCCTTAACCTTCCCAACTTTAAAGAAAACAATAATACTTGTACAGTTGTACTAGACTTATACAAAATATTTAATATATTAATCAAAATAAAACTAATAATTAAATAATTAATTAGTAATTATAATTGTGATCATTTTTTTTAATTTAAATTATATTGAGTGAGTTAATTAATAGATCAGCATAATTTTTAAAAATCAGCAAATCAAAATTCCTTTCCACTTCGATATGGATCCCTTCAAACTTATCCCATTTATAAAGGAGTGTTCAACCCATAAGGATGATAACCTTAATTTCAAACTTAAGATTATCATTCAAAATTAAAATTGATATCACGCTTGCAAGGCAAAATCCAAACTTCCCCGCCCAAAAAGTGGCTCCCGCCATTTCTTAGCCCATAAAGACAATACAACGCAAGTCAAAACCAATAAAATTAATACCAGGCAGATATCACTGATCGAAGAAAGAAGCGGCAGCAGGGGAGAGCAAGATCAAGGATGAAGGGCAGTAAAGTCCAGCTGCAAGATGCCCACCAAAACCAAGACAGCGAAGCATCAGTAGCCTGCATTCTATGGGATTGGCATGCCAAGCATCTCATCACTGCAGGGGCCGATAACACCATTCTAATCCATTCTTATCCTTCAACCTCATCCTCTAAACCCATCACTCTTCGCCATCACAAGGATGCAGTCACGGCCCTTGCTATCAACTCCAATGTGAAAAGTCTTGCCTCTGGGTCTGTCGATCATTCTGTTAAGCTCTACTCTTATCCAGGTAAGATCTACCCATCCTATATGATCTACAGAATCAAAATAGAGAAATATGAAAAATTGATCGACATTTTATTGGGGTTTTGTTTTGGGGATTGAACAGTTCAGTTATTCGTGGGCCAAAATCTCTTGGAGAGAATTATAAATATGAATAGTGATGTATTTGTTCCTGATGGGTTTGTAGACAGGCCATTTAGGAGAAATTGTTTTTTTGTTTTCTATGGCTTGCATTTGATTCTAAATAAACTTCTCTCTTTCAGGGGGTGAGTTTCAGAGCAATGTAACACGGTTTACTTTGCCTATACGATCTCTGGCCTTTAACAAGTCCGGTGAGTTACTGGCTGCTGCAGGGGATGATGAAGGCATTAAGCTAATTAGCACCATAGATAGTTCCATTGCAAGGGTGCTCAAGGGCCACAATGGCCCTGTTACTAGTCTTTCTTTCGACCCCAAAAATGAGTTCTTGGCATCTGCAGACAGTGATGGCACAGTCATATATTGGCAGCTTTCAACTGGGAAAAGTGTACATACATTGAAAAAAATTGCACCGAATACAAATTCCAATCCGGCAGCAAGTTTAAATCAAATCAGTTGGCGTCCTGATGGTGAGATGCTGGCTGTTCCGGGCAGGAAGAGCGAGGTTTCAATGTATGACAGGGATACTGCAGAGAAGCTGTTCAGCCTCAAAGGTGGGCATTCCGATACTATTTGTTTTCTGGCCTGGTCGCCTAATGGGAAGTACATTGCCACAGCTGGGGCTGATCGGCAGGTCATGGTTTGGGATGCTGATAGGAGGCAGGATATTGATAGGCAAAGGTTTGACAATCCGATTTGTTCAGTTGCCTGGAAGCCCAGTGATAATGCATTAGCTGTGATTGATGTGTTGGGCAGATTTGGGGTTTGGGAATCCCCTATTGCATCTCATATGAAATCCCCTGCAGACGGTGCAGAGCGCTATGAAAACATGGAAGATGAAGACTCTTTCATGGCTGGATATAAAGAAGAGCTGGACGATAGTGTATCTGGAAGCCTGGATGGGATAGGAAATGACGATGACGATGATGATGACATGGGTAAGATTCCAAGGAAGATATTACAGAAGAAGCCTTCGGTGAAGGTTGAAAAGGGCAAAGAAGAGAGCAATGCAAAGGTTCTCAAGAGTGGTCAAGACTCATTCAAAGTAAAATCAACAATGCAAGAAACATTTCAGCCTGGTGCAACGCCGCGGCAATCTGGGAAGCGGAATTTTCTTGCTTATAACATGCTTGGATGTGTTATCACCTTTGAGAATGATGGCTTCTCTCATATTGAGGTAAAGCCACACTTTCTCTTATTTCAAATCACTTGTACAAGTAGATTTAAGAGCAAAGTAGTTTGTTGAAAAAATGGAGCATTTTGCCAGGAAATCAGATAAACAAAACAAAATAAAAAA
>LPNX010304963.1:372906-389304 GCA_001517045.1 Pseudotsuga menziesii | reverse complement strand
TAGAATCCTTGGTAAAAATATGCATAAGACAAATAATGTAAAGCAAGAGGCTTCTATTTGCTAGCATAACATGCACCAATGAACACATTCACATTTAAAAGAAGAGAGAGAAAACAGAGACAGCCACCATGCAGGATGATGATATTGACCAGACTGCTTATTGCACCTAAATCACCTATCACCATGATAGCAAGGAAAAACAGAGAAGAGGTTCCTCATAGCAGAGTTGCAATTCTATTTTTATGCAATAGGGATTTACTATTTTCTTAGTGACCAAAATGGGGCATAAGCCTGCTAGAGGTGAGCCATTAGATCAGACATACTTTGTTTCATTGCATAGTTCTATGTCAAAAGGAAGATGAATCCACTTTGCACAATTGCTTGTAATATTTGCTTATTTAGATACTTGTGGTCCATAGCGGTGTTGATCTTTTACAGTATAGGAGATAATTGCTCATTCAAAGTTTTTAATGCAGGTTGACTTCCATGATATAGGGAGAGGTCGTGTGCCCTCTATGACTGACTATTTTGGTTTCACCATAGCCTCCCTCAGTGAAAGTGGGAGTATTTTTGGGAGTCCTCAGAAGGGCGAGAAGAATCCTAGTACGCTCATGTATCGACCTTTCAGTAGTTGGGCAAACAATAGTGAGGTGTGCAACTTCTTTTTACTATAGTCATGGAAGTAGCTAGGTAGCTTGTCAGCAGTTAAGTCATTTGATATATTTTCTTTGTTGATCCAGTGGTCTATGCGATTTCCAATGGGGGAGGAGGTGAAAGCTGTTGCTCTTGGTTCAGGGTGGGTTGCAGCAGTTACAAGTCTCAATTTCCTTCGGGTTTTTTCGGAGGGTGGCATGCAGGTTTGGGCAGATTTTGACCATATTGTTGTCTTCTCTGGGGATATGTTGCAGAGGTTAACTTATATTTTGTTATTCAGGATAAAATCTGTAATATTGAGAATAGACATTGACAAATATGTTACCTCCATTGGATCTCCACTGAACAGATAATTCTAGCATACACTGTCCTGTCCAGATGATCCCATTTAATCATTGGGTGTGAACATGTGTTTTCTTTTTATTCTTGCTTTACAAATATGTTAGAAAACAAAAGGATTTATCATCCTGTGACTAAGGCTTTCTTCTTTCCCTGGTCAGCTTGAATTACAACAATAGGATGTCAATGCCAGAGGTTAATCTTATCCTCCTTGAGGGCCCTGCTCTCTGGTCATCTGCTAATTATTACTTTTGATCTAAATGATGATCATAAGCACACCATGCTCTGGTTCAAGTGTTCCAGGTGCATGGCTTAGACTAAGAGATGTACGTTGATGATCTAAGTATGTGCAGTAGAGAAACAAAGCATGATTGATTATCAGAGAGAGGGTATGCTCGAACTCCTCAAGGTGTTTGAATCTTTGGTTTCCTGTGTCTGGATGACGTAAAAAAATTCTAATTAGGGTGTAGCCTATACAAGATAAATTCTTCCATTGAATTTTAATTGAGATAAGACATTGATTGAACCGAATTCACATGTTTGGTTGATTACAATATATGTTCTAAATGACAGATTTTAACCTCATTCCTCATACAGTTTCATACTGCAACTTAGCTTGACTTAGATTTGTTTCCCCTTTTATTTCTTGCAACTGAGGTCCTTGTTGCTTTGATAATTGGTAGATTATTGCTTATATAATTTCTATATTGTGTTCTGGCACAGAAATTTGTTCTTTGTTTGGATGGGCCGGTGGTGACTGCAGCAGGGCATGGGAACCTCCTTGTTGTTGTATCACATGCTTCAAATCCTCTTTTATCTGGAGAACAGGTAGAGCTATTATCTAGAAATTGTAAAATCAATTTGTTTGGTGTGTTTACTTAATAGTGTCTATTTAAAACTTCATGGTCTACATCGATTTGCATCTTAAATTCATTAGCACTCTGGCTCTGGATTCAGGTGCTGAACTTTATTGTGTATAACATTTCCGAAAAAACTTGCCCTCTCTCTGGTCGGCTCCCTTTAAGCCCCGGTTCTCATCTGACATGGCTTGGATTCAGTGAAGAAGGCTTATTAAGTTCATATGATTCTGAGGTATTGAACTCTAAATACCCTGATTTCAGGGACCTCTTGTTCTACAAGTCAAATTCACAAGTCCCACTTTTGGAGCCTAATTGGGTAAGGCATGCAGGGGAATTTAAGAGTCTTCACCAATGAATATAATGGCTGTTGGGTGCCCATTTTCAGGTACAAAATTTATGCATGTAATATGTAAGATTGAGAGAGCTTGATCTGTTAGATATTACTTTAATTCCCAGAATATAATTGACTCTTGTGCTATGCTTTTAAAATTGTGTGTTATTTACACAGTGCTGCGAGAGAGAGGAAGTCAGAAACTGAAAGCATCTGGATGGTGGGGCTAAACAGCACAGAGGTGTTTTGTGTTGTCTGCAAATTGCCTGACACCTATCCACAGGTATGAAGGCAAACCATCATTTCGGGACTTTGAGTTGCTTTGACAACACATGTAAGGGTTGACACTGTTAATTTCTCTATTATTATACTGTGTTTCTATCGCAGGTAGCCCCAAAGCCAGTCTTGAGTGTCTTGAACTTGTCATTACCTCTAGCATGTTCGGATCTTGGAGCGGATGACCTAGAGAATGAATATCTTAGAGGCAGCTTGCTTCTTTCACAGGTCAGGTTGCATATTTGAGATGCTATTACATAATTTTTGGAGTTAAAAAATAACATGTCTTGATTGAAAAAAATGAGCTGGTTTAGTATATATAATATAAATGAACTCTGCAGATGCAAAAGAAAGCTGAAGATGCTGCGGCATGTGGTCATGAAAGTAATATGGAAGAGGACAGTATTTTTAAGATGGAAGCTGCACTTGATCGATGCCTTTTACGTCTTATAGCAAATTGCTGCAAGGGTGAATTACCATTTGATACTGTATAGCACTTCAAAATTCAAGATGGCTTTAGTAGACTTTTGGTGTATGTTTTGACCTAACTAGAAAATTGTAACTTTTGTTGCTTAGGAGACAAGTTAGTTAGAGCAACAGAGTTGGCAAGGTTATTATCATTGGAAAAGTCCTTGCAGGGTGCCATAAAACTTGTCAGTGCCATGAAGCTCCCAATGCTTGCAGAACGGTTTAATACTATACTGGAGGTGAGTTGGAATTGATTTCCAAGCTAACGTGAAAATATGGATGCCTAACAAGCATGGATGAGTGCTGAGTTTCATGTCTAATATCTTTAACACCTTTGAATGGTGATTTGGTTATCATTGGGGCTACCATCTTGGTTGTTTTCATTATGTTAATGCCTACCTGATTTTTGCAGGAGAAGATACTTCAAGAAAATATGGAGACAATATCTTATAAGAGATTAGCCTCGGAGGTCCAAGACATGGAGACTCCAATTTCCAATGTCAAACAAGTCTCATACAAGGCAAACCTTGGTGATAACCCTGCACTTTCAAATCGTCAAGCTGAGCCAAAGTATTCCTCTCCAGCGTTTTCAAAGCCTGATACAAGAATTGAAGTAGATAACTCAGAAGCCATAACAAAGGGCCATGGTACTTCAGCAGAAAATGGAAATCTGAAGAATGCTGATGCAGAGGTCCAGCCTACAATTCACAACGACTCTATCCAGAAGCCAAGTAACCCATTTGCTAAAGGATCCAGTACTTCTGCAAACCAAGCTGTACAGCGTAATGCATCTTTACTGAGTTCCATTAAGCAGATGAAGACCGCAACAGAAAATGAAGGGAAGCGAAAAGAAAGGGCAGGGTCAGGTTCCTTGCCACAGAAGCCAGCAAAACAAAAGAAGATCTCATGATAAACTTACATTGTCAATTAGGATGCACTCAGGCTGAAAACCCTGACAAGTAAATACCCCATGCCTGTAGGTGACACGGATGTCTGATAATGATGATTAAGGGCCTCATTTATTCAGTCACGACGGATTTAGTGGGCCTTTTGTAACATTCAAATATCCATCTATCACTCAAAATTCAAAGGCTTTTGTAATAGAATCTGTCAAATATTGATTTTCAATTCAAAATTTTCAACAACTAGAGATCAACACCAACAGACTCAGTGGAATGTTTTTTATTTAAATTTTTTTTTTACACACATAAAGTACATGTTGCATCAGAGTTTTTCCAACTCATTGTTCGGGGAAAAACAATAAATTGTCAAGGTCAAGATTGCAAAGCAATATCTACACCTCTTGCACTCGTCGTAATAAATATGCTTTTATGATCAATAATTCCAATAACTCCATTTTTTTTAAAAGCACGAGACTTGAAAAGGACCAATTCTTCTGGTTTTCCAAGAGGCAAATAAAGTCGCCACATGAAGCATTGCTAAACTCCAATTGGGTGACTTTTATATACAAAGTGTAGCCATCCCCACAAGGCAATTTTCTAGTGCATCAAGCCAAGAAATATAGTCTAAAATCTAGAAAAACTAGCAAAATTCCAAACAATCGGCCATCCTGCAATACCAAGCAGGTATGCTTGGTATTGCAGGTTGATTCTTTAGCTTGACAGCGACGACAATGGGAATTCATGAAGCTGGACTTTGCAAGCCTTTCTTTCACTTGAATACTTCGGTGCATTATCGTACAAGCGTCATCAATTTTATAGGGAGCTCTAACTGAACAAACCTTTTCCAACCTGTAAAGCTAACTATTTTCAGTGCATCTTGATCTGACCCTCATCTCTCATTTAACAATGGAAGCAGTGGGGATCTGATATAAAGGGCTTGAAACAGTAGTCGATACGAAGTTGTAATGTTCATAGCACTAAGACTTGATCAGAGGTAGGGTGTTTAGAACCCAATCCTTTGGGCTCTTGAATCTCTATAATATTATTTTATTTATTATTTTTGTTGGTATTTCCACTTAGCACACTCTATAACCCCCAATGATTATTGTATTCAATGTTGTATTCAATATATAATATTCAAGGTATGTATTGCATTCTCTATTCGGGGAAACACTGTCCACTCTTTGGTCCCTTTTAAAAATGGACAATAACCATCACTGGGATTGAAGCCTACCCTCACCCTCAGGTCATCTTTAAGACCGAAACAATGACCATTTTATAATATTTTTGTCGATTTTGCTATGATTTTAACAATTTTTGTTGATTGTGCTGTAATTTAGCATTACTCTAGTAAGACTTTACCAAAACTGCGATTCTCAGTGCACCTGGACTGGGCTCCACCTTTAAATCCCTGAAACGACATGCCCAATAACGATAGTTATGTTAACTCCAGCAGCCCAACAATTCCAGTAAATACTTAACATCAAGGTGGAATTTTACGTGGCTATGATGCTACTCTGCACTTTCAAAGGGCTAAACATAATACACATTTTTGGAGAGTAAACCCTGGTAGAAAGTACTACCACTCATTATCAACCATATTTTTTGCATAATTTTAATTAGTGCAAAATAGTATCTGTTTACCACAAATTTGATCCACGGCTTCATGTTTATAGGTATTTGATTGAATATTGCGAATTTGATGCACTGCTAAGATATCATATGTTTATGGGTATTTGACTGGTTAAGATTTTAGGTTTAAGATCTCATGTTTATGGATATGATCATTGGTTCAATCCGGAAGATTAGAGCATGTATAGCTCTGTTTATTTGATTGTTTATTGAAAATTTCATGCACAGCTAACATACCATATCATGAAAACCGTAATTTTAAAAATAGATTATAATTATTACAAAGTTTCCTTAACCCTCATCGGGTTGAGTTGATCATGTTTATTTGATTGATTTTTACAAGTTCATATAGCCTCACGAAAAACTGTGATATTAACTAGCACATCCATATAGTTTGTGTTTGGATCACTTCGATAGGGATTAAATGGTTGAGAGATGGTTATGGAATGGAAGACCATTTGGAAATATTTTTTATTGGTCATACTCTTTTAGTTAAATGGGTTTAACTGTGAGCTATCCATGCCTAGCTATATGTTATCACAGACATTCTTCCTATGATCCATTTATCAACTACCAGTTATTTTTTATATTCTTTTTCTTTTTATCTCACATTCTTCTAGTTATTTGGGGTGAACTGTCTGCTATCCATTCACCAGCTATGAGTTATCCATGCATTACTACCAGTTATCCATTCATCAGCGAGCTACTTGTTCTTTTTCATATTCCTTTTTTATAATTGTTATTTCGAATTTTGAACGACTGCCATAGAATCAATCTAGACAGTACACTTTGTCTCATCCTTGTTAGTAGAAAAAACACCCAAAATCTCAAATAAAAATGTCTATGAACATAAAACTAGCACACCCACATAGTTTGTGGTTGGATCACGTCGATAGGGATCAAATGGTTAAGAGAAAACGATGGAATGGGATCAAATGGTTAAGAGATAACGATAGAATGGAACACAGTTCATATTCTTTTTATTCCTCGTAATCTTTTAGTTAAACAATTTCAACTCTGAGTTATCAATCCCTAGCTACATGTTATCACCGGCATTCTTGTTATTATCCATTTAATAACTATCCGTTATATATATATATATATATCGTGCTCTTCCAGTTATCTGCCATAAACTGTTGGTTATCCATTTATGAGTTATGAGTTATCCATACATAGCCACCAGTTTATCTATTCATCAGGTACCAGTTTTATATATATATATATGTTTTAAATTATTTATTTCGAATTTTGAACTATTATCATATAAATCAATCTAGACAGTACACTTGTCTCATCCTCATCCATACATCCATACATGAAAAAGCATAAACCATAATCCACCCAAATCTCAAATAAAAAAGGCTATATTAAAAAATATATTATTATTTTTACAAAGTTTACTCAACCCTAACACTGATCATGTTTATTTGGTTGAATGTTACAAATTTGATGCATCGTTTATGTTTATTTGGTTGTTTATTGAAAATTTCATCCATGACAACAAATTTGTAAAACACAAAATTATAATTTTTTATTGAAAATTCCATCCATGACAACAAATTTGCAAAACACAAAATTATAATTGTTTATTGAAAATTCCATCCATGACAACAAATTTGCAAAACACAAAATTATAATTGTTTATTGAAAATTCCATCCATGACAACACATTTGCAAAACACAAAATAAATGTGATGCACCGCTAATCTCATGTTTATTCAAAATTTCATCGATTAGAGAAAATTTGTAATTTGCAAAACAATGAAAAATTATCAATTGCGCTAGAGGGAGGGGTCGAACAAAATAAATGTGATGCACCGCTAATCTCATGTTTATTCAAAATTTCATCGATTAGAGAAAATTTGTAATTTGCAAAACAATGAAAAATTATCAATTGCGCTAGAGGGAGGGGTCGAACCTCCGACCTTGTGGTTAACAGCCACACGCTCTAACCAACTGAGCTACTCCAGCTTTGTGAAATTACTTAACGCGTTTATGTTTAATTTTTTTAATTTACTCCAATCGTAGAAAATAACCCTTTTTCACCCCCCCATTTTATACGTGGCGCCAAATGAAAGCTCGGTCAGGCTTTTAAAACTTAAACAGAGAACCTCTGTTGCAAAAATGATGAAAAAAATGGTCCAAATTGTAGAGTGTTTAAAGTACTCTAAAGATAAATATTAAGTTTTTAAACATGAATGATGGTGAATGGTACAATTTGGAGTTGGCCTAAAAGTTAAGAACATGTGTTTTCTCTTAAGAGATCACATGTTCAAATCCATAAAGGTAGGGTATATTGTAGGTTTTAGATGTCAAATCCTTGTATGAAAGGGGTTCCTTGTCTCACAAACGTTTTTACATACAAATTAAATTATTATTATTATTATTATGGTGGGGGTGGAAGTTCAAGATGCCCATTTAACATCTAATGAAGACCATAATATGTGACTGATTGGATCTTCCATCTTTTGATATACATTCTAAATTCTTGACAACAAAACCTGACCTAATTAGATGTGTCAATGCCCATTGTGAGCATCCTTCATTTCTACTTCATCCATTGCACGACTTTTAGATGTTAGTCATGCTACTGCTTCATCTCCTTGTTCTTCAAGTAGCTACACAATTGTAATGTCTTATATTAAGACATCTTTTACTAAATTGATAATGTTTGAGAGCTAGTGTACCAAAGATTAAGAGTAGGGAAAATGTTAAGGATCCATAACTTTCTTAAATTTATGGATCCTCATGTGGAAAAATCTTGGCGAATCTTACTATATCTTAAATTTCTAACCATAAAATGTTGAGCGATATTTTTCTAAAAATATTCGAATTTCTAAGGGTTTTATATAGTTTTTGGCTGATTTTGGCAATTTTTAGAGTAATAATAAATTATTCCATTGAATATGAGCAAATCAATTTAGAAAAAAAATGGAAATTGATGAAATTTCTTTTGGAGAAAAGGTTAGAAATTATCTCATGGGCTAAATTTTTCCCCAAAAATTTTCCATGATGAGAGTTGCAAGCAAATCCCAAGATGATGTTATAACACATTTGTAATCTAGGGAAATTTTTGCAATTCTATGATTCTAAGATTCAACTTTCATCTCCATCTCCAAATTTCCTACCAATTGAACATCAATGTGATTTCTTATGCTTTGATTGTGGTGATGAATTGTTTCTTGTAAGTCATCCAATTGAGTTGAAAGAGTTCTCAAAACTTTTTGTAGATTAATCACTCCACAATTGGCACATTCTCCATAATGACTATGCTCAACCATTGCACTATTAGAAACATGGAGAGTGTAGAAGGGACCAAGCCACCAATCAACACAGTAACCCATAGACAAGGAAGTTTTCCATCTTGGCAAACAAACCATAACCCGTTGCAAAATTTTGAATCCAAATATTAGTAAACTCATTCAATGCAACTCCTAACCACCTCACAAATTAAATTCAACCACTGCCATATCCATGATTTATTTGGAGCTTTACTTAAGTGAAATGTTTCCCCACCTTAAGAGGCAAGTGAACATTGCTTCCAATTGGATTAGCATTATAGAAGGGTATATTCTATAGATTTTAATTTTAATTGTCTTTGTATTAGGTATTTTGCATTATAATCTCTGGTTTTATACATTATAACATTTGTATACATGGTTGTGTTCTAATTTTAAGGGTTAAGGAACACCACACATAACTATCGACTCAAGAAAGACGGTAAAGTATACAAACTTTCCTCTATTTCATGTTGCACAACACTCGTTCACTTTTTGGTAAGCCAATAATAAAACAAGTCAATGTCCATAAGTTCTTAGAACTTGGTGTTGTCTATCCCACAAGCCAAAGAAGACAACATAGGGAATTCTGTCCTGCTACCATAGATTCCTATTCATATGTTTTTGAAGAACTTGCAGGTCTACCTCCTCTTTGTAGCACATAGCACAAAATTTAATCTGGTTCCAGGTTCTTCACTTCCCAACTTTTTTACATATTGCACCACCACTATCAAGAGTGCATAGATCAATAAGAAAATGAGAAAGCTTCTTGAGAATGGTAAGGTTAATCCTAACACTTATCCTTATGGTACTTTGATTCACCTTATACCCAAAAAGAACAATAAGAGTGGAGGCTATGCAAATAGTGAAAAGTATTGAATAAGATCAATGCAAAAAATCGATACCAGGCTACCCGAGATCGATGATGCCTTGAACTAGTTGAAAGGAGCCAAATACCTTAACAGGATTGATCTAACTTTTTTTATGATACAATAGAAATGAATTCATCTAATTCTTGGGAAAAAAAATTCAAAACTAGATACAGGATTTGTGTCAACAATGGCTTGTTAGGTTGATGAGAACGAGGTATTGTTATCCCCCCACCAAGGTTCAAATCTCTCTAATGACATGCTCATCTGTGTGTGCTTAAGCTTACAAAAATTTGGATGGAGCTAGGTGCGAGTCATAGGCAAATTTGCAAAATAGACTACCTCTACTCATGGCTTCTAGGTGAAGGATGACTTCCATATCATGGTAGCGCATTTTTGTCCATTGAAGATAAAATAATAGAGTGTCGGTTGCTTGATTGTGTTGACTAAAAACATTTTTTTATGGGATTTATGAGTGGCTAGTCATGTCTTGATCTTACTAATGTTTCAACCAAATTCATAAGAATGATGGATGCCATATTTTTCCCACATTTGGGTAAATTTATAGTGGTATATTTGGATGGCCTATTGGCATAGTGACAGTTGGCAAGATTGTTAATAAATAAAATGCAAAAATACATATAATAAGCAAGCATACACAATGAGCAATAATTTTTTTACTACGGAAACCCAAAATTGGGAAAACCACCAACAATAGATCTATTACTCTTGACCATCCATCCAAGGCATGGCGAGTCCAACCAACACCGAACAGTCTCAGGCCAACCTCGACCAATTGCGACACTTTACAATGGATTTCCTAAAGCTCTTAAGTAGGCTTCATCACATGCAATACCATGGGACACCCAAAACCATGGGCTTGTAAACCACCAATGGTAAACCTATATTTGACTCTTTTACCAAATCAAGTTTAACCTAACATTCCCCCCTTTAAAACTAACTTTGGGTAATCACCAACCCCCCTCAAATTTTTAGTCGAGCATCTGGGAATACAACATCCCCCCTTCTTTAGTGTACTTAAATCTATTTCTAGACTTTTCATAGGTGACTTACCATTAAACCATGGGTATACATGCTTAACCAGGTCTTAGAGTCATACGCCCATTTATATTGTTATCAAATTATAACTCCATACTCTAGCTAAGGCATGGCCATCAGTGACCACTCTCACGCCAACATCAGTAAATTTTAGCACTTTATAATGGAGTTACTCAAACCCTTGACTATGTTTCATCACATGCAATACCATGGGACACCGAGAACCATGGGCGTATAAACCACCAATAGAAAACCCATCTTTGACTCTTTTACTGAGTCAAGTTTAACTTAACAAAGGTAATATTTAACATACTCTAATAATTTTTGACCTTATTCACCAACATTAATTTCAAGAAAAAAATGAAAAGTCCTTTAGACATATTTCCATTCATTGTCAGGTTTTTTTACTAAACACATTAGTGTGCATGCAAATCTAGCCAAGGTCAAAGTCCTTTAGGGTTGGACCACTCCCTCTTATACAATAAATCTAATAGATTTATTGGTGACATATAGGACAATATTTAACCATTTAATTAAATGTGCAATCAAAAGAGCATGTCATGGAATGTTGAAACACCTAAGGGCATTTCAATAGTTCAACGATGTCGTTTTCTCATCTATAGTGCTTGATATTCTAGATTTCCAACAACCCTTTGAGATAAACATTGATTCCTATTCCTATGCCATGGGTGTCACTCAATTGCATATCACTTTTTTTTTACATAAACTAATAAAATTTATGTTAAAAGACCTGTTGTGTTGCCCCAAGCAGAGTACAAAAATTGGCCAAAAGGCCTAATTCAACTTGGTCTTTCCTACTTCATGAGAAAATAAAAAAGCACAACTATCTGCTATAGAATTCATTTTTACAGACAATGATACTTAAAGAACTTTATAGATATTACAGACGCTTATATAAAATGGAGCTTTATTATACCTGCTAATTCCAAAGTAAACCGGCTTGTCCCTAAAGCTAAACTCCAAAAATACATCTGAATTGTAAAATTGAGAACGATGAAACCTTGAGTGGTTTAATTCCTATGTATTCAATGATTCAGTATTTTGCCGAGAAAGTTGCATTTTTCTCCTTCTCAACCTCAAGTTCTGTTAATAGTTCCTTCTCTCATTGTCTGGTCACCTCGCACTCCTGGCCACACACCTCCTCCTCTTGGCCCATTCGCTGCTCTATAGCTTGGAAGTCAAGTCCGCATTCCTTCATGAAATGCCTCAAAACTCTGTTTGTGTGGCGACCTTCATCTTCCACCCTCTACAATCCATGATAGAAGCAGATCTCTCCCCTTCTTCAAAGGATTTATATATTCTTAATACCATATTTTCCTATGAAATATAAGTTTTTATCCTTCAAATCCACACTTTGAGTCAATTCTCACCTCTTTACAACAACCTATATACTGATAAATCAAACTCTTTCTTGATTATATATTAAGAGATGGTTTGTTGTACAAATTAAATAAGCTTTGTTGTTATATATGGTTCAACACACCTCACACTCATCCATGATTGACATTCCTTTTACTATGGTGGTCATTTTGGCACTTTGAAGACTTTGCAATGTTTATAGAAATATTTCTATTGGCCTTATATATAGAAGCACATAGAAGACATGCCTTATGCAATTAGTATAAACCATCTAATAGAAAGATTGGTTTGTACCAATCACTTTTAGTTTCCTCGTGGTTTCAAGAATCCATATCCATGAACCTTATTAGTGATTTTCCCTCTACTCTCCATAAGCATGATTGTATATTTGTTGTATATAGGTTTTTTAAAATTATTCTACTTATACCTTACAACAAAACTACATATAGAGTTTCTCTCACAATGTTCAACCACTTCATCAACTCTCCAATCATAAGCATTTATCATGGAATGTTGCAACAACTAAGGCATTTCAATAGTTCAAGGATTCCCTTTTCTCATCCTTTCTCTCTTTTAGTGCTTGCTATTCTTGATTCACATCATCCCTTTGAGATAGAGACTGATGCCTCATATTATTCCATATACATTATTCTTAAGTAGGGAGGTGATTCAATTGCATATCAGCTGCAAAACATAACTACAATACATATGATAAAAAGTTCTATGCCATGGTTCAAGCATTCAAACAATGATAATATTACATCCTTGTGAAGGAAGCAATCCTTCATGCTAAGCATGAACCCCTTATGTTTATGAACTCTCAATCTAAGATTCAAGAAAAATAGGCACCTTAAATGAGATTGTTATCTTCAACAATTTCATCTCATTATTAAGCACACAAGGGGGATTGCTAATAAAGTTTATATATCCTTCCAAGGTTTTACATATTCTCAATACCATATTTGCTTATGAAGAATGCAAGTCACTTCAGTATTAGAAAATTGGTTGATTATCAGCGCTTTACAACAACCTATGATGGTAAATTAGATTCCTTTTGATCTAGGTGGATCTCCCAAGTGACAAAAAATTTAAAGTCCTCAAATGTTTCCAAGAAGCACACAATTGTACAAAGATTTTTGAAAGCTTTCCTACGATACCCATTTTGTAAAAATTGGACTTCTAATGAGAAAGTTATGTCATTTTGAAGTTTTGATCTTGGAGCAGTCAGGAGTTGGAGGTTGGCATGTATGTTGCTGGTTGTTGCTTGACAGTGTCGACTGTCGACCTTCGACGTCAGTAGTCGGGAGTCAGAGGATATTTGTTTACCGATTGAATTGGCAGTGTTGACTGCCGACTTCTGAAGTTAGCATCGAAAAGTTGGATTTGAAAAGTCGACATTAGGAAGACGACTTTAGAAAATCAACATTGGAAAGTCGGCTTCGAAAAGTCGGCATCATATAGTCGGAGTCAGAACAATATATTGCAGTTCAACATTCTTGATTGTTTGATGATAGTTAGATCAACAACTTTGGTTTAAAACTAGAGATTACAATCGCATATTTGTTTTTCCGATTTATGCAAAGATTATTGGACGCAAATATTGAGTTCGATCCTCTTGTTCTGCCTTTTTTCTCCTGTTTTGGGCCTGTATACTTATCCTATAGATAATTTAGGAATCGAGATCGATTTTGTCCCAAATTGGGTACTTTACTCATGAATCTAAACATTATTTGTGGATCCAAAAAAAACCAAACATGTGCTACTATTTAATATATAACTTGGGCACGGTCGAGAGGAGGAGTCAGTCAGTGAGGTAGTTAATGACCATGGAAGAGACGGTCTCCATTTGTACACTTGAGAGGAAATTGATGGATGGATCAATCAATCGATGGTTTGGGAAGACAAAGAAACTAAGACTAAGGAGATGGAAGAAACTTCAGACTGTAAGATCTTTTTCTAGATTGTGTGGATGTCCAGCTTGAAGATACTTTATATGAGATAGAGCTTCTCATTTTGTACGCTTGAGGTATCACATCGATATATCTATCCTTTATGTACACAGTTATAATTATAGTCGTTGTCCGTAAATTAGATGTAATCTAATGCTTTTGATGGACTAATGAATTGGTTCAACGATTGATTGAGCCCAGAGATGTAGTCAAAAGAGGTCTGGCGAACTTTGATGTCAAATTTGGTTTGCATATATGCTTATGTGTTGAATTATTTAATTTCAGGTATGATATGCTTTATATGTGAAATATTTGACAAGATCTCATTTTAATTATGGGATGAATTGAAAAAATAATTAATATGGAATGGCTTAATAAGTGAATTAGTTACTTGTTATCATTTATGGATCAGTTGGTATCAATTTCTAATAGTTTTTCACACATACAATCCTTGGTTACAAAGATCTTGGAAAAAATTCAGATCATGTGGTATTAAAGCTGGTTTAACCATAGAATTGTGAGTGTGTGAATTTTAACTAGATCAATGCTTAAGAAAAGAGCCTCAATATCAGTAGGTTGTGATTGAAGAGAAACTACCTCATGCATTAGTTTCATTATGATGAATTTTGGCATCATATCTGTTGTCGGGGAGATCATTGTTTGAATAGGTCAAGTCACCAAGGAAAGAAAATATGCATTTGTGTATTTGACACACTTTTTCAATTTATCGAGGGCAATGGAAATGATTCCATGATGAGTAAAAATTTTCCTACACACTTACTACAAGAGTGTTCAATTTATGGTGACAAACTTGAAATCCATGTTGAGAAATCGACCCACACACAACAAGTATATTTCTCTTTAATTGTTGATATTTTTCTAAATATTGTATGTAGTCATGAGTACACTTTGTGATGGTTAACGACTTGCTGTGAGCCACTTTTTTAATCCCGAGGGAACAACTATGAAAGAATTGCAGAAGATGTAACTGCGAGTTGTATCACAAAATTTTTACCATAGCATTATTGTTCTGTTGTTAAACAAAAGTACATAATATGTTTTTTTTATACAGATTTGTGGTGGCATAAATATATGAAGGCCAATAGTTTAAAAGGAGATGTATTGGATCGAGGATCGGTTCAAAGCTTAGGTACTCTATACTCTGCCATTTGAATTATGGTAATGGTAACATTGCTCCTTCTACTTGTTTGGGATTTCAAATGTTGTCTTAAAACTTGATGTAATTTCCATTTGGCTTAGAAATATTGTAAAGGATTTGTTATCGACTCTTAGAATTGATGAGAGTGAGAGACACTATTATGTCCAAGCCTTGCTAAAAAAATTGTAAATGGGTGCATGACTGGTTGTACCCGACACCCCTCCATTTGGATTTGTGGATAGTTTGAGTTATTGTTTGAAGGGTTAACCTATTTGTGTTAGATTTTATATTTTGGAAGTGCAAGTGTCTTGAATACATAAGACCACCATGGGAAAAACATCAAAGAAGCAAGCATGGCTTCATGAAATTGAAGAAATCAAATCAGACAATTCAGGAAGAAAATGTTGAATTGAGGAGATTGTGGCAGACATTAGAGGAAGTGAAGCATGGAATGCAAAAAAAACTTCAAGATTTTCAAGAGAGATTTCAAGCAGTGCAACTTGAATTTCAAGCTAAAGACAAGATGTTGGGAAAGTTCCAGAATAGTGATGAATTTCATAAGAATGAAGAATCTACTTTGAAAAAGGGACATACTTCTACGAAGATGTAGAAACTCAAACTAAGGTATATGTCAAAAGTGTTTCAACTTTTTCTTATTCATCTCATCTTGATGATAATGTTTCTGTTGGAATTTTTGAGAAGCACACATTTAGAGTTGGTCTTAAAATCCTTACCAAAAATGGGTACAAAGGAGGAGAACTTGGCATTAATGGCCAAGGCATAACTCACCCACTAGAAGTGAAACGAAGGCTGCGGTATGCCGGATTGGGATATGGAGAGTGTTCCAAAGCCTTTGAAGCAAGAGGTGCTTCAAGCAAAAAACCTGGACTATTGTTGAAATCATGCAAGCACGAATATGACACATCACCATCTCATGACAGTGACGAAGAGACCAATATCTCTCCCAAGGTCTTAAGACAAGCATGCTGAATAAAGAGTGAAGACAACGTATCCTCAATGTTTTTTCAATCAGAACAACGATAAAAGGTATAGAAAACCATATTACTCAAATTTTTTCTTTGATCATGTTAGGTATAACTCCTGATTGATTGTTATTCTAATGCCAATGCATATATTTATACATTTCAGGCAGTGGTTGAGATTCCGACCGGCCTATCCATATTCCTACATAACTGTTCAGCTTCCTATTCTTTATTTATTTATTTACAATATTATAATCTC
>LPNX010304963.1:359881-371466 GCA_001517045.1 Pseudotsuga menziesii | reverse complement strand
CATTATGGTTCTATTCATTCTTTCTGCTACACCGTTTTGTTGAGGATTGTAGGGAACGGTAGTCTGATGTGGAATTCCATGTTGGCGAAGATAATTTTCAAAAGCATTTGAAGTGTATTCTTTCCCATTATCAGTACGAAGTGTAACAATTTTTGATTGTGCTTGTTTTTCAATCAATGCATGAAAGTCTTTGAATGTTTGAAATGCTTTTGATTTTGTCTTTAAACAGTAAATCCAGCACATTCTTGAGTAGTCATCAACAAATGTCATAAAATATTTATTCCCATTTGCTGAAGGAGTTGGCATTGGGCCACATAAATCAGAATGTACTAATTCTAATTTCCTATTTGCTCTAAAATTAGATTCATGGAATGGCAGCTTACTATGTTTCCCTAATATACATGCATCACATTTATTCTTCTCTTTGGGAATGGTGGGCAAACCAAATACACCATTCTTTCTCAACAAACGAAGACTGTTATAATTTAGATGACCAAATCTTGCATGCCATAATGAGCTAGATGACATATTACCTTCTCCATGCTGAGAGAGGTAGGCATAGTTCTGAAATCTTGCGGATGAACCCTTGAGCTTCAACAGCTTCCCATCTTCATATCCAGTCATGATGACTTGGTTGTTAGAGGACTTTCTTATTTCAACGATTCCATCAAACATGTGGATGGAATGGCCTTGCTGTCGAATCTCCACCATGGACAACAGGCTTCTCTGCAACTATGGAAGATAGAGAACGTTCTTCAACAAGAAATCAGGGAATCCAGGCATCTTCAGTCGAATGGCGCCCATTCCCTTTGGTTTAATACTTGACTTATCTGCAAAGTAAACTATGCCATCTATTGTTTCATTAAGTTCTTCAAAACAGTCTTTTCTAAATGTCATGTGTGATGTTGCACCAGTATCAAGCAACCAACAATCTTTGTAAGATGAAAGAGAAGTCATTTCATTAAATCCAAGATTACAATGTGCAACAATACAATGGGCAGAATCAGAAGATTTACTAGCATCTTAATGTTTATTATCATCTTTATTTTGGTTGTGCTTGTTTTTGATGGAGTCCCATGAAGCCCAACACTGATCTGATGTGTGCCCAGTCTTTCCACAACGCTTGCACTGCAAATTTGATCTTTTGGTGAAGTTATTTCTGTCCCCTCTGCCTCTGAAGTTTCTTCTTCCTATGCCTCTCTTGCTGCTTTCTCCTTTGGGATGATCTTTGGATTGGTCTTTGGTGTGGTTCTTTGCTTTTTGAGCAAAGCAAAGTGATTCTCCAGTAGGCTCGGTTGTCTTCTTACCAAAGGCTTTCTCTCTGTCAGCTATCTTTTCTACTAGGGTGTCAAATGTTAGTGATTTGAACTTGTCACTAGCTTGCAATGACTCAAGATAGTTGCAGTGAGTAGGATACAAAGATTTTACAAATGCTGCAAGAGGAAGATCTGGTTTCATACCAGAGGCTTGAATCTTGTGCATGATAGCTTTGATTTCAGAGGCAACTAACATAGGATCATTGTCTTTTACTTCAAGACTAAATAATTTTAACATTAGTTGAATAACTTCCATTTCAGAGTGTGAATCATACAGTTCTTTTAATATTTTTAGTGCTTCAAAACATGATTTTGCAGTCAATATGTGCTGGCTCACCTCTTCACTGATAGTGGCAGTGATTACAACTAAATCTTTCTTGTCTTTTGTTCTCCAAATGGCCTTCTCTTTCTTTGATTCTGGAGGTCTTGGGTCTATGGTTATGGGCTTTCCAGCTTCTGTCTCTATTGTGCTGCCTTCGCAAATGCCGTCCCAAAGGTCATTGTAGATGAAGGCATATTTGATCTTCCTCCACCATTCTGAATAGGTGTCTTTGCCGGTGAGAGTAGCACCGATTATAGATGCTATAGATTGCATTTTTACAACTGTTAGTGTAATTTAAAGAGAAATAGAAAAGTAATAACCTTGCAGGTTTACAGTCTCTGCCAAGGTGAATACAATGCAAGTTTATAGCATATATATCAGTCAATACAAAATATATCAGTCATACACAGGCTTCTTTAATACAAAATATATCAGTCACTAGCAGTCACTAGCAATATATCAGACTCAGTATTCAGTCTCTGAGATCGGTCTTCAAATATGCAGCATACAATATATCAGTCTTCAGCAGCAAATACACAACAAAAATCTCTGGTTCATCCCAGCAGCCACACCAAGGGATGTTAACATTTTATCAAAAAGATTCACAGCCCCATACATTAGACTGCACTGGTAGCGTGGAAATGCACGTAATATAATACAGAGTCTCCAAGCAGCATACTCACGCTCTGGAGAAAAAAACTTGAGTCTCCAACGGTCTCCACCGGTCTTCACTCTGCTGAAAAAAAGCTTGAATCGACACTGTCAAACCAGTCAAATCAGCAACAATAGTGCGCAGTATCCACGCATCAATCAATGCCGTAGCAGTCTCCACGCTTCAATCAATGCCGTAGAGAGGACGAGTTTGTGTAATCTTCACCAATGATAATCCTCAGCTCCTATTAGGGTTTCACGCAGAACTGTCACGCAGAACTGTCTTCGCAGTCATAAAGCGATATACTTCATGCAGAACTAGGGTAAATTTAGGGTTTGTGTAACCCAGCGATCAATAAAGATTTACCTCCACGCTCATAGCTCAAATCGTAGCATAGTGAATGTCTTCAATGCTCACAGTATATCAGCACTATATGTCAGTCAGTATATCAGCATATATCAGTCACAAAGAATACAATGGCGTAGTTATTGCAAAAAATAGTAGAGATTATGTCGAAGTCGGCCGAGAATTTCATAGAAGGAATTGGGGTGCGAGAAGGCTCGGGTGTCCATAAGTTGGAACCACGAACAAGCTGCAATCCTTTTGTTGACACCTTGCACTACAGAACTGCACCACATTATTCTGGTGTTTTTTTTTTTTTAGCACAGTTGCACTCCATGACTTATACACAAACGTGGAATGTATCATTGATGGTAAAATTAGGGTTTTGAGCGGTCATGGAGGACGGCGGATTCGCGGCCAAAGAGCTATGCTTTTCATAGAAAATAAAATTCCATGAAAACCCACAGGATATACAAATCGCAGGATATTCACACAGTCACCATGATATTCACACAAATCGCAGGATATTCACATAGATCGCAGGATATCATGCATATAAAAAATATACAGCAACAACGAAAACTGAATGGAGATTGTGGTTACAACTTAGGGTTAGGTATACATCAAACGTATGAGCAGAAAACGCACATAATGAATGCGCGCAGGGGCAGACTGGCGATGGGCAGGCAGCCTGAAAGAGCAGACTGGCAGGCAGAATGCCAGGGCTGAAATGCAGCAGGCAGGAGTTACGGCAGGCAGGCAACCAAGCTCTGATACCACTTGTTAGGTATAACTCCCAATTGATTGTTATTCTAATGCCAATGCATATATTTATACATTTTAGGCGGTGGTTGAGATTCCGATCGGCCTATCCATATTCCTACGTAACTGTTCAGCTTCCTATTCTTTATTTATTTATTTACAATATTACAATCCCTAACAGATTATATTCTAACAGATCACAAGAAAAATGTGTATGAAACACATAATTTATGGTATGCATATCCTTACACATTTTCCATATTGAATAACCAATGCATGGCCAAATTATGGAAGAGAATGTCTATTTGCAGGAAAAAAAGCAAGGATATGCAACATGAAGAACATCATCCTTGTTAGTAGAATAATAAAGGAAAGGACATGAAGTCACAAAACTTCTGCATTCATTGTAAAATGAGTGGACATTGGGTAAAGAAGTGTTGGAAACTAAACCCAGATCTTCATGCAAAGGAGCAAAGAAATGTTATTCCTACCCTTGCAAAGCATTGGAGAAAAGTTGGGTGAGATCCCACAAGGAAAAATGTAGTTGATGGAGGAGTTGTTCAGACTCCAGCAGTCCGATAAGAAATTCATGAAGAAGAACCGCCTAATAAGGGAAACTTTTTTTCCTGGTTTACTAAGAAATGGGTAGCTTACTTACAAAACTGATTGTTTTTTGTTGTAAATTTTTCATACTACAAAACTTTGTAAATAACTTGTTGTGATCCCCATCAGGGTGAAATGAAAAAGTGATAGATGATCACTCGTGTACAACAAATAGTTTGTATGCCTTTGCAGAGTCACAAAGAGATTAATGAAACTCTATATGAAAAGTTAAATGGTCTAAACTTTTGGTGGTCCAAAAGTTTTTTCAGTGGGGAGGTTTGATCTAGGTCGATCTACCAAGTGACCAAATTTTAAAGTCCTAAAATGTTCCCAAGAAGCACACAGTTGTACAGAGATTTCTGAAAGCTTTCCGACAATACCCATTTTGTCAAAATTGGACTTCATATGAGAAAGTTATGTTATTTTGAAGTTTTGATCTTGGAGCAGTCAGGAGTTGAACATCGGCATGTATGTTGTTGGTTGATAGTGCAAACCGTCGACCTTCTATGTCAGTAGTCGAGAGTTGAGAGTAAGAGGATGTTTATTTTCCAATTGGATTGACTCTACTGACTTTCGACTTCTGAAGTCAGCATTGGAAAGTCGGCTTCGGAAAGTTGGATTCGAAAAAATTGGCATTGGAAAGTTAGCTTTGAAAAGTTGGCATTAGACAATCAGGGTCAGAACGATGGATTGTAGATTGACGGTTTAGATTATTCAATGACAGTTAGATCAATGAATCTAGTTTAAAAATGGAGATTACGATCACTAATTTGTTTTTTTGGTTTATGCATAGATTCTTGGGTGTGGATCTTCAGTTTGGTCCTCTTTTTGTGCCTTTTTGCTCCTATTTTGGGCATGGATTCTTATCCTATATATAATTTGGGCATCGAGATTGATTTTTTCCCAAATTGGGCACTTTTCTCACGAATTTAAACATTATCTGTGGATCCAAAAAAAATCAACCATGTGTTGTTATTTAATGTATAGATTGGGCATGGTTGAGAGGAGGAGTTACTCAGTGAGGAAATTAGAAAGCATGGAAGAAAGGGTATCCATTTGTACATTTGAGATGCAATTGATGGTATAAGCAGATAGAGAAATTCAGACTGAGGAGATTTAAGAAACTTCATACTTTAAGATATTTTTCCAAACTGTGTGGTTGTCCAGTGCTTGAAGATGCTACATATGAGATAGAGCTTCTCATTTTGTATGCTTGAGGTCTCACATTGGTATATATATCCTTTATGTACACAATTAGAATTACAGTCATTGCCTGTAAATTGGATGTAATCTATTGCTTTTGATGGACTAATAAATTGGTTCAACGATTGATAGAGCCCATAGATGTAGTCAGAGGGGGTATGATGAACTCCGATATCAAATCTAATTTGCATATTTTTTTACGTGTTGAATTATTTAATTTGAGGCATGCAATGCTTTATATGTGAAATATTTGACAAGATATCATTTTAATTATGGGAATGAATTGAGAAAATAATTAATCCGTAATGGCTTAATAAGTGAATTTGTTACTTGTTGTCATTTACAGATCATTTGGTATCAGTTTTAAAAACAAAATACATATGCAATCCTCAGTTACAAATATCTTGGGAAAAAATTCAGATCACCTTTCCTTGAATATAAATTAAGAGATGGTTTTTTTTACAAATTAGATCAACTTTATGTTCCTTCTAGTTCAACACACCTTACACTCATCCATGATGGACACTCATCTTGCAATGGTGGTTGTTTTCTCACTTTTGAGACTTTGCAACATTTACATAGATATTTCTATTGGCATTCTATTACAATGCATGTGAATATTTTATTAGGTGTAACTTATGCAATAATCTAAACCTTCTAATAGAAAGCTTGGTTGTACCAACCACTTCTCGTTTCCTCATGGCCTTGAGAATCCATATCCCTAACTTTATTAGTGTTTTTCCCATTGATCTTCATAAACATGATTGTAATTTCATAGTTGTATGTAGGTTTTCTAAAATAACTATATTTATACCTTGAAAGTGTGTTATTGTTTGTATTTTTTTAGCTTAAATTTGACTGCAACTTCATATTTAATACATTTTTTAAAAACCTCATGGAATCTTTTGAGCTCTCAATTGACTTTCTCTACATTATTTTTGTGTACAAAATAATGGCCAAATTTAGGTGGTAAACCACTCATTGTCTTACGATCTTTGCATTTATCACCAACATAGTAATCAATGGGACACTTACCTTCATGTGTTGCAACATTGCTACAATAGAGATCTCCATGTTTTTACAAGACACTCTCCATTTGAGATTTCCCATGAGCATCAACCCCTTGCTTCATATGAGATTCATGTAGCTCCACCCACAGTTTCTTCTCATTAATAAAAAGGAGCAAGCTACAACTTCATATTGCCAAGAATTAGCTAAAGTCCATGCATAGGTTCATGTCACCTTATTGAATACTCAAGCAAAACACAAAGGGGTTCATGATAACCATGGTGACCCGCCACATTCTCATATTGGTTATAAAGTTTGGATTTACATAGAAAAATAAAGTCTTAAGTCTGAACAACAACATAAGCTCAAGCCTCTTTGATATGGGACTTATACCATTTTGCAACAAATTGGGAAAACAATTAATTGGTTTTTACTTCCGTATAAATGTTGTGAACATGAATCAACTCAAGCTTTATGAGCCTCTTCATTTGTAGGATAAAGTTATTATTTCTCATCCCAAGGACACCATCCAATATATTGACGTTTGCACATGCACCACTAGAAATGAGTCTACTATAATTAATAGAAGCGGTCACAAAAGTTATTTGCCAACTTGAGCTAAATGGATGTCCTAGTCCACATTTGAAAAACCTTTCCCACATCTACAATGGTGAAATTGGAAACACTGTTCTTTAAGCAAAGAGGAAACAATGAGACATAATCCCAATCTCAAGGACTAATTTAATTTATTATATATTCTTATGTATTACGCAAAACTCTTACATACTTTCTCAAATGCTTCCTTGTACATATTTATTCTCTTAGAAGCTTTCCTTTAGAGGTTTCATTTATGGTATTTTATTGAAGATTTTTTGAACTTTGATTAACCTCTTGCAATTTTGTACTCTTATATAATAATACAAATGTGTGTACGTTATAATGTCAAGGGATAGCTTGGTTGGTTTGATTCTTTCCACTAACAAAATGCCCAAGGATATTACAAAATCCACTTCAATAGAGTCCCACGAGATGATTAAACTATACTGCTTTTGGTGGTTAAAACCATTTCTCATTTGGAAACCTTTGGAAGAGAGGACGTATGTCTAGCATTGACAAGGTACCGACATCCTCACCCATAATGTTTAAGTGCAGGAGTATGACATGAATTATTTCTCCGGAGAAATAACAAAAATTGTGTACATTATGACAATCTTCTCTCTTCTCATACTTTCATTCGTGTTCTCTTGTACGTGACTATTAGCATTGCCATTGTGTAAATACTGGTCTCTTTATGGGTGTTTGTGCTTGACACTAAAATGATCTATGTAGATAATTGTTCTATTGATCCTTTTATTGCCTAGTGAATGGAATAGAAACCATCAAATGTGGTTCAACCCCAATAAGTTAAAATCAAGATAACAAGGTTACCCTCATGCATCCAAACCATAAGAAAACACCAAGATTGTTGCTACTATCTTTACAATCCATGCACAATTTTTTGTTTTGTTTTCCTTTCTTGCACAAAAAATATGACTATAGTTGCCTTAATGAGTGTTGATCATTATAGCTTGGACAAGTGTTTATGCATATACAGGGTTTCAAGGATGCAAGAGTTGTCCATTACCTCTCTAGGTACGTGCTCAATTTATTGAGTGACTTTTATATCTCTTTCTTAAGTCTAACTTAGGAAAAGTACATTAATTAACTTAATGTTGTCTAATGGCTAAAAGTGAACTTAAGAGTAAGAACACATTATACAACTTCACAAGAACTTTATACTTAAAATAAAAACTCTTGTTATGACACTTTTGATTAAAAACATAAAAAATAACACCTGAATCAAAAAGTGGTGAGCGTCATTTTTCGATTCAGAGTTAAAATAGCCACTAAATGCAATCTATAAAAGAATGAAAATTCTTGAAACTTCTTGTCAAGTTATATAATATGTTCAATTAATATTATTATCCTACATTAACTCTATAATAATAGAAATGACTAAATAACTTTTTCCAATTATGACAAAAAGATATAAAAATAAACAAGTATAACATTTTTTAAAATTAAAAATAAAAATAAAATATATATTTAACGAAGATAAAAAAAAACCCAAAAAATACAAGTAAAAATTAAAAAGAAATTTTTAAAAGAAAAAAAATAAAAATAAAAATAGAAACATAAAAAAAAAACAATTAAAAAAATATTAAAAAAAACCAAAACAATTAAAATATATATAAAAATTACAAATTACAACCCATTTAAAAAAATACAAAATACAACTAAATACAACTTACATGTACAAACATGAGAAAAGATTAAAAATTAAAACGTTTTAAAAATATTAAAATTAAAAAAAATTGAAAAAATAATTAAAAAACAATTAAACTAAACTAAACTAAGAACCCACCCCCTAAAACCTACACCTTCCCCCTCGTCCCTCGCATCTCTACCTCCTTACCTACGCTCCCTCCTCTTCCCCACCCCCTCCTCTTTGCGGCGCATACCCATCGCCTCTCCACTCCCCTCACCCACCCCCTCCTCCCTCCACCCCACCTTCCCCTCCAAGCCTCCCTCCCTTCCCCCACACCCTCCCCATCCATGCCTCGCACCACCCTCTCGTCGCCCTCCCCTCTGCATCCTCCCTTGTCGTGTCTCCTTGTTCTCCAATCTCCTAGTGGGGACTTGATTTTGGGAATCAAGTCCCCACCAGTAGAGGGAGAATAGGGCGGCACGAGAGGGGGGAGGCAAAGGGGAGGGTGGCACGGGGTGTGGGAATGGGAGGGGAGGGAGGAGTGGAGGGGATTGGGAGTGGAGGGAGGAACATAGGGGGCGAGGGAGTGGAGGGAGGAGGGGGGATGGCTAATCACGGGAGAGAGGAGGGGGTGTGAGGAAGGACGAGGGGGGAGGAGCAGGGTTTAGGGGGTGGGTTGTTGGTTTAGTTTATTTCAATTGTTTTTATTTTAATTATTTTTTATTTTTTCAAAACATTTTTTTTAATGTTTTAATGCTTTATTTTTTTCCTAATGTTTGTAAGTTGTATTTTGTATATATATTTTAAATTATATAAGTTATATATATATATATATATATATATATATATATATATATTATTTTGTTATTTTTTAATGTTTGTTTAAAAAAAATTGTTGTTATTTTCTAAATTTTTTGTTTTTTAATTTTTTTTAAACACTATATTTGTGTATTTTTATATATTTTTGTTGTAAATGAAAAAAATTATTTAATCACCTCTATTATTTATATATTTAATGTAGGAAATTAATATTAACTAAACATATTATATAACTTGATGAGAACTCTCGAGAGTTCTCGTCTTTTTATAAACTGTACTTAATGGCTATTTTTACTTCAGATCAAAAAGTGGTGCTACAGGTAGCAACATTTTTTTTCGAGACTAAAATTGTGACTTTTTGAAAACCTCAACCTGTGTCTATGCAATCAGAACCTTAAATAAACCCCTAAATCATTAAGTGTTTCTACTGGTAGCACGGATTTTTGATTTGGGGGTTGATTTAAGGTTTTGATTGCATCAACGTCGGTTGAGGTTTCCAAAAAGTCGTAATTTTAGCCTCGAAAAAAAGAGTGCTACTAGTAGCACCACTTTTCGATTTAGAGTAAAAATAGCCACTAAATACAACCTATAAAAAATGAGAACTCTTAACAATTCTCGTCAAGTTGTATAATATGTTTAAGTCACAACCATTAGTCTTAAGTGATACTTGAGATCTAATCTCAACCATCCATCACTTTGGAGATTGAGGGTTAGGGTTTTGGTCATTGAGTTGTTATAAAAGAAAGTCTAAGGAGAGGAGAAACACACATAACAATACAATATCATTTTCAGAGAAATATTTTCTGAAGAGAAGAGTAACATTAGAGGAAATTTGGATGAAGAATGGGACTTTCAACCCTAATTCAAATTTCATGTCATCATGTATTAGCTAATCAAAATGCTTTAAAATTCAAAAGCGGTTCATGTTTGAGGTAAATTTTTATCATATATCTTTTGGATACATGGGGTTTTTTAATAGTATAATAATTGTCAAAGTTGTGTCCAACAACTTTTAACTAATATCATAACTAATATTAATATATAATTAATGAATAATGGTAATTATGTTTTTTGTTTTTGTAAGTTCACAGTCTAATCTATTGATTCAAATTAATAGTACAGGAAAAAATACAAATCATGATGGCAGTTCTATGAGCTAAGTGTAGCAGAGTATAGATCGGATCCTGCCCCTCTCGGGAAATTAGACTTTTGAAATCAAATTGAATCCTGCCCCTCTTGGGAAATCAGATTTTTAACATCAAACAAATCCTCCCTATAGTAGGGAAAACAGATCATATTGAGAGCAATATAAATAATGTTGAAACAAAAAAACTGTGCTTTGTTGCTGTAAAAAACTATGAAAGCTAGACCCAGATTGACCATATAAAAATAAAACAAAACCCAAGGAACCTGAAACTAGTGCTTGGAAGGGTTCTCCTCCCCAATGGGAACACCGAAACCGAAGCTAATCTACGAGTGCGCTTTTGGTTGACTTTCAGCTAGGGAGGCCCGAGGGTTGGCAGAAGTCTGGCCTTCATCTTTTCCAGGGCTTTTGAAGTCATTGCTGGTGTCCTCTTCACTACTCAACTCACTGGTGCTGGAGGGATTCTTCTTGACCGGAAGCAGTTTAATTTTCTTATATTCCGAGGCAATCGTGGTGGTTTCTTTGCACTGATGGGTCACACAGACATTCCTCGGAGGGGGAGGTGGATTTTGCTTTGTATCAATAGGTGTCACAAGAGGAATCGAAGAAGATGCCGAAGGATCAATTTGAGTACCCGTGAGGTGAAGAATGAGCCTGGCCAGGAGGTTCTTCACCACCCAGAAGTTGCGTTTACGAGGACCGTTTTGTTGACCATGGAGGGGGAGCCTAAGATTTCATCCTCCCAATCATTCTTAAGTTGACACAGATGATTAGTAATTTTGACATTCAAAACCTTCACTGTTTACACTTGCAGAGAGAGTCCTGGCTCTTTCATTGGCATTTACATGTACTACGTGCCCACGACGTGGGGTGGCTCACAAACAGTGGGACATATTTAAGTGAACCGAAGACACTGAGTGGAGCAGGCACTGAAAATTGGTTGGGAGAGCAGGAGCCCAAGGATGGAAACTAACACGACCAACTATCACTAGGAGCTAATAGGAACTGATGAACTTCACATAATTACGCAGGGGGAAAGGAATGAAATGGAAAATGCCAAACACCCGGGCCATAATAAGCCTGCACTGAGTGTTAGGCTGAAGAAACCTCATCCGGGTCACCATAATTCTGCACAAAGGAGCGTGGTATAGCGTGACAAGAGGATG
>LPNX010304963.1:302548-359782 GCA_001517045.1 Pseudotsuga menziesii | reverse complement strand
GGGGGGGGGGGGGGGGGGGGGGTTGCGTCAGTGGACAACTGTGCTTCCAGGACACTTCTCCTACCCTTCCTGTGGGAAAAGTTACCACCCACATCTGTGTATAATAGTAACTAACATTATTAGTAATATATAATAATAATTATTAATAATTATATTATATACTAATTAATACATTATAATAATGCTATACACCATGAAAAGTTGGGTCAAATAACTTTTAAAATGACACTGTGTATTTAATTTTCTTTCCTTATTTTGGGTGAAAACGCTACATTGAACTTCTTCCTCATAAATTGATTTTAATATAAAATATATATTTAAAGTAGCTTTGATAAAAGTGACATAACCATGGGCAGCTTCGATAAAAGTGAAATAGTATAAAAAACTGCCTACATGGCTTTTTTAATCATTTTCCTTAGGAGGCTGATTTTTCATCCAAATTTCCTCTAATGGGGGCTCAATGGTTGAAGAGAAAATTAAGAGAGACGAGATTTTTCATAAGGGGAGAGAAGTCAATTTGAAAATAGGGGCTGATCCAACTATGTGTGTGTGTGTGAGAGAGAGAGAGAGGGGTCAAAATCCAATTGAACCAGGCAGGTGTTGAACAATACAAAAAAATGAGAGATCATATGACATCTGTACAACTAACACAAAGGTAACACATGGCCGATTTTTCTAAAGAGGCTTATTTTTTTGTAGAGCTAAGTTACAGGTTCCATGTTTGTAAAATTGTGATTTTCTCTGTGAGCCAAGAATGATAAAGAAACATTGAATGTTGGTTTTTCCCCATTGGGGTTTTCCATGGTAAATACTTGTGTCAAATGATTGATTTCCTATTTTATTTCTATTGTATTATTGGTTAAGAATGTTAGTAAATTTATGTTTATAATTTCAAAAGTAAAGCTACAACATTAATTTATTTTTTGGTATAAAAATGATTAAGAACTTAAACAAGATCTGGTATTTAGAAATAAAATAAAATTATATGGTCAAGTTATTTGATTGAATAGGATGGCATCAACTAGATTGAGATTTGAAGACCAATTGGAGGGTGCATCCAACTACAGTCTTTGGAAGGAGAGGATATCATTAGTGCTAATGGAGAATAGAATTTGGGAGTTTTCTAATCAACAACATACCCCTCATATTGATGCTACATAACTAGCCACCCATATTTAAAAGGACATGAAATCCAAGAGGACCATTCTATATGTAATGAAGGATCATGTGATCCCTCATCTATCCAGAAAGAAGACAACCTAGGAAACGTGGAAAGATTTGATGAAGCTTTACCAGAGTGATAATCATAACATGAAGATGACATTGAGGGAGGAACTCAAGGGAACCAATATGTCCAAAATAGATACAATGACTTCTTATCTCATCAAGGCCACACAAGTTCATGACAAGTTGGTAGTAGTTAGGGAGACAATGACAAATCCAGAGTTGGTGATGATAGCTCTTAATGGCTTCACCAAGTCATGGGCTCCCTTTGTCAAAGGGATTGTTGCATGAGAGGATCTTCCTAACTAGGAGAGGTTATGGGATGACTTCATCCAAGAGGAGACTCGAGAGGAATCTTTGTATGGAAGCCAACGAAAGGATGATGATGAGGAGAATGTTGCTCTTACAAGTCATACAAGGAAGGGAAAGGTGAAGACCAAGAAGAATATTAGTGGAGAGGATTTCACTATGAAAGGAAATAAGGAAATGAGCAAAGTCAAGTATTTTTCATGTCACAAGTTTGGCCACTATGTAGGTCAGTCTCCGAATAAGAAGGGAAAGAGTAAGATACAAGTTGCAACATTAGCAGACACATAGGTGAGTGAGTTCGATGCAAATTTTCAGAAGTTCTCATTGGTGTCTTGTCTTCCTGGCACCTTAGTGAAGGATGCATGGTTCATGGACAATGGGGATTGTTGTAATATGACAAAATTGTGGGATTTTTTCACCAATATTTTAGAGGAAGTCTCAAAACTACATGTGGAGCTTGGTAATGATGCCAAGTGTGCAGTAGAGGGGATTAAAGATATTTAGTTTCAGTTGGAGTCTAGACGTCCTTTGGAGGTGAAGGATATGCTATATGTACCAGGGATAACGAATAAAACCTAATAGTGATTTTGACCATGGAGGACAATGGGGTATGAAGTCTATTTTCAAGATGGACATGTACTTGTTAGGCTAAAAGGATCTAGTTCAGATATAGGATGAGTAATTTGGTGAAGAGTGCGTAAATTATACTTACTGAAAGATCAACTTGTATGCAATTTGGTTCATGAGGGTGATAGTGACAATCTGTGTAAGTTATGGCATTAGAGGATGGGTCACTTGCACCACAGGGATTTTCCAATATTGAGGGAGATTGTCATTGGCCTTCCATAGTTCAATATAAAGCAACAGGGTGTGTGCAAAGGATGTGCACTTGGAAAGTATGTAAAGACGAACTTTCTTAGCAATGATAACAAGTCCAAGGGGATTTTGGATTTGATGTATTGAGACATATGTGGTCCTATGCTAGTGGCATCGTTGACTGGTTATAACTACTTTGTGACCTTCATCGATGATTTCTCTAGGAGGACGTGAATATACTTCATGAACATCAAGGATGAGGTCTTCAACTGGTTTCAATAATTTAAGGCTCTTGTGGAGAATCCAACAGAGAGGAAGATCAAGGTTCCGAGAACAAATAATGGGGGGGAGTCTACCAACAACAAGTTCAAGTATTTCTGCAGGAAGGAAAGAATTAAGAAGGAGTTGATAGTACCTTACAACCCACAACATAATGGGGCTGCAAAGAGGAAGAACAAGACCATCATTGGAGCTTCCACAACAATGATACATGATCAAGATTTTTCGATGTTTCTTTGGGAAAAAGCATGCAACACGACACTTACATTTAGAATAGGAGTCATCATAAGGTATTGGAGGACAAAACTCACATGGAGTCATTCATAGGAGTGAAACTAGAGATTGGCCATTTTCATATCTTCGGATGTTTAGTGTCTGTGCATGTACCATTAGAGAAGAGGACAAAGTTGGAACCTTCAATAGAGAAGGGTATATTTGTGGGGTATAGAGAGACTTCTAAGAAAAACATAATATACATTTTGTCACTAGGAAAGACAATAGTGAGGAGGGATGTTTGATTTGATGAGATCTGAGCCTTTAGGATGTCACATGAAACCATTCTAATAGTGGTAGATGATGAGGAGCGAGAGGCTCCAAAGGTTGACGAGAGACCAACACCAGCAGGTATAGGGAATTAGTCTTTAGATTAGGAGGAGGAGTTGGAGGATCCTTCTACTTCTGTTAGGAGGAGGCTGAGATGGCTAGAGAAGACAATGAGAGTTGCTCAAGAGCATGTGGAGGCTCCTAGGAGAACTTTCAGGGAGAGCATACCATCAAGACAATTTCCTAGTTACATGGCACTCATGAATGACATCATTGATTTTGAGCCTACTAGTGATGATGAGGTGGGATGCCATGGTGGAGGAGGATGCGTCCATTATGAAGAATGGTGTATGGGGCATAGTGCCAAGGACAAAAGGGAAATACATGGTGAGTTTGAGATGGATATATAAGATCAAGATTTATGCAAATGGTAGTGCTGAGAAGTACAAGGCGATGTTCGTGGTTGGAGGGTTCTGCCATAAGGAGGGAGTAGACTATGAGAAGACATTTTCTCCAGTAGCCAAGTATACTTATATTCGGGATATTATATCTATTTCTTCAGAGATGGCGTGGAGGATACATCAAATGGATATAACAACAACCTGCCTCAATGGAGTGATTGAGGAAGAAGTGTGCATTGATCAACCTCAATGGAGTGATTGAGGAAGAAGTGTGCATTGATCAACCTCAAGGATTTGAGGTGCATGTGAGAGATCTTCATGTGTACATATTGAAGAAGGCATTATAACAAGAATCGAGGGTATGGTACTTAAGGATTGATGGATATCTATTAGTTATGGGATTCATCAAGAGTGAGGTGGATCCCAACTTGTATTATACACTTATAGGAGATGATACTCTCATCTTGGTACTTTATGTAGATGACCTATTCCTCATAGGGTCAAAGGCTCATTGAGATGTGCAAGCATGATCTAGATTCAAAGTTCAATATGAAGGATATTAGCATGATGCACTACTTTTTAGGATTGGAGGTGTGGCAACAAAGGAGAGATTTTCTTGGGACAAGAAAAATATGTAGTTGATATTCTGAAGATGTTCAGGATGGTGGATTGTAGGCCTATGCCTACACCTATGACCACCAACGTAAAGACGTTGGATGCTTTTGAGTTAGATTTGGTGGATCCTACATTGTATAGGTAGTTGATTGGATCCTTGATGTATGTGGTCAACACTAGGCCAGATATATGCTTTGTTGTGAAAACATAAGCCAATTTATGGTGGAGTCGAGGAGAGTACATTAGGTATAAACGAAGCATGTGCTCGGGTATCCATGAGTTACTATGGAGTATGGGTTGAGGTATGTCAAGAGTGGTGGAGTGAAACTACAAGCCTATACAAACTCAGACTGGGTTGGGAGTGTAGTGGATAGGAAAAGCACCTTAGGGTGTTGCTTCAACTTGGTATGAGCAGTGATTTCATGGTTTAGCATGAAGAAAATGCCAATGCAACTTAGTTCAACAAAGGCCGAGTACATGACAACATGTTTTGCAAGTTGTGAAGCCATTTGTCCTTATAAGTGTTGGGATTCTTAATGATACCAAGAGGGGGGTTGAATTAGTATCATGCATAGATTAAACAAATTTTCACTTTACAATTTATGTACCAATTTCAATTTCAATCATAACAATAAAAGACAATTGTGCACAAAGTATTTGGAAAGTAACTTTATATATACATAGAAATTTATGATTACATAGATAGATGCGAGACACCATTCTCCAAAGATGTGAGCACGGACGCACTCATACATCAATATGATTGGGACACCAATCCCACATATAAGCAACAACTTGTATCAGGCTCCAACCTGTGAGGACACCAATCCTCTACGCAAGCACCAACTTGTTGTATATAGGCTCCAATCTGTGAGGACACCAATCCTCTGCACAGGCACCTACTTGCTATGTTCAAGCACCAATCTGAGAGGAGTTTGCAATCTCCTATCCTTACCCTATCTTGCTGCCTTGGTTCTCCAGCTTCAATTGGAAGGAAGCTCCATCTTCCTATCCTTGCACCACCCTGCAACCCTAAAATAAAAATGTTGTATTCTTGGATCTTCAATCACTGTTTTGTTTCCTCGATTTGTGATCACTGCTCTGTTTCCTCGATCTATAATTTATTATTCTTTACCTCGATTTGCGCTTCACAACAATCTGTCTCTGCGCAAACATCATTAGCACCTATATTGCACATACTACTCTACTGCATGTTTTTTGCGCAATCATATCTACGCATCTTCTACATACTTAAATTTGCGCACTCATTTTTGCACATAGAGCACTCATCTTCTAGACCCCAAAAAATTCATCTTCACATGATCTCCATATTTGTTGTTCTGCTCTGCGGACTCGGCTCTCTGCTATATCTTTCTTTTGGATCAACGAGCCATTGATACCCTAATAACTCAAAGCTTGCAAATTTAGAATACTACATCTTGCACATATTCAAGCTTACTTCAACACTTCAATCTCTCGCTTATTTATACTACCCTTATTCTTGTTCAATTTATTTTTACACAAGTTGGGGTTCCTTTAAGTTGGTGACAACCCTTCTACCTTTCTTTTTGGTCAAGCTTCTTATTCTTTTGTTGGTGTGCACTTTTGTATCATTACTAATTTTGTGGGAATTGCATACTAGATGACCATCACTTAGTGGGTCTTACGCACTTTTGAACCCTACATACATATTTTCTATGTGTTTCTTCAAACTCGCTTCAAAGGATTCATGCTTTTTACTTGACATCACTATGCTTCTTGTTTGACATCAATGACAACACCAAAGTTCAACAACAAGATGCTCACATGTTTATTTGGTCTGGAATTGGATCCTGCAGTGATCCATTGTGACAATCAAAGTTGCATATAAATCTCGAAGAATCCAGTGTTTCATGACAAGTCCAAACACAAAGATTAGATATTACTTCATCAGGGACAGAGTTCAAAGGGGAGCAGTGAAGCTTCATTATATCTCCACAGATGAGTAGGTTGCAGATATTCTCACCAAGGGAATGCTTGTTTACTTCATGGATAAGTTGGGAGTGGTGCATAACACCTTCCTTGCTATGAGGGAGTGTTGATGATTATAGCTTGGACAAGTGCTTCTACATAGGCTAGGTGTTAGACATGCAGGCGTTGTCCATTACCTCTCAAGGTACTTGCTTTATTTATTGAGTTACTTTTATATCTCTTTCCTAAGTCTACTTAGGAAAAGTACATTGACTAACTTAATGTTGAGTAATGACTAAAAATGAACTTAATATTAAGTCACAACCGTTGATCTCATGTGAGGCTTGAGATCTAATCTTAGCCATCCATCACTTTGGAGTTTGTCTGTTAGGGTTTTGGTTATTGAGATGTTATAAAAGAAAGCCCAAGGAGAGGAGAAACACACATAACAACAAGATCATTTTCAAAGAGATTTTTTGAAGAGAAGAGTGAGAGATTCAGTAGCTGAAGAGAAAAGAGAGAAGCAATTTTGTTGGAGGGAAGAGAGACTGATTTGAAAAGAGGGTCTGATCCAACTGTGTGTGTGTGTGAGAGAGAGAGAAGTTGAAATCCAACCGAACTAAGCAAGGGTCTAATCGTACAATAGAGAGAGACCACACAAATCGTACAGATTCGTATGACTAACGCAAAGGTGGCTAGGGTGATATAGGGTTGATTTGTTGAGGCCAATTTTTCTTTTAGTGGGTCGATTTTTCTAGTGGATTTGATTTTGCCAAAGAGACCGATTTTCTTGTGGATCCAAATTACAGGTTCCATGTTTGTAAAATTTTGAATTTCTATGTGAATCAAGAATAATGATAAAAACATTGAATGTTGGTTTTTCCTCATTGGGATTTTCCACGTTAAATACACGTGTCAAATGTGATTGATTTCTTATTTTAATTTTGCTGCATTATTAGTTTAAAATATTAATAAATTTTTGTTTATAATTTTAGCAGTAAAACTACAACAGTGATTTATTTCTCGATATAAGAATTATTGACAACAAAAAATAGATCTAATATTTAGAAATTAACAATGAGCTCATATCCCATTACACATTGCAACTAAAAAAGGAATTTAATTCTAACAATATTAATATCAGCAATGGTACGTTCATATTCCTACAACTTGTTCATATTCACATCTCACAAAGCAAAGCATATAGCTTTCAAAATGCACATAAACATAAAACAATTACCGCACTAAGTGTATCTTGAGGTTGCGTTCCTTCCAAAGTTCACAATAGATAACTTTTTCCAAATACACCTATCCATGGATTTGAGATGATTTCAAAAATTAAACCTTTAAAAAATTAAACCTCTAATTCCATCTTAGAAACGGAGAAAGATGGTCGTAAAACTACAAACTTCTTGTATTAAAATGATTCTAAGTAGTGCATGAATAAACTTTAAAATATATCTAATATTTAGAAATGAGATCCAACAATATGTGTGCGAACAAACCAATACAAAACATTATGCCAAACATTCATTTATAATGTCGATGTAATCCTTATTTACTTTTTTTTTTAATATCCCATGACTCTTAAAGCAACACATGGTAACATAATACATAGATTCTTTGGACCCATTATATGTCACAAAATAATGTGTTGATATTTTCAAAAAAATATGAATAAAAATCCCATAATTGTATTTACACCAACAAATTACTTTGTAATAATGATAAATTATAATCTATTTTTTTTAAAGATTTTCTTATTTGAAGAAATGACATGATGAATATTCACTTTAATCTTAGCATTGCAATTGTGATACATTTATTCACACAAATTCCATGGTCTAATATCTTCCAGCATCCTTACAAGGCTGGATAGAGATGGAAAAATAGGCTACCAACAACTTATTAGTGCCACTGTTTTTAGAAGAGAATAACCTTTGGTGCTATTCTTACTCTCGTGACATCTAGTGCAAGTTTTTGGTACTAAGCATGTTTAGATTGTGATTCTAAAATGACAATGGACTTGTTAGATTTGCAGAGAGAAACTTGTAGAAAAGATAAAACAAAAATAGATGAAGAAATAACATATGATTCTTCCGTTGAGCTAAGGTCTATTGGTAAGTTGAAAGCAAAATTTCAAGTTAATCCCCTAGTGTGCTGGGAAAAGCCATGTGATTGGTCCAGTGCATTGTGGTCTAATAGTAAGTTGAGAGCTTTCCCTTCAAAATCTCAAGTTCAATCTCGTTGTAGGTGTGCTAGGAGAACCTAGGTGTAAATCCTGGATCAAATATGAAGGTTTCTTCATATGCAGATATTTAAGATACAAAGTGTTACGTTACCCAGCGCACCTTCAGGTGTACCCTAGGGAGAGAGGGACATTTTTTCGATGAGGGGTGTTATCGAGCAATGGTGTTCATGGTTAGGCCCTTTGGTCCATCCTTAAGGAGTACTATGGCTTAATGACATTATCCGCTGCACTTTGATGGGGTTTTTAACCTCAAGGTTGGTGTCCAAGGCTCCTAAGGGTTGACCACTGTGTCACATGGCTCCATATCCTATTTACGAGCTCTAGTGGCATCTGTTTCAGCTACGAGACACTCATCTTCATTCGCAGCCACTTTGGACACCCTTATGGCCCATCATTCAGTGGGCACTTGCTCTCCCTGGCCTTATCTCCTTGGAGGAAGCCATCCTCTACGCCAAGCGTTTTTTATGCTTTGAGGAGGGCGTTGAGGGATTTTACAACATTCTAGGGGTTAGATGGGGTATAACTCCCTCCCTTCAACTCACTCCAGCGTTTCGTTCGGAGTGATTCACTTATTTGAGCGTATTTTGGCACCTAGGGGTACAAATACCCCATGTAGCCTACCTTAGGCCATATTTTATTATTATTTTTTTAATTTTAAGTTGACATTTTATAATTTCAAATTGACATGTTTTAAGGCATGCATGCGTGGATATTTTGTAAAAAGTGAGTGTGAGATCATACAAATATATCTCCTCACTTTCATTTTAAAACAAAACTGATGGGATAATACAATATGCATTTGTTTTACCCTTGCTAGGGCTCTTTGGAGAGATGCGCCCCTCTAGAGGAGGATTTTCTGGGTTAATGCAAGTTGTTTTCTGGTAATTCTCTTTGGTGAAATTATTTGCTTGGTGATGTTTCGATTTGTTGGCTAAACACTAGCACAAGGAGGTCATGCTTCTTATCTCTTTGTTTGATTGATGGTGGATGATGCATGTCCAAGACTAAATGGTTTCCCTAGTGCCGCATTTTCTCATAGAATAGGCCATTGCCATCCTTCTTGTCACCTTAGCTAGTTGAGGCATGTCTCCTTGTGAGGGTCCTCTAGGGTTTTACCTTAGTTTTCTAGGCTAGTTATTTGACTTAGGATCTCTTCCTCTCTAGGTTAGCCATCCCCCCTAGATGCCCTAGGTTGGGTAGGGATTTTGGTAGGGTAAGTTTCTCTTGGTTTTCACATCCTTTATTCTTCATAAGCTAGCTATGATACCAAACACGTCCATATAAGCCAATGTGTCATGTGTCATCGTGTCGTACATGGACACAATCTGACACGATGTCAGACACTTGTTTTGGGCGTGTCTTGTTTTAGGACACGTGTCTGACACAGTGTCCCTTAAGCATGACACTTCTAACCAAAAAAATATTGTAAAATTTTTTTTTTATCCTCGTTCATTCACATTTTTTAGCGAGGCTTGAGCTCCGAGAGGGTTTTTTTTGCAGGTGAAGAGCATTATAAGGTTTTCCAACTTGATCTACTCTATTTTTTATTTGCCAGTGGCATTTCGACATCTATGTAATACATTTTGATTTTGATGACTTAATGAGAAATTTTTTTAGTCTATGAGAACACACTACACCAATGGAATTATAACCCCTCATGTTTGTCATCCTTCTCTCTTTGTAGTTTGTGGTGTATTTTTATTATTTTTCCATATACATTTATATATTACATTGTTTGTCTCTTTTTTTTTCCTAGGAAAAAAAACATAATTTTATTTCATCCGAAGGGAGACAAAATTACATTTTGTAAATATGCCACACTGCATATTTGTATATAAAGTTTCAACCACAAAAATAATGTATTGTTACGGCTAGAACCGTAGTGTTCCATCAGAGAAGGATACAACCCAGCTGTCCTCAAAATCAGAGTACCATATCAAAAGTACCAGTGATCGTTCTATGTAAACAACATCAAGGAAACTGTCCAAAATTCTGTTAAACATTCTTTGTAAAAATCTAATTGTCTTCTGAAAAGACAAGTTATCCAACCATAGAAGGAAGATACCAAACATAAACTGTCCATGCCACTCAAAACCATACCAAAACTGTTATGCTGCAAATTCATTATTGAGGTGCCACCACCTCAATGAAAGGCCTATGATAGTATTCAAATGCGGTATTTCCTAACCGCTCCTTAACCTTCCACAAGCTTGTATCCAGCTGGAGCCCCACCTTCGAGGCTGAGTCCGCCTGGCAGTTGTTCTCCGTGTAAACATGTGCGCATGTAATCAATTCAAAAGTTTCCATGACATCCCAAATAGAAAGTAATATGTTTTGTAGACCCAAATCTCTGCAATTTTGGGTCCTCTTGACCCAGTTGATCACATTCAAAGAGTCTCCATAAACCTTTAAAATGTTACACCCCTTCTCTGCTGCAAAAATGAGGAGTAATTTCAGACTTAAGAGTTCAACACGATTGTTGCTACCCTCACCCAACCCAACTATCAATTCAAATGAGTGGTCTTCAGCCAAATGAAGCATCGCACCCCCCACAAAGATTATTCTGTGAAGCACTATTACATTGTTTGTCTCTTATTTGTGATGTATTTTTATTATTTTTCCATGTACATTTACATATTACATTGTTTGGCTCTTAGCCTCTCAAACCAAGTCAGAGAGCACACCAACAAGTATTATGTGGGGGCATATTCCACAAACAACATCACAAGGGGATTCATTTCGCATAGGGGAGGTTACCCCTTATTTCTATTCCTACCCATGACATTCAATCTAAGTGGCATCATCATTGTAAATGGCATAATCTAAAATATAAAGCGTATACATAGGTGAGATTCTTCATTCTTCCATATACTTAAAGCGTGTATATAATCTAAAATATAATTGATAGATGAGATTCTTCATTCTTCCATCTTGATCTACCCCTTTTTGTATTTACTATTACTATTAATCTATTTGGCATTTGCCAGTGGCATTCCGACATCTATGTAATACAGTTTGATTTTGATGACTTAATGAGAAATATGGTTCTGACTCCCAAGTATTGACATATTGATCTATGACTATCATGAGTATCATGAATTATCTATGTGTCTCATAATCTCATTGTGATTACTGATTTGTAAATGTGTAATTACTAATGTTAAATGTGCATTGATTCTGATTTCTATTGAATATTTGTAAAAAATTGGATCTATATGTCTATATTTTTAATATATATATATATATATATATATAATGTGTCCTACGTGTCCTGATTCTGGGGGTCACCGTGTCCATGTCAAACACTTCAATCCCTGTGTCCTCGTGTCAGGTGACTTAGCAAGCTAGTCTAGGGTTAGTTTAGTTTTGTTCTAGGTTAGATGTTAGGTTAGTTCTTAGGTTAATGTGGATCTAGGTTAGGGCTGGCTTCTTTCCCAAACCAGCGCTGCCCTTACTGCCTGCTGCTAAAACCCTTGCAGCCTACTGCTCCTCCCTCTTAAACCCTCGCAGCACCCTCTTCTATCCTCACTACCTTCCTAGCAGCCCATTGCTGCCCCTTCCTCTACCAGCGCAGCCCTAAAACAGTGCTGCTAGCCACTGTACCCTTCCCCAAGCTGCACTAGCAGCCTGCTGCTACCCTTCTACCCCCATCACTGCTCTGTCCTAGTCCTCTCCATTACCTCGCTGCCCTAACAGTCCCCTCCTAAGCCCTCGCTGCTACTTCTCCTACCCTCGGGTGTTCTCCCTTTCCCCTTCCTCACCCTCGGGTCCATCCCTTTAGGACTGCCCTATGGTGTCCCTTTAAATTTAGGCATGCTGCTGCTATAGCAGCAGCCCTTCTTCTTCCCTGAGCTACTGTAGCAGCCCTTCTCCACCTGCTAACCACTGAGCCTTCACTTTCAGCCTTAGTTACTCCCTCCTAGGTCTCCCTTTTCATCCTTACGGGCTTCCCTTTCAGTGGAAGCCCTTCTCTTTTGCATCCTTTTATACCTCTTCCTATGACCTACACATAAACAAGCAAGAAGGTCAGTTAAATTGTTAGTATATTCTACACCAGTAAGGGTGTTGTTTTGGCATCTCTTACCTTTCTTACGCAATCTGCATGCAAACACATTTCAATTATGTTGCATGGTTTGGAGTTGAGTTAATAACTTGGTAAATACAAGGTAAATGTGCATGGTTGTTTATTATACAATAATGAATGCCTAACCAAATATCGTATTGTCATGATTCTGTTGCTATAAACACTGAATGTGAGTGATGACTGATGACTGATGACTGTCTATTTCTTGTGATAAGATGACAACTACTGCTGCTATAACTTGTCATTAAACTTCAGACTGTTATATGTCAATTATACTGCTGTACAATGCTGTATGCACATGTCAGGGGCAGGTTTTAACATACAATTGCTCTTTATACTAAGTTACTAATGCTGCTAATAGATGTAATGCAACATTGTTTTAGCACTTGACATATTAATAAGGTAAATAAATGATAGTTGTTATTACTTATGCTACAAGTCTTTTGGGGACTGATATATATTGCCATGCTTATGCATACACTATATTTCAATCGTAACTAGTCTAATTCGTGATAACCATACTAATACTCCATATACACATGTAACAACTCTTTGATTCGACTCCATAAGGCACTGGTCGCTAACATCCTCGAACGAGGTATCTTTTAGTGTCTTTTTAGGGCTCTCCCCTAGGAGGCTTAGGCTTCCAAAGCAGTTGGGAGAAGTTGACTAAGGTGACAGTGGTCGCTTCATCCTCACATGCTTGCTGGTAACTAGCCCTGCTAGTTCATCCGGTAACACAAAGCGATCCTTAGAAAAGAAAAAACATACATAACAGAGAAGATACTTTTAGAATCAATCCAATTTATTGTAAAACTGTTTTTCCCAAGGTTAGAATCTTCAAACATCACTCATCAATAAAATAGAGGTGTTTGACGCTTTCTTCATCAATCTTGGTTGTTGTATGGTCAGTAAGTTTACAAGAATCAGTCACACAATCTTCCATGCTACGATCAAGTAAATTTACATGGGGAACACTATTTGGACTACCTTGCACCTTTAAGGCATCATTCTCTCTTGCTTTTTTCGAAGGTTCATCCACTGGATGCGTAGGGTCTTCTGCATGATGAAGTTGTGAAGATTCCACACTAGTAACAGAAGAAAACAATGGCGATTCCCATGCCGTCCATAGACTTGAAGAAACACAGTCATAATATGAGGAAGCAAAAGTGTTCCCCGGAATTTTCCAGAGCGTGCGAGCCACAACTTCTGCTAAATCTGCCATTACTCTGTCAGCAACCTCATAGTCATATATGTCATCATTCAGGACACCATTGGCATTAGTGTATACGACTGCTGAAAGGAAAAAACAACGGCCAGTCTCTATGTCAAATATGTACCTGTCATTCCAAGGATAATTTTCAGAAGTATGACAGAAAACAAACGACTTTTTGTAGTTGATCCGTGCCATTTTCCAAGAAAAATAATTTACAAACAGCAATCTTACGCATTGTCAACAGAAAATCCATAAGCACGTCCAACTTTGTTATATACGCGAAGGGATCCCTTGGGTCGCACACGTGAGAGGCCTGGTAGAAAGAACTGCAAACAAAGTCGGGACTCCATGTTTAGCTTACCAAAATGAGATGTCCATCTCTATTCATATTCCATGTCTCTGTCTATCTATCTATATACGAATAAATTCAATCATAAAATATAACAATTAATGGTAAAGAGAACCGTAAACAGAATTGCGTCTTCAATGAAACAGAATAGTTGTAAATGTTGCTAATTCGTGCATAGAGACGAACTTCCTTAAATCAAAAGGGTTTTATGGGCATACCTGGCAAAGAAAAATTGAACTAGCAAGTACATACTATATCTGGTTTAGTTTCATGGTTTCTAAGTTTCAGGGGCTTGAAGTCTTGGTTTAGTATTCATTTTTTGGAAAGTCATGATTTGTATTGGTTTCGGTTGTTTATGGTACTCTGGTAACAGAGTTTCTGGCTATTTTGTATGAGTTTTATATGTATTGCAGACCTTTTAATACAGAAGATTGGACATCTGTATGAAGATTGTAAAATACTACTATTTCGATGCAGACAGAAACTAGCAATTGAATCGAATGATTTTGAAATTTTCAATCCTCTTGCATTATTTCATCATGGGTTTTAGATACTAATTTGAGCATCAAACCATATTATGCCATTCCATCCATGAATCGCGTGAAAAAACTGATGTCAATAATTTCTCTAGAAGATAACATATTATAACTATTCCTCTGAGATAGAATACCCAAGGGCCCGCAATAAAAGTCAGACAATGGAACTAACACAACACAAAATCTGTAATTGCATTAAATACTAACAGACATTTCAGTCTTTCAAAAACATTACAATTTACAACAAAGAGTTTCAACAACAGTCTTTGCAACTTTATTGAGTTGATGGCAAATGTTCTTGGGCCTTATTACATTCATAAAGCCACTCTTTGGGGCTTTCGATCACACACAACCAACAACCACAGAAATTCCAAACCATGGAGAGCCAAAATGGTCCTTATTACATCAATCTCTCGAAAAATTTAAGCTATGAGGTCAAGATCGTTCAGTTTCCAAATCTTTTCATTTATTTGGGTAAACTCATGTTGAATTTTTAATATAGCAGTATAATTTCAACCATTATTTGCAGCAGAAATAAATAAGGATCACTGAAATATAACCATGCACAGAAACACAAAGACACAGATTTTATCCTGGGAAACCCTTCTATACAAGGGAAGAAAACCCAACAACCTTTCTTGTGTAGATAGTCAGTTCAAGATACAAAGTACATCCAGATGCAAGAGTAATCACATAGACAAGTTGTAGATAGATCTAAGAGACCAAGAAGAAACTCTCCCGAAGATAGAGAACCTAGAAACAGTCTTCTTCTAGCCTTCGCCCTTCTTCTCTCTCTCTCTTGTGCACCTGTGTAGCTGACTTGAGCGAATTACATGATGTGAGAAATGAATGAGGCGCCCTATTTATCTATACTTTTTCATGTTTGCCTTTTCACTTTTGTTGGTGCCGACTTGCACACTTGATGGAGCCGAATTGTCTTTATACATAATAATAATTACTTATTCTTCTTCTTCTTTGGGGCTGGCTTATAGAGGAGGCCTCCCAACGTTACAATCATCAACACTCCCTCTTAGCTAGGGAGGTGTCATCATGCTAGAGCACATCTGGATATCATCTGAGCATCATGGCTTGTCTTGAACATCTCTTCATCATAAGAAAGGTCTTCTCGCGTCCATGTGGCTACAACCAACATGACATCCTCTATGGGCTACAAACCCAAATAGCTCAATAGGGCTCCAACCAATAGTGAGTCATCACCACATCATGGGCTACGACCTCATGATGTCCACAAGGGCTACAACTTCATGTGGGCTCACAAGGGCTATGACCTTATGTGAGACTTTGTCACGTCAAGGGATACAACCACATGACGACCACAAGGGCTACAACCACATGTGAGACTTTGTCACGTCTGTCTGGGCTATAACCGCATCACGTTTGTCTGGGCTATAACCGCAAGGGACAATGGGATACAACCCATAAGTCTCCCAACCACATGGGCTACACCCCAAGGGTTGTTGGGCGCCAACCCAATGACAAGCTATTCCAACCTCATGGGCTACACCCCAATGATTTCTAGGCACCAACCCAGTGACAAGTTATCCCAACTGCATGAGCTACTCCTCAAGGGTTGTTGGGCACCAACCCAGTGATGAGTCATTCCCAGCCACAAGGGCTGTTGGGCACCAACCCAAAGACTCCAACATAACTCAGTCCATTGAGAAGTGTCCATGTACAACATATTAGTTCATCGATATATCCATCACAAATTAGTCCATTGAACTGTGTTCTCCCAATCTAGGGAGAATGTCTCACAATAACTCAACTCAGTCCATCGAGGAGTATAATAGATCAACTCAACTCAGTCCATCGAGGAGTATAATATCTCAGAGCAACTCCACTTAGTCCATCGAGGAGTATAATATCTCATAGCAACTCAACTCAGTCCATCGAGGAGTATAATATATCATAACAACTAAACTCAGTCCATCGAGGAGTATAATATATCATAACAACTAAACTCAGTCCATCGAGGAGTATCATCTAGAACAATCATCTCCCTCTCTCTCCCTCTTAAGGAGCGTCACACCATTCTTTGTCTCAGGGAGAATGTCTCATTGATGCTACAACATCAACACTCCCACTGAACAAGGGAGACATTCTCCACCACTCCAAGCCTATCATGGAAATACACAAACTTCGCCCTGGGTAGAGGCTTGGTGAGAATGTCGGCAATATGATCATTTGTAGGAATATACTGGAGCTGGACTGCTCCCTTCTACACCATGTCTCGGATGTAATGGTACTGGATCTCCACATGCTTCGACCTGTCATGAAATATTGGATTCATTGAAAGGTTGTACACAACTTTGATTGAATTAGGGTCGACTCTATCATCTGACCAAAACAATTCGGCAAGGAGCTTCTGAAGCCATGCTACTTCACGAATTGCCACATACACTGCAATGTACTCGGCCTCTGTTGTACTCAGTGCCAGAGAAGTTTGCTTCTTGCTACACTAGGAAATCATAGTAGAAACAACATCCTGAAGTGCTCTCACAGCACAACTTGCCCAATCAGAGTTTGAATATCTTAGCAGCCACATCTACTCACCTGCAGCATATCTCAAGCCATATTCGACTGTGCCACGCAAGTATCTCAACACAAGATATGTTGCAACTGCTCCGTATGTGCTAGAACCTCCCGCTCCCTCTACACTAGAGTATACCACTACAAGTTGCACTACTGGACACTGTTGCTCATCCATTAGTGTCATCTCTTCTCAAGTGAGTCTACTGAGATGAGCTTCTCACTCTCTCTCTATCACTAGATGTCACTCTAGACTCCCTCTAGAACTATGCTGCAAACTCCCTTTGCAAATCTGCATCATACTCTCCCTTTGGAGTTGTTCACTGGCTAGTCCATCAGCCTATACGAGATGTCATCCTGGATGCCAATCTGAATTGCATCCTAAACACTGACTCTCCTAGTATCTGCACTGATGAATCCCAGTATCCTTTGCTCCAACCTAGCAGATTTATACTGCACCTCCTCAGAAGTCCACTGAACTGGAGAGCACACTAACTCTCAACTCCGACACATGTAACACTCTAGAGTCTGTCTCAACTCTAACAGGAAGATAATTGCTCCTCATGTGGTCCCCACATCTTAGGTAACATGTTGAAGTAACTGAGGAACTCCAGAGAACTCATTTGCCGCTACTATCTGCAACTCCTCATGATCATCAGAAGGATGAACATCTGTAGTAGAGAGACCAAGATTCATTGGAGCTTCCTGCTCCCAATCGTTAATCTCCATATGAGATCCTCTATACCTGTGGGTCAAGGGTCGTCCATATATGGCTGGAGGTATTGTTGTCACAGACATAGTAGCTGGGCTACTATTGTTCCTCAGCAGTACTGAGCAGTTCTTTGAGCCAATCCTTTACTATGAGATTAGCAGAAGATGAGCCACCAGTTGATGATCTCCCACTTTCAGTAGATCTAGAGCATCTAGATTGATTAGGTCTATGCCACGACTGAGCCTCGTGACCCCGAATTTGGTGATTGAGTTAGCCATTTTTCATGACCCAGAGCAAAGGTTATTACAGTGCCCATGATATATAGCAGTAGTGGTTGTCTTAGTGCCCTTCAGATTGTTCAAATCCAGTGCAGGTATATGACCCAGGTGATATTATGGATTTGTGCATATGGACCTTGATGTTGCTCTGTTGTTTATTTTAGCAGTAAGACTTAATTGATAATGGTTGTATGTTGGTGATACTTTATTGATCTTACTGAATTCTAAAGCATAAATGATCTAGCTATTATGTCCAAGAGATTCCTGTGTATACTCGTTGGTCATGCCCTATTTATAGTATGGATTTGGTCATTTCCCCTAGGGACACAGCTTGCTAGTCTTGGTACCATCTTTACTGTCACCGTCCATCTGTTGCCTTTCCCTTATTCTCGTTTAATCCTGACTTGTAACTTGACTATTGACATCTAGGATTTCCCCCCCCACCTTCACCTCTATGTTAGAATAGGTCTCCATGTTTAATTTGTGTCTCAGTGTTGATTTTTGTGACCCTTGTCACAGGGATGGTCTACCTTTAGGTTTTGATCACAAGTAGTCTTACTAAAAGTGTTTTTAGATACTAAGGCATCGGAGCTTAAAGTTATTCTAAATGGATGCCCAACCAACAAAACAAAAGTGTCTTTAGACACTATTGCAAATAAAAGTAAAATTAGCCAGTTTCCAATGTTAAACTAACAACAACAAGGAAGGTCTTCCTGCATGCATGTGTCCTTGCATGCAACAGACTTAAATTAGGAAGACAATTGTATTTAATTATTTTTCCTAAGTTTACTTTGGAAAATAATTAAAGTGATCTAATTATTTATTGACTTTAAGTGAAAGTGAAATTAGGGTTTTCACTTTACCTAAGGTTATAAAAGAAAGGTCAATTGGTGGAGAGGACATAGTTGCATTCCAATAGAGACAGAGGAAGAAGTGTGAGAGAGAGAATTTTGGCAAAGAAGAGGGAGGAGCACTAACTCAGGAAGGAAACCCTAAATTGCAGAGGAGAGAGACAGGAGACTTCGGTGGAGGTACATCGTACAGCAACAGCAACGTACAATAGTGTTGTACACCGTACAGTAGTAGGGTTGTATAGTCCATACGGATTTGTACAGTAGGTCGTACGGATTCCGTACAGTCGTACAGCAGCAGGTCGTACAACAACAAGCTGCCTTGGGAACCGTGCTATCTCACAGGTTTTTCTCAGTGATTTTTGGGTGTTTCGATTGTGCCATCTAGGGCATAAATCAATTTTCTGATATTATAAAAGCTCTGTATTTTCTTAATAAAATATCCTCTCATACTGCTACACCGATTTTCCCATCTTTGGTTTTGTCTGGGGGTTTCTACCCAAAAAGATTGTGTCGTTTCTACTGATGTGATTGATGTTGTAAATGGTTCTTAGTTTTATATTCCGCCGCATACTGTAAAGAAGTTCATGTCTGGTTATTTCAATTAAATTTAAATATATTGTTTTAGCCCTAGTTGTGCTTTAAAGGAAAATTTACATGGTATCAAAACTCTGGTGAGCTAAAGCTGAGAGATTTGTAGCAATAGGGATAGATCAAGGGTAGATCTATTAGAAGACACAAACCTAGACTCCCAGATCTAGGGTTTGACAGGTACGCTCCAGTATGGCCGTGCAGTTGAAAGTTGATGATAAACTCCAAGGGGCTCAGAACTTTCCTACATGGAAAGAAAGGATCACAAGGTCCTGGATGTCAGTGATGTAGAGGAGCACATTAACTCCATGAAAGTTAAGCCCACAGATCCGATAGACTTAGCAGCTTGGAAGAAGATTGACTCCATATCCATGTTGATTATCATGGATGGAGTGAAGGACCATATAGTCCCTCACCTTTCCGGGAAGAAGACCGCATTAGAGATGTGGACGATTTTGGAGAGTTTGTACCAAAGCAAGAATGAGAACCAGAAGATGGTGCTACAAGAGAGAATGCGCAATACCAGGATGGCCAAGGGAGAAGGAGTTGTGCTGTATCTCACAAAACTCACATAGATTAGAGATGAGCTTGGAGCTGTTGGGTTTAAGACGAAGGATGAGGAGTTAGTTCAGATAGCCCTCAATGGCTTCTCTAAGCCATGGGACACCTTTGCCAAAGGTGTTGTGGCTAGGGAGAAGCTCCCTAATTGGCAGAGATTGTGGGATGTCTTTGTGCAGGAGGAGACCCACATGGGTCAAGGATCAGGCTCATCCAGCAGTGCCCCACAAATTGTGGATGAGGAGGCTCCAGTCCTTACAGGGAAGAGCAAGGGTAAGGCAAAGAAGAAGAAGGATGGTAAGAAGAACCTTGACGTTTCAAAGGTCATGTGTTTATCCGCCATAAGCAGGGACACTTTGCCTCTTAGTGCCCAGACAGGAAGAAGAAGAGTAACACTCACATGGTTGGATCTGCAGAGGTGGAGGAGTCCAACAGAAACTTTGATGAGGAGTTTTGCTTGATAGCTTGCATGGCAAGCACCACAGGGAACAACATATGGTACATCAACAGTGGAGCATCTAGTCATATGACTGGATAGAAGAGATTCTTCAGAGACTTGAAGGAGGGTAGAACAGGGATCCACGTTGAGTTGGGTGATGATGCGCGGTATCAGGCACAGGGAGTTGGAATTGTTTAATTTCAGAGGGAGTCTGGAAAACCCCTCAGTTTTGTTGATGTCTTATATGTTTCAGGATTGACCAAGAACCTCATATCAGTCTCCAATCTGGAGGACAAGGGATATCAGGTGAAGTTCCGAGACCATAGAGTGTATATCAGGTCTAAGGGATCGGATAGGAGCTTGGATAGGGTGATTGGCATCAGGAGCGGGAAAGTGTATAGGCTACACTTTGAGCCTACAAAGGCTCTAGTCAGCAGCAGCAACAGTCAGGGTGAGTTGTGGCATAGAAGGATGGAACACCTACACCATGGAGCACTAAGGCACTTACGACAGGTTGTCATTGGAGTTCCTCAGGTACATGAGGAGAAGCATAACCACTGCAAGGGTTGTGCTTTGGGGAAGAACATTAGGAAGCATTTCCCACAGAGTGAGCACATGTCTAAGGAGCCCTTGGACTTAGTGCATTCGGATGTATGCGGACCTATAAGTGTCCACCCTTTCAGTGGTTATAGCTGCTACGTAACCTTCATTGATGACTATTCCAGGAAAACCTGGATCTATTTTCTGAAGGCCAAGTCAGAGGTCTTTGAGAGGTTTCGAGATTTCAAGACTCATGGAGAAACAAACCGGAAAGAAGATTCGAGTGTTGAGGACAGACAACGGGGCTGAGTACACCTCCAATGAGTTCATGGAGCATTGTTCAGCAAAGGGGATCAAGAAGGAGCACACTCTGCCTCATACCCAACAATAGAATGGAGTGGCAAAGTGGAAGAACAGGACTATGGTAGGAGCAGCCAAGACCATGCTATTTGATCAGGGATTACCACTATTCCTTTGGGTTGAGGCATATAGGACTGCAGTGTACATTCAGAACAGGTGTCCCCACACAACTTTGGGGAGGAAGACACCCGAGGAGGTCTTCACGGGCACTAGGCCAGATGTGAGTCACATTCGCATATTCGACAGTGTCTGCTATTGTCATGTTCATGCTGACACTAGGAAGAAGTTGGACCCTTCTGGAGAGAAGGGGTTACTTGTTGGATATAGCGAGACTTCGAAGGCATACAGAGTTTACATTCTTGCTCGCAAGAGGATAATTGTGAAAAGGGATGTCCAGTTCGATAAGGACAAGGCCTTGCAGAGATCTATGGACTTACCGGTAAAGGAGCAACCAACACATGATTCAGGGGTCAAGTTGGAGGAGCCAGATGTACAGGTATAGGTACATACCTAAGGCACAAGTTCTGGTAGTCAAAGGGAGTCAGGTGGACAGGATCCTTTAGTCATTGACTTGGAGGATGAGCTGTAGCTGGAGACGAATATCCAGCAGTCGCAACAGGATGACACTAGGCCAAGGACTAAGTGGTTTAGGTCCACAGTTCAGGATTCCAGTCAGGTGAATCCTCCATAGAGCTCCATGAGGCGGAGCAAACCACCTGAGAGACTGAGTTATATGGCATTGATGACAGAGTTGCTTAACTCTAAACCTTCCAGCTTTGAGGATCCTGCACAATATGATGTGTGGTAGGAGGCGATGGTTGAGGAGTATGACTCCATTATGAAAAAACAGGTATGGGAGGTTGTGCCAAGACCTGAAGGCAAAAAGGTGGTCAGATCCAGGTGGATCTACAAGGTGAAGCATGCAGCAGACGAAAGCGTGGAGAAGTACAAGGCACACTTCATGGAAAAGGGGTTTTCACAGAAGGAGGGTATTGACTATGAGGAGACCTTTGCCCCAGTTTCTAGGTATTCTGCCATTCAGACCATTATCTCTTTAGCAGCAGAGAAGGGTTGGCGAGTCCATCAGATGGACATCAAGATTGCCTTCCTTAACGGAGTGATAGAGGAGGAGGTTTATATTGAGCAACCAGAGGGGTTTGATGTGGAGAACATGGAGACGCATGTATGCAGGCTACATAGAGCTCTTTATGGACTCAAGCAGGCACCTCGAGCATGGTACTCGAGGATAGACAACTATCTACAAGAGATAGGATTTCAGCGGAGTGAGGCTGACCACAACCTGTACTTCTTGACAGGTGAGGTGCCTCTCATATTGGTCCTATATGTGGATGATCTCTTTTTTACAAGAGATGAGAGGCTGATTGGAGAATGCAAGTCCAACCTTGCAGTTGAGTTTGAGATGAAAGACCTTGGCCTGATGCATTACTTTCTGGGCTTGGAGGTTTGGCAGAGAGATGGATGCTTCTTCATTAGACAGGGGAAGTATGCAGTAGAGATCTTGAAGAGATTCAGGATGGAGGACTGCAAGCCTATGGCCATACCTCTAGTTTCCAACTCGAGGAAGATTGATGCATCAGGGTCAGACGGATTTGATCCTACCTTGTATCATCAGCTTATTGGATCACTTATGTATCCAGTCAACATACGACCAAACATCAACTTTGCAGTCAACTCCTTGAGTCAGTTCATGGTGGACCCCCAGAGAGTGCATTGGATGGCTGCGAAGCACATACTTCGCTAAATCAAAGGTACAGTGGAGTATGGATTGGTTTATGAGCGCAGGGGGACTGTACAGTTAGCAAGCTTCACATATGTTGAATGGGCAGGATGTGTAGAGGACATGAAGAGTACTTCAGGTTGTTGTTTCACCATTGGATCAGGGGTTGTGTCTTGGTTCAGCACGAAGCATAAGTCAGTTGCATTGAGCTTGGTATAGGCCGAGTACATGGCAGCCAACATGGTTGCTTGTGAGGGTATGTGGCTGAGGAAGTTACTTTCAAGGTTCGAGTGTGAGCTAGAGGCTACAGTAGTTCACTGTGACAATTAGAGTGGCACCAGGCTATCTGAAAATCCAGTGTTCCATGACCGGAGCAAACACATAGAAATCAGGTACCACTTCTTGAGAGATTGTATTCAAAGAGGAACAATTCGGTTGGAGTACATACAAACAGATGAGCAGGTAGCAGACATTTTCACCAAGGTGTTTTGCAGACACAGTTTTGTGAAGTTCAGGGATAAGATGAGGTTGCCACTGAATCCCTTCCTCGTTGAGAGGGAGTGTTTAAGTAGCAGCAACAAGGAATGTCTTCCTGCATGCATGTGTCCTTGCATGCAAAAGACTTAAATTAGGAAGCCAATTGTATTTAATTATTTTTCCTAAGTTTACTTTGGAAAATAATTAAAGTGATCTAATTATTTATTGACTTTAAGTGAAAGTGAAATTAGGGATTTTGCTTTACCTAAGGTTACAAAAGAAAGGTCAATTGGTGGAGAGGACACAATTGCATTCCGACAAAGACAATGGAAGAAGTGTGAGAGAGAGAATTTTGGTGAAGAAGACGGAGTAGCACTAACTCAAGAAGGTGGCCCTAAATTGTAGAGGAGAGAGACAGGAGACTTCAGCGGAGGTACCCCGTACAGTAGTAGGGTCGTACAATCCATACGGATCCATAGGTCATAAATAGCAGAATGCCTTGGGAACCATGCCATCTCACAGGTTTTTCTCAGTGATTTTTGGGTGTTTCAATTTTGCCATCTAGGGCATAAATCGATTTTCTGATATTGTAAAAGCTCTGTATTTTCTTAATAAAATATCCTCTCATACTGTTGCACTGGTTTTCCCATCTTGGGTTTTGTCCGAGGGTTTCTACCCAAAAAGACTGTGTTGCTTCTATTGATGTGATTGATGTTGTAAATGGTTCTCAGTTTTATATTCCGCTGCATATTGTAAAGAAGTTCATGTGTGGTTATTTCAGTTAAATTTAAATATATTGTTTTAGCCCTACTTGTGCTTTAAAGGAAAATTTACAGCCAAAAGATGAGCACTCATATCTTGTATGATGTAAGACTCATTTTCCCCCACAGGGAAACAAGGTGAGGCAAACCTGCCAGGGTTATGGATGCTCGCTGACAACAGGGCCAGGACTTAGTCATTTTTTTGGAGCCTAGAAGGCTTTCCAGGGCATCTACTCTTGGAGGTTGGCAAGTTAATAAAAATAATGTTATAAAAAGTTGATGGCTAGAGGATGAGCACTCATTCATTGTATAATGTAGGGCCCATTTGCCCCCATAGGGAAACAGGGTGAGACTGACCCACAAGGGTCATGTCTTTGTAAATTTCTGAAAGCCTGGAAAGCCGGGCTTTCCAGGGCACTTGCCTCTAGAGGTTAACTAGTGTATATTGTTGTGCAAATCAATTGCTAAAAAGGTTGCTTGTCTAGAGTCTAGTGGATCCTTCTCATTATTCCACCCATTTGTGAGACATTGCCATTCCCTATTGTTCACCTATTCCAACTTATGTGTTGTGTGGATTCCCTTGTCCTTTAGCCTAGATGCTTACAGTGTCTAGTGTCAAGTCATCCCCCTAGCCTTACCTAGTTTCATTCACCTTCACCCTTGACTAGCAAAATGGATAAATCTATAAATGAGTATACACTGGAGGTTCTTTAAAGTCGCTAATCATTTTGATATATATACTTATAATTGCCAACATAAGCTACTTATACTTGAGTCTTACTGTTAACATAGATAATTGAGCATGCATATCCATTTTGTACTTTACATTATCAGAGCTTAGCACTTGCGTCATTGTTTGATCATTCTTGACCTGGTCAACCCAATGTGACCAAGCTAGGAGCAAGGTTCCAGATAAGTTTTAGGCCAATGGTTGTGGAAAATGATTATTTGTGGTCTGTTAGTGTCCATTAGACGTATTCATGCTTTAGATGGTGGTTTTCTATGATGGATTGTATTATTTTCATGATTATCAACATTTTCAGGCTTTATTATTATTATTGTTCTGACATGGATGGGGTCTCTGACATACCTTTGTGATGGACATATGGTGTATGAATACTCATTCCTAGTTGATTTGGACATTTAGAGTCTGTTGGTGCAATTGGTTTTCAGTTTCGGGCAGTTACAGGAGAGATATGGGTCTTTCAGGTATTTTGCAGCAATTTGGCCTTGGGAAATCAAAATAAAATGCATTGCAAATGATGGTGAGTTCTCCTAGGAAGCCAGAGGGAAACATGGGGTGCAGCTAGTCGATTGTACCATATTGCTATGGTGCCAAACCCATCCATGCAGTAAGTTGGCTTCATATTTTGATACTCGGTGAGATATTGGCAGTCTTATGTTCCCGAGCCAGCATTTTGATGATAAAAATGGCTAATGAGGAAATCAATTTGGGTAAATGAGGGAAGGAAATGGTGTGAAATTAGTCTGAGGCGCAGTGTTAGGGTCACCTTCATCATCTGGTATCGGTGCCACTCTATATGGGGTCCACACGTCCTTGATCACTTCATGATATTATTGATGATCACATCTTGTATTGTGCCATGGATGATGGGGCCATGCTAGTGAAGGATATTATAACCTCCTAGCACCACCATGTGCTATCCTATGATTATTTGTCATTTTTATGTGGTGCGCCCCTTCCTTGGGCATTTTTAGTGATGCGCCCCCCTCTATTATTGAGTTGATCCGTGTATGATGTATCCGGCTAATCTTAGTCATAGATTAGATTGATCTTATCTTATGATCTTGACCCTTGATATTTTTGGATCTAGGTTTTATGTACTTGAGAGATCTATATATTGAGACGATCTCTCATTTGTAAAAGGGGACTTTTGGCTTTGAGAATATGGAATACAAGAAATGATTTTGCAGAAACTCTTGGAAGCTTTGTGAATGTACTTGGATGTGATTGTTACGCCTCTTGCTTAGACATTTCAGTGGATCTTGCAATCAAACGTTATCTTTCTGTGGAGGTAGTACTGATCTTGTGTATGGTAGTGAATTGGTTGGAGGAGATTTCCAAGGCATCTTGCATCATCTTCCGAACAAATCACTTCATCTTCAGGGAGTGATCAATTGTTACTTTGTGCATTGGATTTTTCTCTGTGGATGACGTACGTAGCTTATATTTTTCATTTGTGAACAAATTTGACTTCAATAGTTTGATTTTGCAGGTGGAGAAGAGGGGCGCACTACCTTCCCTAGGCATCTTTCTCTTGTTTCTTGTCGGATCTCGCTCCAAATTGTAACTAAATGGAAGGATCATCAACATACAAGGCGATTGCAAGTATTTTCAGGTACGATCTGCAAGGTAAGTATTGTTTTCATTATTTTCATCCAATTGTCAAGCAAAACCCTCTCTTTCAAACCCTAGTTTTGTAGATCTGATAGATCTGACGAGTTTTTGATGATGACCATCAAAATCCGTTTGGAGATTATTGAATAAACCCTAGATCTCAAGTTTCATAAAAATTCCGACTCCATTTTTTCTTGGATCTAGCACTATTCTCTCTAAGTGGGGGAGCCCTCCTTGGGTGGGTGACCAAATCCTTAGATCTATCAGTTGGGTATGCTTGAACCCACTCTAATTATACAGATATATCCTTCAAGCCACTAGATCAAGCCATTTACTACTCCGATCTACTTTTTTGGGTACAACATGTCCACTTTTGCATAAACCCTAGGTGGGCCTCATTAGGGATTTCTTATGTTTGGCTAGATCTCTCTAGATATATGTTACTAAACTCTTTGTGGTACATTTACAATCAAGTTGGGTCATTTTCCCTATTTGCTAAGCCTACCCTACTTTGCCCTAACCTTCTATACCACATCCATTCTCTAGATCACTCTTACCTTTGAGGGGGGTGTTGAGGGATTTTACAACAATCTAGGGGTTAGATGGGGTATAAATCCCTCCCTCCAGCTCACTCCAGCCTTTCGTTCGAAGTGATTCGCTTAATTTAGCAAGTTTTGGCACATAGGGTAAAAATACCCCAGGTAGCCTACCTTGAGCCTACATTATGGCTATATTTTATTATTATTTTGTTTTAATTTTAAGTTGACATTTTATAATTTTAAATTGACATTTTAAAGGCATGTCGTCTTGGATTCTTTTGTAAAAAGTGGGTGTGAGATCATATAATTATATCTACTCACTTCATTTTAACATAGGACTCATGGGATAAAAACATTATGCACTTGTTCTACCTCTTAGGGATCTTTGGAGAGATGCGCCCCTCTTGATGGAAGATTTTTCTAGGTAATGAAAGCTTTTTCTTAGTGTTCTTTGGTGAAATTCTCTTGCAAGGTGATGCTTGGATTTGTTGCTTAAACACTAGCACATGGAGGTTTGATTTCTTATCTCTTTGTTTGAATGTTGGTAGATGATGCATGTTCATGACGAAATGGTAGCCTTAGTGCTGCATTTCCTCTAGAATAGGTCATTTCCAGCCTTTTGTCACCTTAGCAAGAAGAGGCATGTCTTCTTGTAAGAGTCCTCTAGGATTTTGCCTTAGTTTTCTAGGATAGTTGTCTAACCTAGGATCTCTTTCTCACTAGGTAAGCCATCCTCCCCAGATGCCCTAGGTTGGGTATGGCTTTTGCTAGGGTTGTTTTCCTTTGTCTTCACATCTTTTCATTTTCAAAACCTAGTTTCTAGGGTTAGTTCCAGGTTAGTTTTAGGTCTACAAAATTAATAAAGTTTCATGAAAATCAAATATTTGACCAATTCAGGGCCACCCAAATTTTTCGGCTCCTAAAATTTCGGGCCCTAAAGTTCTGTGCCCTAAATTTTTTAGGCTCTAAAATTTCGCATCCTAAATTTTCGAGCCCTAAAATTCCATGCCCTCTCTAAAATTTTGGGCCCTAAAATTCTGTGCCCTAAATTTTTGGGCCTTAAAATTCCGCACCCTAAAATTAAAGGCCTTCCCTAAAAGCTCGGCCTACTCATCCCTTTTACCTCCTCCACGGTCTCCTTCCTAGGTCTGTAACAGACCTTTACTTTCACATTTTAGACCTTGACCAACTACTATAAGGGTTGCCCTTACAATGCCAGTCATTCCGTATACCTAGTTTGCCATACTTTTTCTCTTGCTTTGGTCCTCTAAACCCTGAACACAAACAATTAAACACATGTACAAAAGGTTAAACAAGTGTAGGGTAAATCACAAGTAAAAGTGGGCTCTTCTCTGCCTCATTTTCACTATGCAACCACACTTTATTTTGTAATTTAATAACTGTTTGAAGTCTGGAAACACTGTGAAACTACCAAACTAGTTTCTTATGTACATTGTTGTTATTTATGCCAACACATGAACACAGAGAATCATTACTGTTGTTATAAATACTGATTTGTGTCTACTGCTGCATACTATTTGTGATACTGTTGCTAATGAGTACATGCAACTTGCTTTCAGACTTGATGCAACAATATGGTAAATGCATGGTTATGCACACATTGTTGTTTCTTATGCTAAGTCTGTAATGAATCTCTAAACAACTACTACTGTTATAAATACTTGCATTAATGACTAATACTTACACTGCTATACATATTGTTTGGTAAATCACTTGTACTTTGTTAACATCTACATATCGTACTATTTGCTCATCGGTATTTGGCTTATCCTTGGATGAACTTGCACAATTCATATGCATGCTCGTAGTACATCTATTCCACTTTTTGATTGACTCCATTAGGCACTGGTCAGTAACCTTAAATACAACAAGATATATTTGGTGTCTATGTATCTTTTGCAGAGTTACATAGGGCTCTCCCCTAGGAAGTTTCAACTTCCGAAGAAGTTTGGAGAAGTGACTAAGGTGACAGTGGTCACTTTCTCCACATATGCTTGCCAGTGGCTTGGACTGCCATTTCAACTGATAACAGCATCCAAAACCCTAATCCATTAACCCGGATTAGATTACAACCCTAATTCCTTAACCGGAATTAGTTTACAATGGACCGAAAATCACAAAACGGACCAAAGGCAAACCCCCTTTGCTCTACGATCCTACAAAGACTACAACACATGTTCAACAAGGGCATCCTCGGGATGTGAGGAACGACTCCTCCATCCCTGCTGACATCCTCACAAAAGAGTAAATGTCCCCTGCCCTCCACCAATAGAAACAACCTGTGGCTAAGACTTTACATGATGGCTTTTCTTCTAGCTCATCATTAAGAAATAAGACACCAAGCCTCCTCATAACATCTCAAGCTAATACAAATAACAACAACCAAAGAATGACTGCACTAAAGGTGATGATGCAGCTTGTGAGAAACAAGAAAGGAGCAATTTTAGGAAGGCCTTCTGGAGCAGCCCTTGCTTGGATCTTTGAAAGTTCACCAGAAATGACTGAGAGACTTCATTTGTAAATCTGCTTGTTTCTATACTCTGGACTTAGTGATCTTGCTTTAAAATTAAAGACACATTATATTCTGCTATAGGAAGTACATTTTGTGCAGAGCATTTTTATATTTCCATAAATCCTGTAAAGTAAAACGAAAATTTGGATGTTTTCATGATGAGCTCCACTTTTTTCCAAGCTTTTGCACGATTTTCAAAGCAATTTTCAGATCCTACTTGTATTGTCTAAAGGCATAGAGATCTTACTACTCCCCTAACATGTTTGACAAACATTTACGATCTGTTTGGATCTACCACTCTGATCCATATGCAAATAGTGCAGCTGTTCTTTGCAATTGCAGGCAAGTAACAAAGGTAAGAATACAAAAATTAAGAAGTAAATACAAACAGTAAGCCAGAGGCTGCCAGACAATCAACATAAAGATACTAGCTAAAAATGTCAACAGTCACTGGCTTATTAATAGAAAATTAAAACCTTTTTACTGTCTTTAAACCTTCTCTTTTGAGTGGAAAATTAAGACCATTCATTCAGATAGCAAGGGCATGTCCCTATACAAAATATATGTTCACAAAAAAATTACCTTGCAGTAGTCATCTGGATATTCAGATTCCAGGAATTTTGGATTGCAAGAGTCCTTTGGGTACTGACACATAGCCTCCTTAAGCATTGCTCGAAATCCTTCTTCAATCTCAATTGGTCTTCCTTCTAGCTTCACAACACAACATATTTGTATTTGAATCCGGTAAACATAAGAGTGAGGGAAATTTTCTACAATCATCCTATATTCTACACAAAACAGCATATTTTTGGGGTAGGGAAATAATATAATTTTCTGTTAGATCACAACTCAAAAGTAAAACAAATCTTTTGCAGAATTTATATTCAACATATACCAATCACAAAAAGGAAACCAGAGACCTTAATAGTCTATCAGAAGGACACCAATGTCTCACCTCTATATCATATCGAACTAGCTTAACCAATAGGTTCTGCAAGTCGAGCAAGTTCATGCAGTTTTTCTCTGAAAAGTCCATTGGTTCTTTGATCTGTATATTGCATAGCGTTATAAGGAAAACATATGCAATTTTCTAAAACATTCTAGGTGCCACCAGAAGCCCTCTCAAAAGAGCAAGATATGTAAAATCCATTACATGCAAGGATAGGAAAAATCACATCTTAATTCCCAATCGTCTTATTGCGGCAAAGAAAAGGAAATTCAAGGTCTTCATTCTAACCAGTTTTCCATTTTCAGCAATGTATGCATAACCAACATGCATTCCATGAGAAGCAACAGCATCAGGAATTGGCAGTTTGCTTTTCTTTGGAGGAAGAACTGCTGGAAATCCATTCAAGTCCAACCAAAGAGGCTCACATGTTCTATTTTGTTCACTTGACAAATGTATAGAAAAGCGATGAAATATTCTTGTGCTTTGCAGCCCTAGACTCCACCTTCAAAAACAATGGAGACTGTTGAGAAACCAGATCACACTTTACAATACCAATGTAATTTTACTTTTAGTCTAAAAGATATCTTGCATTTTATGAAGACTTACATTGCTTGATTTAGAGACCGGTGCCCCACCAATGCATATAAACGATCAAAGGCTGTATTGTCAGAAACCTATTTAACACTTTTGGATATGTCAATGACAATATATATCAAAATAAAAACTGGATGAAGTTTCAGTACTTTCACCTCAAGAAAACAAGAAATACAGATAAACTCAACATACATTTTATTTCTTTTGATATGATGATTATTCATGGGTTGGCAAATGGAGTCTTGAGCTACAGAAAACTAGACAACCATACTGAATTAGTTGCCTTCATCATCACACAGTAATCACTATAATGAATCTATATCATGTTAGTTTACACTTTACAAGAATCTTACTGACACTGGAGCACACCCCACATAAAACATTGGCTCCATACAGACATATGTACACACAAAACTATCAAATTCAAGAACTGCACAAATAAATAGTATTGCTGTGCAGATACTTCTTTAGCTAGGCAGGCTTCTTACAAGGAATGAACTTCTTGTTTTACGTGACTGATTTTAGGCATATACTGGCTGTTGATTAAAAGAAATTCTGAATTTTAAGAATAATTGATAGACTAAATTCAAGTATGTTTATTTTGCTCTCTAACTTTTGTTGACCATATGAATGCTTAATGCTCTTTGATTGTCTTTAATTGTTAAGACATGTCAATCTACAACCTAACCATTTATTCTACTCAAAATATCCTTACAAAAGAATACTCTCTCAGCCAGGTCTCCTCAGCCCTGTTGCCGCCTTTCACACACCTGGGGGGGGACGTGGTAGAAATCTTCAAGCCAGTCGGTGTGTCCTTGGGGGCAAGTCTCGAGTCAAGGTTGTCACCTTGTTCTTGACTCCTCCGTTTAGGCTCAAATCCTAACGAAGCCAAGGGGGGTAGACCCTATTAAGTTACTAAGGCAAAATTATTTAGTATGATGATGGTATTAAAGAGTAAGTTCTTTAGGAGTTTTGATTTAACAATTGTAAACAACAAATAACATGATGAAATAATCACAAGTAAGCACGAAATGACACCCAATCACATATAGATTGAAAGAAATAAACAGTTGACCAGTGCCTTGAAAATGGAGTCGAAAATAATTAAGAGTGCTTGCAAGTGCTGGAATGAATGTTGTGCAATTGTATCTTGGTACGTTTTAAATTAATGTGATAAGATGAGTAAATTAAGTTAGGCGAGGGGACTCCAGATATACCCAGGGGGTACTTGGAGTATGTCCAAAACTAAACCTTCACGGCTACCCGCAAGGAATATGTGGGCTGAATGGAGTCTCTGAGACTGTTGTTCATAATGCACCCGAAGGTGTAACAGAGATCGACGCCCCGAGGTCACTTTTCAAAAGTTCCCGCTTCCTTTGGGTATTTTGCCACCGTTTACGGTTTGATTGAGGCGTTGGAATTTCGCCTAATGGTGGTTGATTGGGAAAGATGAAGACTAATTAAACTAGTCACTCACGTTGCTTTTGATGTAGCTTGACTGATCGGACGAACCGCAGCCAAGTGCAGAGCATACACACTGGAGCCTTGTCAATTTTAGTAAATTTTAAGGGCGTGTTCTTGTTAAAAAGAAGACCCTCCAAGAATCTCTTTCGGTCCAAGTGGACCTCAATCGAGAAATCAAGGAGGGGTTAATTTTACCGCTTGCATGTGAAAAAATAACAATGATAGTAGAATCAAAGATACACAACACCAGTTTTCTAATTAGTCCTACCACGCATCTCTTTCCCCTTTCGGGTCAATCGGGAAGTCGTGGGGTAAGTAGTATGATTACTTTGAATTCAAAATATGGAATAATGAAAAATGTTATCAAAGTATACAATCCTGCATAACAAGACTAAGCTAGAGCAAAAACGGAAAAAAATGCAAAAGTGAAATGGACGCAGATCCCCCCCTGGGGGGATGGGGAGTGGGCTCGAAAGAGCCTACTCGAAATGATTCTTTTTTATTATTATTGGTTACAATATCAGCAAACTAAATTATGCACTTGGGTCCTTGTTGTCTGGGATCCAAAGGCTTACAACAAGCTTGTAACAAGCTAAACTAAAATCACAGCGGTGGGGGAAGCCTCCGGGAAGCTCTTGTTCACCCAAGAGTCAGAAAACGGGTAGAGTTTCCTTCTCTTTTTTGTTAAACCTACTAAAAAACAGCGAGCAATTAAAATCAAATCTGCCCAAAAACACTTTAAAAGTGTTTTGAGTCACCACGCTAGTTACCGAAAAAAAACTAAGTAAAAAATTGTTAAAAGGGGCTAATCTAGTTTTGCAAAAAGGAAGCAAGGAAAGCAAGCTTTCCTTGGGATCTTGGCTTGCTGTTTGGGCAGCCAATGAGATATGCACTTTTCTTGCAGAATTTAAATCTTTAAAGAACGAAAAAAGAAACTACATTATGAGCCAGCTTTAGATCTATGATTTAGCTACTTGCAAAAAGGAAATTTCTACACCTAGATCTGTCTTTATGAAATGATATTCTTTATGAAATTACAAATCTAAGCAACAAGACTCTTATGAACTAGATCTAACAATATATAATCAATTCTTAGAACTACCTCTGATCATAAGAGGAAGAAACAGGTAACCGAAAGATTGATTTTAATAGAAAGGAAGAAGAGAAGGGGAAAGGCCCGTTGTTTAATGGATCTGCAATGGAAACTTGTTAGTGGAATACAGAGGGGCAATGCCTTCAAAAAAATGTTGGATGTACAGTGGAGTCAAACTAGATCCACGGCTCGTCCAATCCTTGCTACCTGAAACCTTAACACACAATCCTGCACGAAACCTCATGAGATCTGGATATATATATGAAAAAGAGACAAGAATTACATGCAAATAAACTTATTAAACATGTATAATCTAGATCTTCAAACATATATGCTATGAGATACAGAAAAACAAGTAACCTTACTTGCCCAACTATACTCCTATTGATTCAGCTGAATCGTTCAAGCCAGACAGGGTTCAGATGCAGAAATTGAGAGAAAAAACCCGGCAACATCAATAGCCGCAAGACAATGCTTAATCCACACACATGAGAGAATTACACCATTTGGCCTCCAAAGCTTCTTTATTCCAACAATCAAAAGATTACAACAGTATTACAATAGCAAGCCCTTCAATCCAACTCTCACTAGCTTGGAAGAGGAAATGGCTGTTTTATTTATAGCAAAAACATGAAATCTAGCCCGGGGGGGTGCAAATCGCAAGGAAAGAGAGACTGCAGCTGCATGTGGAGTGAATCTGAGCCTGATCTGAGTCTAATTTGAGTCTCACTGAGTGCAACTGTCAATCGAAGGGCTGATTTGATTGACACCTCAACCTGCTAACTGAAGCATCCACGAAAACTCATCCAGATGAGCCCACACGTGTAGAGGAGAGAGGGAGGGCGCAATTCCCAAGATTGCATGCATAAATGTACTCTCTGTTCAGCCCAGATCACCTCCTTTTGTCAAGGGATGGTCAGATCCAGTCAATCCCAAGCCGATGAGACTGACTTCAGTCAAATTGGAGCAAATCCCAATGATTTAGGATTTGGGGTTTTCTCCATTATTCAATTAATTTATCAATTAAATAATCAATATTTGTTTTTTAGGGATTTTTGACCCGAGTGATGGACAAATCACTCAAAACTTAGAAAAAGTGGGTTTATGGGTTTACATGGTTCTCTTAGCTTGAAAATGAGCACCCCCATGACTGAAACTGATTTCCGAGCCCACTTTTATTACAAAATCAATTTTTCCAATTAGACTATTCAAAAATAGCCTAAGTTTTGTGGAAAAAATAAAATTAAAAAAACTTAAAAATTAAAAAAAAAAAAACCTAGGGGGACTTAGACATGTTCATATGACTCGACCATGATGCCTAGCATGTTTATACATTGACACATAGACTCTAATAACCTCAATTGGCCTAAATGCCAAGCCGACCACCACAACTTTGGAGGTATTGAGTGAAAAACTCAGAAATTATCAGTCGTTTATTCAACAACCAATAATAACCAAGGGAAAAAACACCCTGTGCTGATCGGATTAACAATTAAAGTCTAAGAGACCGAGTCTTTTACAGACACTATCATGCTAGAACATCTTATTACAACTCCCCCATGGGGTATGAACATGTGATATAATACAACAAGCACTTCCGAAGGTCTTCTAAAGTCTGAACAAATCATCTTTGTCCGGTTCACCAGGCTCACTTGATAAAAAACCACTAAGTACAACTTAGGTGGCAACAAGCCCCAGTTTCCCCCCATAGGATATCATCAAGGTTTGCATTGGCCCCTTCAGAGTGATAGATGATGGCAAGGAAACTTCTTTTCCCTCCACCTCTCATTCTATTTCTACTCCTGCCTCTATCTCTATGTTGAGTTAGAGCTTCAAGCCCTTTCCAAGGTTTGCACTTTTTTCCTACTTAGAGCACGCTCTTTTCTTTCATTTACTAACAGTTGTATCTCTTCTACTTAGCTTTACTACTAAGTGCAGGTTTTTTTTTTCATTTACTAACATTTATATCTCTTCTACTTAGCTTTTCTTTGTTTGCTTTTTAGGACTGTCCTTGACACTCCCAGTCCATGGATGACTGATTGCATTTTACAGTTCCATTGACCTTTTCCTTGGTCATTTGAGGATATTAATAAAATTATCTCATCTTATCTCAACATGCATCCCCTTTGAGCATGTCAACAGTTGATAGTTCAAATTATCCAATGTGGATTCACTTTCAGAGAAGCGTCTGTGGCCTGAAGATGGTTTACTTCAAGTATTCCAACATGGTATCATTCCTTGGGCATTTATCTTTAATGTCCAAACCATCCATCCATTCAGGAACTTCCCTTGAAGCATCAATACTTAGAGAATGGGGGAAAAGCACATGGACCACATTTTAACTGTAAAATTAAATAAATTCCATGTAGAATATACAGTCTATAATTTATCTATGATCTTCTTCTCATTCAAACAATATGTGAGCTCCAAATGATAATTCTGATTTTTCCATGGTCACAGTTCTGCAATGCACCTGTTTCCTGCCTAGAAACAGATATAAAACTCCCCATAAGCATTTTTCAGGACATTTCTGAGACGTTATGTGTCCAAAAACACAAAAAATGACATGTTTCCCAGGAAAAAATGAAAACAATAAGAAGCAAGCCCGCCCGAAGGGAGTGGAGTGGAACCCACATATGACCTGTTCACATGTAAATAAACCCTAAAATAGCAAAAAAGAAAACATAAAATACAAAAAAGACACAAAAAAGGAGTTATGAAAATGTTTAAGAGTTATTAACTTTTATTCTATTATTTTGTTTCCACGTTTCCTATTGTCTTAAAAGGTGTCATTTACAAACTAAAAACTATTTCACCGTTTCAGGTACTTTTAGATTTTTGCTATTATGAATTATAGAAATCATCTATCATCATTCATGTAGATATAAATTATATTAATGTCCAAACAAGAACAAATTAAATAATAGTTAAAGGAAGTGAATGAAAACAAAAGAATGGAGCTCTACCAGGGCTTTTGTGCTTTAAGTTTATATGCATCCCTTGTTTGTCACCATTGCCATTACTCCTTGCCCAAACAGCTTATATGTCATGCAGTGGCCTTGAGTGACGATACCTGACTATCACAAGGCCACTAGGGTGCCTCTTAATAGCATCCCTTGGACCCAATGACAGGGCAATTGATAAATCAAAATCCATTGTCATCCATATGAATGTTGCTTCTGCCGACCCTGAACATGGTTTCTGTCAAAGGGCCTACCAATGTTTGTAATGAAGGAATTGCACAAGGTAATGAACTAACCCCTTGAAGAAATTCTCGTGGATAGTATTGTTGGTGCTTATGATAATATAAAAAAGCAGACACTTCTTAGGTATTTCATCAGCTTACTTTTTCCTGAGGTCATTATTAAGGTATGGGTTAAGGAGGTTTGGGACACATGGGTGTCATTGTCTAAGCACCCAAAGCATGACAGAAGGCTCTTTTTGTTTCAATAAGTCACAATCCATTGTTAATGTATCTTATGGTCCTTGGTTTTGTTGAAACACCCCAGTGGTGTTATCCCTGTGGGTTGAGAATTTCTCAACCGAGCAATTTGGACAACTAAGTTGCCTGTGTGGGTAGATTTCCCCCGCATGCCTATGCAATTTTGGGACTTTTTAGATCACATTTTGCACCTATTGGCCAACCATGAAGCTCCTAGATTTTTCAACCTTATACCCAAGAGGAGAGTCTACCTAAAAGTATTACACCTAGGGCAGATGAGAATGTTAAAAATGGATATCATTAATGTGCGATAAACAAACTAAACCCAATTCACTAGTAATCACACATGATCAAGAAAGATAACCCAAGTAAACAAGATGTGTATGGTTACAATAACTACCCCTTAAGATAATATCAATAATGATATTTAAGCTCAAGTGAAATAAATACAAATAAGGCTTGGGCCTCTTTATAAATACATGTTAGGTCACTTACGACATTGACCCTAACCCAAGAGGTGGACCATGAGAGTGCACCTACTTACACCAATGTGGTCCACGGCCAACCACTAAGGGTGTATAATACATGATATTTAGGGGTCAATATGGCCACCGGTATTTAGGGGCCAATATGGCCACCGATATTTAGGGGCCAATATCCACGGCTTCATGTTTATAGGTATTTGATTGAATATTGCGAATTTGATGCACTGCTAAGATATCATATGTTTATGGGTATTTGACTGGTTAAGATTTTAGGTTTAAGATCTCATGTTTATGGATATGACCATTGGTTCAATCCGGAAGAATAGAGTATGTATAGCTTTGTTTATTTGATTGTTTATTGAAAATTTCATGCACAGCTAACATACCATATCATGAAAACTGTAATTTTAAAAATAGATTATAATTATTACAAAGTTTCCTTAACCCTCATCAGGTTGAGTTGATCATGTTTATTTGATTGATTTTTACAAATTCATATAGCCTCACGAAAAACTGTGATATTAACTAGCACATCCATATAGTTTGTGTTTGGATCACTTCGATAGGGATTAAATGGTTGAGAGATGGTTATGGAATGGAAGACCATTAGGAAACATTTTTTTATTGGTCATACTCTTTTAGTTAAACGGGTTTAATTGTGAGCTATCCATGCCTAGCTATATCTTATCACAGGCATTCTTCCTATGATCCATTTATCAACTACCAGTTATTTTTTATATTCTTTTTCTTTTTATCTCACATTCTTCTAGTTATTTGGGGTGAACTGTTAGTTATCCATTCACTAGCTATGAGTTATCCATGCATTACTACATGAGTTATAATTGTTATTTCGAATTCTGAACGACTGCCATAGAATCAATCTAGACAGTACACTTGTCTCATCCTTGTCAGTGGAAAAAGCACCCAAAATCTCAAATAAAAATGTCTATGAACATAAAACTAGCACACCCACATAGTTTGTGGTTGGATCTTAAACAATTTCAACTCTGAGTTATCAATCCCTAGCTACATGTTATCACCTGCATTCTTGTTATTATCCATTTAATAACTATCAGTTATATATATATCGCGCTCTTCTAGTTATCTGCCATGAACTGTTGGTTATCCATTTATGAGTTATGTCCACCAGTTTATCTATTCATCAGGTACCAGTTTATATATATATATATATATATATATATATATATATATAAATTGTTTATTTCGAATTTTGAACTATTACCATATAATCAATCTAGACAGTACTCTTGTCTCATCCTCATCCATACATCCTTACATGAAAAAGCATAACCCGTAATCCACCCAAATCTCAAATAGAAACGTCTATATTAAAAAATATATTATTATTTTTACAAAGTTTACTCAACCCTGACCCTGATCATGTTTATTTGGTTGAATATTACAAATTTGATGCATCGCTAATCTCACGTTAATGTTTATTTGATTGTTTATTGAAAATTTCATCCATTACAACAAATTTGCAAAACACAAAATTATGACTTAGTTGAATAATTTTAACTTTGCAAAAACACAAAATTATGACTTGGTTGAATATTACAAATGTGATGCACGGCTAATCTCACGTTTATGTTTATTTGATTGTTTATTGAAAATTTCATCCATTACAACAAATTTGCAAAACACAAAATTATAATTGTTTATTGAAAATTCCATCCATGACGACAACAAATTTGCAAAACACAAAATTATGACTTGGTTGAATATCACAAATGTGATGCACCGCTAATCTCATGTTTATTGAAAATTTCATCGATCAGAGAAAATTTGTAATTTGCAAAAAAACAAAAAATTATCAATTGCGCTAGAGGGAGGGGTCGAACCTCCGACCTTGTGGTTAACAGCCACACGCTCTAACCAACTGAGCTACTCCAGCTTTCTGAAATTACTTAACGCATTTATGTTCAATTTCTTTAATTTACTCCGATCGTAGAAAATAACCCTTTTTCTTGCGAAAAGGCTGTTCAGAATCTGGCAAACAATCTGTCCCGGCATAGTTTCAGTATGATTCAAGTTCTCATGGTGGAACTTTGCCTGGAGTTATCGGCAATTACGAATTTAAATTGGCCTACAACCTTAGATATCTCTAAAACTTAAACAGTCTCTTGCAAAAATCTGCCCCATTTTATACGTGGCGCCAAATGAAAGCTCGGTCAGGCTTTTAAAACTTAAACAGAGAACCTCTGTTGCAAAAATTTGATCCATTTTATATGTGGCGCCAAATGAAAGCTCGGTCAGGCTTTTTAAATTGTAGTATTGTTAAGAGATAAGAGATAATTGGTCATCGTATTAGGCTTTTTAAAGTGTAGTAGTGTTTTTTTCATGTGGTTCACAGTCTTGGAAGATAGAGGGTTTGCTAGGTTTATAGTAATAATTTTCAGTGGGTCCATCCAAAGAAGTCTCACCTTGTTGGTTCTAGGTTTGGGAGCTTAACTTGAAAGGATTTAGAGAATTAAAACTCCGACCTTGACTACTATGGTCTTGGACTTGGAAACTCCAACCAACTTCGCTACCCCTCGAGGCTTAAATTATAATAGTGTTAAAAGATAAACGAGTTGTTTGAATATACTATGTATTTTTTTGGGGTTATATTTGTTTGAATGTAATGATAATTTTTTTTGCCAAATTGTCATCTTACATTGTTTAAATTTTATTTTTGATTGCATAAATGGATTCACCATCCTCAAATACCATCCAAATTATGCAATTCCAACAATGTAGGTACGAGAATCCAACAATTCTAGTCGGATTTTGCAAAAATGATGAAAAAAATGGTCCAAATTGTAGAGTGTTTAAAGTACTCCAAAGATAAATATTAAGTTTTTAAACTTGAATAATGGTGAATGGTACAATTTGGAGTTGGCCTAAAAGTTAAGAACATGTGTTTTCTCTTAAGAGATTACATGTTTAGATCCATAAAGGTAGGGTATATTGTAGGTTTTAGATGTCAAATCCTTGTATGAAAGGGGTTCCTTGTCTCACAAACGTTTTTACATACAAATTAAATTATTATTATTATTATTATGGTGGGGGTGGAAGTTCAAGATGCCCATTTAACATCTAATGAAGATCATAATATGTGACTGATTGGATCTTCCATCTTTTGATATACATTCTAAATTCTTGACAACAAAACCTGACCTATTAGATGTGTCAATGCCCATTGTGAGCATCCTTCATTTCTACTTCATCCATTGCACAACTTTTAGATGTTAGTCATGCTACTGCTTCCTCTCCCTGTTCTTCAAGTAGCTACACAATTGTAATGTCTTATATTAAGACATCTTTTACTAAATTGATAATGTTTGAGAGCTAGTGTACCAAAGATTAAGAGTAGGGAAAATTTTAAGGATCCATAACTTTCTTAAATTTATGGATCCTCATGTGTAAAATTCTTGGCGAATCTTACTATATCTTAAATTTCTAACCATAAAATGTTGAGCGATATTTTTCTAAAAAGATTCGAATTTCTAAGGGTTTTATATAGTTTTTGGCCGATTTTGGCAATTTTTAGAGTAAAAATAAATTATTCCATGGAATATGGGCAAATCAATTTAGAAAAAAAATGGAAATTGATGAAATTTCTTTTGGAGAAAAGGTTAGAAATTATCTCATGGGCTAAATTCCCCCCCTAAAATTTTCCATGATGAGAGTTGCGAGCAAATCCCAAGATGATGTTATAACACATTTGTAATCTAGGGAAATTTTTGCAATTCTATGATTCTAAGATTCAACTTTCATCTCCATCTCCAAATTTCCTGCCAATTGAACATCAATGTGATTTCTTATGCTCTGATTGTGGTGAAGAATTGTTTCTTGTAAGCCATCCAATTGAGTTGAAAGAGTTCTCAAAACTTTTTGTAGGTTAATCACTCCACAATTGGCACATTCTCCATAATGACTATGCTCAACCATTGCACTATTAGAAACATGGAGAGTGTAGAAGAGACCAAGCCACCAATCGACACAGTAACCCTTAGACAAGGAAGTTTTCCATCTTGGCAAACAAACCACAACCCGTTGCAAAATTTTGAATCCAAATAGTTAGTAAACTCATTCAATGCAACCCCTAACCACCTCACAAATTAAATTCAATCACTGCCCTATCCATGATTTATTTGGAGCTTTACTTAAGTGAAATGTTTCCTCACCCTAAGAGGCAAGTGAACATTGCTTCCAATTGGATTAGCATTATAGAAGGGTATATTCTATAGATTTTAATTTTAATTGTCTTCGTATTAGGTATTTTGCATTATAATCTCTAGTTTTATACATTATAACATTTGTATACATGGTTGTGTTCTAATTTTAAGGGTTAAGGAACACCACACATAACTATCGACTCAAGAAAGATGGTAAAGTATACAAACTTTCCTCTATTTCATGTTGCACAACACTCGTTTACTTTTTGGTAAGCCAACAATAAAACAAGTCAATGTCCATAAGTTCTTAGAACTTGGTGTTGTCTATCCCACAAGCCAAAGAAGACAACATAGGGAATTCTGTCCTGCTATCATAGATTCCTATTCATATGTTTTTGAAGAACTTGTAGGTCTACCTCCTCTTTGTACAACATAGCACAAAATTTAATTTGGTTCCAGGTTCTTCACTTCCCAACTTTTTTACATATTGCACCACCATTGTCAAGAGTGCATAGATCAATAAGAAAATGAGAAAGCTTCTTGAGAATGGTAAGGTTAATCCTAACACTTATCCTTATGGTACTTTGATTCACCTTATACCCAAAAAGAACAATAAGAGTGGAGGCTATGCACATAGTAAAAAGTATTGAATAAGATCAATGCAAAAAATCGATACCAGGCTACCCGAGATCGATGATGCCCTGAACTAGTTGAAAGGAGCCAAATACCTTAACAGGATTGATTTAACTTTTTTTTTTGATACAATAGAAATGAATTCATCTAATTCTTGGGAAAAAAAATTCAAAACTAGATACAGGATTTGTGTCAACAATGGCTTGTTAGGTTGATGAGAACGAGGTATTGTTACCCCCCCACCAAGGTTCAAATCTCTCTAATGACATGCTCATGTGTGTGTGCTTATGCTTACAAAAATTTGGATGGAGCTAGGTGCGAGTCATAGGCAAATTTGCAAAATAGACTACCTCTACTCATGGCTTCTAGGTGAAGGATGACTTCCATATCGTGGTAGCGCATTTTTGTCCATTGAAGATAAAATAATAGAGTATCGATTGCTTAATTGTGTTGACTAAAAACATTTTTTTATGGGATTTATGAGTGGCTAGTCATGTCTTGATCTTACTAATGTTTCAACCAAATTCATAAGAATGATGGATGTCATATTTTTCCCACATTTGGGTAAATTTATAGTGGTATATTTGGATGGCCTATTGGCATAGTGACAGTTGGCAAGATTGTTAATAAATAAAATGCAAAAATACATATAATAAGCAAGCATACACAATGAGTAAGAAATTTTTTACTACGGAAACCCAAAATTAGGAAAACCACCAACAATAGATCTATTACTCGTGACCATCCATCCAAGGCATGGCGAGTCCAACCAACACCAAACAGTCTCAAGCCAACCTCGACCAATTGTGACACTTTACAATGGATTTCCTAAAGCTCTTAAGTAGGCTTCATCACATGCAATACCATGGGACACCCACAACCATGGGCTTGTAAACCACCAATGGTAAACCCATCTTTGACTCTTTTACCAAATCAAGTTTAACCTAACATTCCCCCCTTAAAAATTAACTTTGGGTAATCACCAACCCCCCTCAAATTTTTAGTCGGGCATCTGGGAATACAACATCCCCCCTTCTTTAGTGTACTTAAATCTATTTCTAGACTTTTCATAGGTGACTTACCATTAAGCCATGGGTATACATGCTTAACCAAGTCTTAGAGTCATACGCCCATTTATATTGTTATCAAATTACAACTCCATACTCCAGCTAAGGCATGGCCATTAGTGACCACTCTCATGCCAACATCAGTAAATTTTAGCACTTTATAATGGAGTTACTCAAACCCTTGAATATGTTTCATCACATGCAATACCATGGGACACCAAGAACCATGGGCGTATAAACCACCAATAGAAAACCCATCTTTGACTCTTTTACTGAGTCAAGTTTAACTTAACAAAAGTAATATTTAACATACTCTAATAATTTTTGACCTTATTCACCAACATAAATTTCAAGAAAAAAATGAAGAGTCCTTTGGGCATATTTCCATTCATTGTCAGGTTTGTTTACTAAACACATTAGTGTGCATGCAAATCTAACCAAGGTCAAAGTCCTTTAGGGTTGAAACACTCCCTCTAATACAATAAATCTAATATTTATTACAATAAATCTAATATTTATTGGTAACATATAAGACAATATTTAACCATTTAATTAAATGTGCAATCAAAAGAGCATGTCATGGAATGTTGAAACACCTAAGGGCATTTCAACAATTCAACGATGTCGTTTTCTCATCTATAGTGCTTGATATTCTAGATTTCCAACAACCCTTCGAGATAAACATTGATTCCTATGCCATAGGTGTCACTCAATTGCATATCACTTTTTTTTACATAAACTAACAAAATTTCTGTTAAAAAACCTGTTATGTTGCCCCATGCAGCAAGAGTACAAAAATTGGCCAAAAGGCCTAATTCAACTTGGTCTTTCCTACTTCATGAGAAAATAAAAAAACACAACTATCTGCTATAGAATTCATTTTTACAGACAATGATACTTAAAGAACTTTATAGATATTACAGACGCTTATATAAAATGGAGCTTTATTATACCTGCTAATTCCAAAGTAAACCGGCTTGTCCCTAAAGCTAAACTCCAAAAATACATCTGAATTGTAAAATTGAGAACGATGAAACCTTGAGTGGTTTAGTTCCTATGTATTCATTGATTCAGTATTTTGCCGAGAGAGTTGCATTTTTCTCCTTCTCAACCTCAAGTTCTGTTAATAGTTCCTTCTCTCATTGTCTGGTCACCTCGCACTCCTGGCCACACACCTCCTCCTCTTGGCCCATTTGCTGCTCTATAGCTTGGAAGTCAAGTCCGCATTCCTTCATGAAATGCCTCAAAACTCTGTTTGTGTGGCGACCTTCATCTTCCACCCTCTACAATCCATGATAGAGGCAGATCTTTTCCCTTCTTCAAAGGATTTATATATTCTTAATACCATATTTTCCTATGAATATAAGTTTTTATCCTTCAAATCCACACTTTTGAGTCAATTCTCACCTCTTTACAACAACTTATATACTGATAAATCAAACTCTTTCTTGATTATATATTAAGAGATGGTTTGTTGTACAAATTAAATAAGCTTTGTTGTTATATATGGTTCAACACACCTCACACTCATCCATGATTGACATTCCCTTTACTATGGTGGTCATTTTGGCACTTTGAAGACTTTGCAATGTTTATAGAAATATTTCTATTGGCCTTATATAAAGAAGCACATAGAAGACATGCCCTATGCAATTAGTATAAACCATCTAATAGAAAGATTGGTTTGTACCAATCACTTTTAGTTTCCTCGTGGTTTCAAGAATCCATATCCATGAACCTTATTAGTGATTTTCCCTCTACTCTCCATAAGCATGATTGTATATTTGTTGTATATAGGTTTTTTAAAATTATTCTACTTATACCTTACAACAAAACTACATATAGAGTTTCTCTCACAATGTTCAACCACTTCATCAACTCTCCAATCATAAGCATTTATCATGGAATGTTGCAACAACTAAGGCATTTCAATAGCTCAAGGATTCCCTTTTCTCATCCTTTCTCATTTTTAGTGCTTGCTATTCTTGATTCACATCATCCCTTTGAGATAGAGACTGATGCCTCATATTATTCCATATACATTATTCTTAAGTAGGGAGGTGATTCGATTGCATATCAGCTGCAAAACATAACTACAAAGAGTTCTATGCCATGGTTCAAGCACTCAAACAATGATAATATTACATCCTTGTTAAGGAAGCAATCCTTCGTGCTAAGCATGAACCCCTTATGTTTATGAACTCTCAATCTAAGATTCAAGAAAAATAGGCACCTTAAATGAGATTGTTATCTTCAACAGTTTCATCTCATTATTAAGCACACAAGGGGGATTGCTAATAAAGTTTATATATCCTTCCAAGGTTTTACATATTCTCAATACCATATTTGCTTATGAAGAATGCAAGTCACTTCAGTATTAAAAAATTGGTTGATTATCAGCGCTTTACAACAACCTATGATGGTAAATTAGATTCCTTTTGATCTAGGTGGATCTCCCAAGTGACAAAAAATTTAAAGTCCTCAAATGTTTCCAAGAAGCACACAATTGTACAAAGATTTCTGAAAGCTTTCCTACGATACCCATTTTGTAAAAATTGGACTTCTAATGAGAAAGTTATGTCATTTTGAAGTTTTGATCTTGGAGCAGTCAGGAGTTGGATGTTGGCATGTATGTTGCTGGTTGTTTCTTGACAGTGTCGACTGTCGACCTTCGGCGTCAGTAGTCGGGAGTCGGAGGATATTTGTTTACCGATTGAATTGGCAGTGTTGACTGCCGACTTCTGAAGTTAGCATCGAAAAGTTGGATTTGAAAAGTCGACATTAGGAATACGACTTCAGAAAATCAACATTGGAAAGTCGGCTTTGAAAAGTCAACATCATACAGTCGGGGTCATAATGATAGATTGCAGATCAACATTCTTAATTGTTCGATGACATTTAGATCAACAACTTTGGTTTAAAACTAGAGATTACAATCACATATTTGTTTTTCCGATTTATGCAAAGATTATTGGACGCAAATCTTGAGTTTGATCCTCTTTTTCTGCCTGTATGCTTATCCTATAGATAATTTGGGCATTGAGATCAATTTTGTCCCAAATTGGGCACTTTACTCATGAATCTAAACATTATTTGTGGATCCAAAAAAAACCAAACATGTGCTACTATTTAATATATAACTTGGGCACGGTTGAGAGGAGGAGTCAGTCAGTGAGGCAGTTAACGAGCATGGAAGAGATGGTCTCCATTTGTACACTTGAGAGGAAATTGATGGATGGATCAATCGATCGATGGTTTGGGAAGACAAAGAAACTAAGACTAAGGAGAGGGAAGAAACTTCAGACTGTTAGATCTTTTTCTAGATTGTGTGGATGTACAACTCTTGAAGATACTGCGTATGAGATAGAGCTTCTCATTTTGTATGCTTGAGGTATCACATCGATATATCTATCCTTTATGTACACAATTAGAATTATAGTCGTTGTCCGTAAATTAGATGTAATCTGTTGCTTTTGATGGACTAATGAATTGGTTCAACGATTGATTGAGCCTGGAGATGTAATCAAAGGAGGTCTGGTGAAATTTGATATCAAATTTGGTTTGCATATATGTTTATGTGTTGAATTATTTAATTTCATGCATGTTATGCTTTATATGTGAAATATTTGACAAGATCCCATTTTAATTATGGGATGAATTGAGAAAATAATTAATATGGAATGGATTAATAAGTGAATTAGTTACTTGTTATCATTTAAGGATCAGTTGGTATCAATTTCTAATAGTCTTTCACACATACAATCCTTGGTTACAAAGATCTTGGAAAAAATTCAGATCATGTGGTATCAAAGCTAGTTTAACCATAGAATTGTGAGTGTGTGAATTTTAACTAGATCAATGCTTAAGAAAAGAGCCTCAAGATCAGTAGGTTGTGATTGAAGAGAAACTACCTCATGCATTAGTTGCATTATGATGAATTTTGGCATCATATCTGTTGTCGGGGAGATCATTGTTTGAATAGGTCAAGTCACCAAGGAAAGAAGATATGCATTTGTGCATTTGACACACTTTTTCAATTTACCGAGGGAAATAAAAAGGATTCCATGATGAGTAAAAATTTCCCTACGCACTTACTACAAGAGTATTCAATATATTTATGGTGACAAAATTGAAATCCATGTTGAGAAATCGATCCACACACAACAAGTATATAAATTCTCTTTAATTGTTGATATTTTTCTAAATCTTGTATGTAGTCATGAGTACACTTTGTGATGGTTAACGACTTGCTGTGAGGCACATTTTTTATCCTGAGGGAACGACTATGAAAGAATAGCAGAAGATGCAACTGCGAGTTGTATCACAAAATTTTTGCCATAGCATTATTGTTCTGTTGTTAAACAAAAGTACATAATATGTTTTTTTTATACAGATTTGTGGTGGCATAAATATATGAAGGCCAATAGTTTACAAGGAGATGTATTGGATCGAGGATCGGTTCAAAGCTTAGGTACTCTATACTCTACCATTTGAATTATGGTAATGGTAACATTGCTCCTTCTACTTGTTTGGGATTTCAAATGTTGTCTTAAAACTTGATGTAATTGCCATTTGGCTTAGAAACATTGTAAAGGATTTGTTATCGACTCTTATAATTGATGAGAGTGAGAGACACTATTATGTCCAAGCCTTGTTAAAAATAATTGTAAATGGGTGCATGACCGGTTGTACCTGACACCCCTCCATTTGAATTTGTGGATAGTTTGAGTTATTGTTCAAAGGGTTAACCTATTTGTGTTAGATTTTATATTTTGGAAGTGCAAGTGTCTTGAATACATAAGACCACCATGGGAAAAACATCAAAGAAGCAGGCATGGCTTCATGAACTTGAAGAAATCAAATCAGACAATTCAGGAAGAAAATGTTGAATTGAGGAGATGGTGGTAGACATTAGAGGAAGTGAAGCATAGTGATGAATTTCATAAGAATGAAGAATCTACTTTGAAAAAGGTACATACTTCTACTAAGATGTAGAAACTCAAACTAAGGTATATGTTAAAAGTGTTTCAACTTTTTCTTATTCATCTCATCTTGATGACAATATTTTTGTTGGAATTTTTGAGAAGCACACATTTAGAGTTGGTCTTAAAATCCTTACCAAAATTGGGTACAAAGGAGGAGAACTTGGCATTAATGGCCAAGGCATAACTCACCCACTAGAAGTGAAACGAAGACCGCGGTATGCTAGATTGGGATATGGAGAGTGTTCCAAAGCCTTTGAAGCAGGAGGTGCTTCAAGCAAAGAACCTGGACTATTGTTGAAATCATGCAAGCAGGAATATGACACATCACCATCTCATGACAGTGACGAAGAGACCAATATCTCTCCCAAGGTCTTAAGACAAGCATGTTGAATAAAGAGTGAAGACAACGTATCCTCAATGGTTTTTCACTTAGAACAACGTTAAAAGGTATAGAAAACCATATTAGTCAATTTTTTTCTTTGATTACAAGAAAAATGTGTATGAAACACATAATTTATGGTATGCATATCCTTACACATTTTCCGGATTGAATAACACCATTGCGTGGCGAAATTTTGGAAGAGAATGTCTATTTGCAGGAAAAAAAATTGATTAGCAAGGATATGCAACATGAATAACATCATCCTTGTCAGTAGAATAATAAAGGAAAGGACATGAAGTCACAAAAATTCTACATTCATTGTAAAATGAGTGGACATTGGGTAAAGAAGTGTTGGAAACTAAACCCAGATCTTCGTCCAAAGGAGCAAAGAAATGTTATTCCTACCCTCGCAAAGCATTGGAGAAAAGTTGTGTGAGATCCCACAAGGAAAAATGTAGTTGATGGAGGAGTTGTTCAGACTTTAGCAGTTTGATAAGAAATTCATGAAGAAGAACCGCCTAAGAAGGGAAATTTTTTTTCCTGGTTTACTAAGAAATGGGTAGCTTACTTACAAAATTGATTGTTTTTTGTTGTAAATTTTTCATACTACAAAACTTTGTAAATAACTTGTTGTGATCCCCATAGGGGTGAAATGCAAAAGTGATAGATGATCACTCCTGTACAACAAAGAGTTTGTATGCCTTTGTAGAGTCACAAAGAGATTAATGAAACTCGATATGAAAAGTTAAATGGTCTAAGCTAATTTTGGTGGTCAAAAAGTTTTTCAGTGGGGAGGTTTGATCTAGGTGGATCTCCAAAGTGACCAAATTTTAAAGTCCTAAAATGTTCCCAAGAAGCACACAGTTGTATAGAGATTTCTGAAAGCTTTCCGACAATACCCATTTTGTCAAAATTGGACTTCATATGAGAAAGTTATGTTATTTTGAAGTTTTGATCTTGGAGCAGTCAGGAGTCGAACGTCGGCATGTATGTTGTTGGTTGATAGTGCAAACCGCTGAACTTCGATGTCAATAGTCAAGAGTCGAGAGTAAGAGGATATTTATTTTCCAGTTGGATTGACACTACTGACTTTCGACTTCTGAAGTCGGCATTGGAAAGTCGGCTTCGAAAAGTCAACATCAGAAAGTTGGATTCGAAAAAATTGGCATTGGAAAGTTAGCTTTGAAAAGTTGGCATTAGACAATCAGGGTCAGAACAACGGATTGTAGATTGACGGTTTAGATTGTTCAATGACAATTAGATCAACGACTCTGGTTTAAAAATGGAGATTACGATCGCTGATTTGTTTTTTTGGTTTATGCATAGATTCTTGGGTGTCGATCTTCAGTTTGGTTCTCTTTTTGTGCCTTTTTTTCTCCTGTTTTGGGCATGGATTCTTATCCTATATATATTTTTGGCATCGAGATTTATTTTGTCCCAAATTGGGCACTTTGCTCACGAATTTAAACATTATCTACGGATCCAAAAAAAATCAACCATGTGTTGTTATTTAATGTATAGATTGGGCAAGGTTGAGAGGAGGAGTCACTTAGTGAGGCAGTTAGAAAGCATGGAAGAAAGGGTATCCATTTGTACATTTGAGAGGAAATTGATGGATGGATCAATCAATTGATGGTCTAAGCAGATAGAGAAATTCAGACTGAGGAGATTGAAGAAACTTCATACTGTAAGATCTTTTTCTAGACTACGTGGTTGTCTAGTGCTTGAAGATGCTGCATATGAGATAGAGCTTCTCATTTTGTATGATTGAGGTATCACATTGGTATATCTATCATTTATGTACACAATTAGAATTATAGTCATTGTCTGTAAATTGGATGTAATCTATTGCTTTTGATGGACTAATAAATTGGTTCAACGATTTATAGAGCCCATAGATGTAGTCAAAGAGGGGGTCTGACGAACTCCGATATCAAATCTGGTTTGCATATTTTTTTACGTGTTGAATTATTTAATTTGAGGCATGCAATGCTTTGTATGTGAAATATTTGACAAGATATCATTTTAATTATGGGAATGAATTGAGAAAATAATTTATCCGTAATGGCTTAATAAGTGAATTTGTTACTTGTCATTTACAGATCATTTGGTATCAGTTTTAAAAACAAAATACATATGCAATCCTCAGTTACAAATATCTTGGAAAAAATTCAAATCACCTTTCCTTGATTATAAATTAAGAGATGGTTTTTTTTTACAAATTAGATCAACTTTATGTTCCTTCTAGTTCAACACACCTTACACTCATCCATGATGGACACTCATCTTGCAATGGTGGTTGTTTTCTCACTTTTGAGACTTTGCAACATTTACATAGATATTTCTATTGGCATTCTATGACAAAGCATGTGAATATTTTATTAGGTGTAACTTATGCAATAATCTAAACCTTCTAATAGAAATCTTGGTTGTACCAACCACTTCTAGTTTCCTCATGGCCTTGAGAATCCATATCCCTAACTTTATTAGTGTTTTTCCCACTAATCTTCATAAACATGATTGTAATTTCATAGTTGTATGTAGATTTTCTAAAATAACTATATTTATAACTTGAAAGTATGTTATTGTTTGTAGTTTTTTAGCTTAAATTTGACTGCAACTTCATATTATGATACATTTTTTAAAAACCTCATGGAATCTTTTGAGCTCTCAATTGAATTTCTCTACATTATTTTTGTGTACAAAATAATGGTCAAATTTAGGTGGTAAACCACTCATTGTCTTACAATCTTTGCATTTACTACCAACATAGTAATCAATGGGACACTTACCTTCATGTGTTGCAACATTGCTACAATAGAGATCTCCATGTTTTTACAAGACACTCTCCATTTGAGATTTCCCATGAGCATCAACCCCTTGCTTCATATGAGATTCATGTAGCTCCACCCACAGTTTCTTCTCATTAATAAAAAGGAGCAAGCTACAGCTTCATATTGCCAAGAATTAGCTAAAGTCCATGCATAGGTTCATGTCACCTTATTGAATAATCAAGAAAAACACAAAGGGGTTCATGATAACCATTGTGACCCGCCACATTCTCATATTGGTTATAAAGTTTGGATTTACATAGAAAAATGAAGTCTTATTTCTGAACAACAACATAAGCTCAAGCCTCTTTGATATGGGACTCATACCATTTTGCAACAAATTGGGAAAACAATTAATGGTTTTTCCTTCCGTATAAATGTTGTGAACATGAATCAACTCAAGCTTTATGAGCCTCTTCATTTGTAGGATAAAGTTATTATTTCTCATCCTAAGGACACCATCCAATATATTGACGTTTGCACATGCACTGCTAGAAATGAGTCTACTATCATTAATAGAAGCGCTCACAAAAGTTATTTGCCAACTTGAGCTAAATGGATGTCCTAGTCCACATTTGAAAAACCTTTCCCACATCTACAATGGGGAAATTGGAAACACTTTTCTTTAAGCAAAGAGGAAACAATGAGACACAATCCCAATCTCAAGGACTATTTTAATTTATTATATATTCTTATGTATTACGCAAAACTCTTACATACTTTCTCAAATGCTTCCTTGTACATATTTATTCTCTTAGCAGCTTTCCTTTAGAGGTTGTACATATTTATTCTCTTAGAAGCTTTCCTTTAGAGGTTTCATTTATTGTATTTTATTGAAGATTTTTTCAACTTTGATTACCCTCTTGAAATTTTGTACTCTTATATAATAATACAAATGTGTGTACGTTATAATGTCAAGGGATAGCTTGGTTGGTTTGATTCTTTCCACTAACAAAATGCCCAAGGACATTACAAAATCCACTTCAATTGAGTCCTACGAGATGATCAAACTATACTGCTTTTGGTGGTTAAAACCATTTTTCATTTGGAAACCTTTGGAAGAGAGGAAGTATGTCTAGCATTGACAAGGTACCGACGTCCTCACCCATAATGTTTAAGTACAGGAGTATGACATGAATTATTTCTCTGGAGAAATAAAAAAAATTGTGTACATTGATCTCTTCTCATACTTTCATTCGTGTTCTCTTGTACGTGAGTATTAGCATTGCCATTGTGTAAATATTGGTCTCTTTATGGGTGTTTGTGGTTGACACTAAAATGATCTATGTAGATAATTGTTCTATTGATCCTTTTATTGCCTAGTGAATGGAATAGAAACCATCAAATGTGGTTCAACCCCAATAAGTTAAAATCAAGATAACAAGGTTACCCTCATGCATCCAAACCATAAGAAAACACCAAGATTGTCGCTACTATCTTTACAATCCATGCATAAACTTTTGTTTTGTTTTCCTTTCTTGCACAAAAAATATGATTATAGTTGCATTAATGAGTGTTGATCATTATAGCTTGGACACGTGTTTTTGCATATACAAGGTTTCAAGGATGCAGGAGTTGTCCATTACCTCTCTAGGTACGTGCTCAATTTATTGAGTAAGTGACTTTTATATCTCTTTCTTAAGTCTAACTTAGGAAAAGTACATTAATTAACTTAATGTTGTCTAATGGCCAAAAGTGAACTTAAGAGTAAGAACACATTATATAACTTGACAAGAAAACTCTTGTTATAACACTTTTGATTAAAAACATAAAAAATAATACCTGAATCGAAAAGTGGTGCTATCAGTAGCATCATTTTTCGATTCAGAGTTAAAATAGCCACTAAATGCAATCTATAAAAGAATGAAAATTATTGAGACTTCTCGTCAAATTATATAATATGTTAAATTAATATTATTATCCTACATTATAATAATAGAAATTATTAAATAACTTTTTTCCAATTATGACAAAAGATATAAAAATAAACAAGAATAACATTTTTTTAAATTAAAAATAAAAAGAAAAAATATATTAAACGAAGATAATAAAAAAAAACCCAAAAAAATACAAGTAAAAATTAGAAGGAAATTTTTAAAAGAAAAAAAATACAAACATTAAAAAAACAATTAAAAAAAATTAAAAAAAACCAAAACAATTAAAATATATATAAAAATTACAAATTACAACCCATTTAAAAAATAAAAAATACAACTAAATACAACTTACATGTACAAACATGAGAAAAGATTAAAAATTAAAACATTTTTAAAATATTAAAATTAAAAAAATTTGAAAAAATAATTAAAAAACAATTAAACTAAACTAAACTAACAACCCACCCCCTAAACCCTACACCTTCCCCCTCGCCCCTCACATCTCCACCTCCTTACCTACGCTCCCTCCTCTTCTCCACCCCCTCCTCTTTGCAGTGCATACCCATCGCCCCTCCACTCCCCTCACCCGCTTCCTCCTCCCTCCACTCTCCCCCCCCCTCAAGCCTCCGTCCCTTCCCCCACACCTTCCCCATCCATGCCTCGCACCACCCTCTCGTCGCCCTCCCCTCTACATCCTCCCTCGTCGTGTCTCCTTGTTCTCCAATCTCCTAGTGGGGACTTGATTTTGGGAATCAAGTCCCCACCAGGAGAGGGAGAATAGGGCGGTGCGAAAGGGGGGAGGCAGAGGGGGGGTGGCACGGGGTGTGGGATGGGGAGGGGAGGGAGGAGTGGAGGGGATTGGGAGTGGAGGGAGGAACATAGGGGGCAAGGGAGTGGAGGGAGGAGGGGATGGCTATGCATGGGAGACAGGAGGGGGTGCGGGGAAGGATGAGGGGGAAGGAGCAAGGTTTAGGGGGCGGGTTGTTGGTTTAGTTTATTTCAATTGTTTTTGTTTTAATTATTTTTTATTTTTTTCAAAACAATTTTTTTAATGTTTTATTTTTTTCCTAATGTTTGTAAGTTGTATTTTGTATATATATTTTAAATTATATATATATATATATATTGTTTTGTTATTTTTTAATGTTTGTTTAAACAAAATTGTTGTTTTTTTCTAAATTTTTAATTTTTAATTTTTTTAAACACTATATTTGTGTATTTTTATATATTTTTGTTGTAAACGAATTTTTTTTATTTAATCACCTTTATTATTTATATATTTAATGTAGGGAATTAATATTAACTAAACATATTATACAACTTGATGAGAACTCTTGAGAGTTCTCGTTTTTTTATAAACTGTACTTAATGGCTATTTTTACTTTGGATCAAAAAGTGGTGCTACAGGTAGCAACATTTTTTTTTTGAGACTAAAATTGCGACTTTTTGAAAACCTCAACCTGTGTCTATGCAATCATAACCTTAAATAAACCCCTAAATCAATAAGTGTTTCTACTGGTAGCACAAATTTTTGATTTGGGGGTTGATTTAAGGTTTTGATTGCATCAACGCTGATTGAGGTTTCCAAAAAGTCGTAATTTTAGCCTCGAAAAAAAAGAGTGCTACTGGTAACACCACTTTTCGATTTAGAGTAAAAATAGCCACTAAATACAACCTATAAAAAATGTGAACTCTTAACAGTTCTCGTCAAGTTGTATAATATGTTTAAGTCACAACCATTAGTCTTAAGTGATAGTTGAGATCTAATCTCAACCATCCATCATTTTGGAGATTGAGGGTTAGGGTTTTGGTCATTGAGTTGTTATATAAGAAATTCTAAGGAGAGGAGAAACACACATAACAATACAATATCATTTTCAGAGAAATATTTTCGGAAGAGAAGAGTAACATTAGAGGAAATTTGGATGAAGAATGAGCCTTTCAACCCTAATTCAAATTCCATGTCATCATGTATTAGCTAATCAAAATGCTTTAAAATTCAAAAGCGGTTCATGTTTGAGGTAAATTTTTATCATATATCTTTTGGATACATGGGATTTTTTAAATAGGATAATAACTGTCAAAAGTTGTGTCCAACGACTTTTAACTAATATTAATATATAATTAATGAATAATGGTAACTATGTTTTTTGTTTTTGTAAGTTCACAGTCTAATCTATTGATTCAAAATAATAGTACAGGAAAAAATACAAGTCATGATGGCAGTTCTATGAGCTAAGTGTAGCAGAGTATAGATTGGATCCTGCCCCTCTCAGGAAATCAAACTTTTAACATCAAATTGAATCCTACCCCTCTCGGGAAATCAGACTTTTAACATCAAACAAATCCTCGCTATAGTAGGGAAAAGAGATCATACTGAGAGCAATATAAATAATGTTGAAACAAAAAAACTGTGCTTTGTTGCTACAAAAAACTATGAAAGCTAGACCCACATTGACCATATAAAAATAAAACAAAACCCAAGGAACCTGAAACTAGTGCTTGGACGGATTCTCCTCCCCAAAGGGAACACCAAAGCCGAAGCCAATCTATGAGTGCTTGAATTTCGGCTAGGGAGGCCCGAGGGTTGGCATAAGTCTGGCCTCCGTCTTTTCTAGGGCTTTTGAATTCATTGTTAGTGTCCTCTTCGCTACTCAACTCACTGGTGCTGGAGGGATTCTTCTTGACTGGAAGCATTTTAATTTTCTTATATTCCAAGGCAATAGTGGTAGTTTATTTGCACCGATGGGTCACATAGACATTCCTCGGAGGGGGAGGTGGATTTTGCTTCGTATCAATAGGTGTCACAAGCGGAATCGAAGAAGATGCCGAAGGATCAGTTTGAGTACCCGTGAGGCGAAGAATGAGCCTGGCCAGGAGGTTCTTCACCACCCAAAAGTTGCGTCTACGCAGGACTGTTCTATTGACCATGGAGGGGGAGCCTAAGAGTTCATCCTCCCAGTCATTCATAAGTTGACACAGATGATTATGAATTTTGACATTCAAAACCTTCAGTGTTTACAATTGCAAAGAGAGTCCTGGCTCTTTCATTGGCATTTCCATGTACTGCATTCCCACGACGTGGGGTGGCTCGCAAACAGTGGGACATATTTAAGTGAACCGAAGACACTGAGTGGAGCAGGCACTGAAAATTGGCTGGGAGAGCAGGAGCCCGAGGATGGAAACTAACACGACCAACTATCACTAGGAGCTCATAGGAACTGACGAACTTCACAGAATTACGTAGGGGGAAAGGAATGAAATGGAAAATGCCAAACACCCGTGCCATAATAAGCCTGCACTGAGTGTTAGGCTAAAGAAACCTCATTCGGGTCACCATAATTCTACACAAAGGAGCGCGGTATAGCGTGACAAGAGGAATGCCACCTCCC
>LPNX010304963.1:260139-302138 GCA_001517045.1 Pseudotsuga menziesii | reverse complement strand
GGGGGGGGGGGGGTGTTGCATCAATGGACAACTGTGCTTCCAGGACACTGCTCCTACCCTTCATGTGGGCAAAGTTACCACCTGCATTTGTGTATACTAGTAACTAATATTATTAGTAATATATAATTATTATTATTAACAATTATATTATATAATAATTAATACATTATAATAATGCTATACACCATGAAAAGTTGGGTCAAAAAACTTTTAAGATGGCACTGTGTATTTAATTTTCTTTCCTTATTTTGGGTGAAAACGCTACATTGAACTTCTTTCTCATAAATTGATTTTAATATAAAATATATATTTAAAGTAGCTTTGATAAAAGTGACATAACCCTGGGAAGCTTTGATAAAAGTGAAATAGTATAAAAAACTGCCTACATGGTTTTTTTAATCATTTTCCTTAGGAGGCTGATTTTTCATCCAAATTTCCTCTAATGTAGGCTCAATGGTTGAAGAGAAAATTAAGAGAGAAGAGATTTTTCATAAGGGGAGAGAAGTCAATTTGAGAAGAGGGGCTGATCCAGCTATGTGTGTGTGTGAGAGAGAGAGAGATGGGTCAAAATCCAATTGAACCAGGCAGGTGTTGAACGATGCAACAAAAAGGAGAGATCATATGACATCCGTACAACTAACACAAAGGTAACACATGGCCTATTTTTCTAAAGAGGATTATTTTTTTGTAGAGCTGAGTTACAAGTTCCATGTTTGTAAAATTATGATTTTCTCTGTGAGCCAAGAATGATAAAGAAACGTTGAATGTTGGTTTTTCCCCATTGGGGTTTTCCATGGTAAATACTTGTGTAAAATGATTGATTTCCTATTTTATTTCTATTGTATTATTGGTTAAGAATGTTAGTGAATTTATGTTTATAATTTCAAAAGTAAAGCTACAACATTAATTTATTTTTTGGTATAAAAATGATTAAGAACTTAAACAAGATCTGGTATTTAGAAATTAACATGGTATGAGAGCACAATACAATATGAGAAGAAGGAAATTGATTTGACAAGGGTTTATAGTAGAAAATGAAATAAAATTATATGGTCAAGTTATTTGATTGAATAGGATAACATCAACTAGATTGAGATTTGAAGACCGATTGGAGGGTGCATCCAACTACAGTCCTTGGAAGGAGAGGATATCATTAGTGCTAATGGAGAATAGAATTTGGGAGTTTTGTAATCAACAACAACCCCTCATATTGATGCTACATAACTAGCCACCCATACTTAAAAGGACATGAAATCCAGGAGGATCATTCTATATGTAATGAAGGATCATGTGATCCCTCATCTATCCAGAATGAATACAACCAAGGAAACATGGAAAGATTTGATGAAGCTTTACCAGAGTGATAATCATAACATGAAGATGACATTGAGGGAGAAACTCAAGGGAACCAATATGCCCAAAATAGATACAATGACTTCTTATCTCATCAAGGCCACACAAGTTTGTGATAAGTTGGCAGTAGTTAGGGAGACAATGACAAATCCAGAGTTGGTGATGATAGCTCTTAATGGCTTCACCAAGTCTTGGGCTCCCTTTGTTAAAGGGATTGTTGCATGAGAGGATCTTCCTAACTAGGAGAGGTTATGGGATGACTTCATCCAAGAGGAGACTCGAGAGGAATCTTCGTATGGAAGCCAACGAAAGGATGATGATGAGGAGAACGTTGCTCTTACAAGTCATACAAGGAAGGGAAAGGTGAAGACCAAGAAGAATATCAGTGGAGAGGCTTTCACTATGAAAGGAAATAAGGAAATGATCAAAGTCAAGTATTTTTCATGTCACAAGTTTGGCCACTATGTAGGTCAGTCTCCGAACAAGAAGGGAAAGAGTAAGATACAAGTTGCAACATTAGCAGACACATAGGTGAGTGAGTTCGATGCAAATTTTCAGAAGTTCTCATTGGCGTCTTGTCTTTCTGGAACCTTAGTGAAGGATGCATGGTTCATGGACAATGGGTATTCTTGTCATATGACAAAATTATGGGATGTTTTCACCAATATTTTAGAGGAAGTCTCAAAACTACATGTGGAGCTTAGTAATGATGCCAAGTGTGCAGTAGAGGGGATTAAAGATATTTAGTTTAAGTTGGAGTCTAGATGTCCTTTGGAGGTGAAGGATGTGCTATATGTACCAGGGATAACGAATAAAACCTAATAGTGATTTCGACCATGATGGACAATGGGGTATGAAGTCTATTTTCAAGATACATGTACTTGTTAGGCCGAAAGGATCTAGTTCAGATATAGGACGAGTAATTGGGTGAAGAGTGTGTAAATTATACTTACTGAAAGATCAACTTGTATGTGATTTGGTTCATGAGGGTGATAGTGACAATCTGTGTAAGTTATGGCATTAGAGGATGGTTCACTTGCACCATAGGGATTTTCCAATATTGAGGGAGATTGTCATTGGCCTTCCATAGTTCAATATAAAGCAACAGGGTGTGTGCAAAGGATGTGCACTTGGCAAGTATGTAAAGACGAACTTTCTTAGCAATGATAACAAGTCCAAGGGGATTTGGGATTTGATGTATTGAGACATATGTGGTCCTATGCCAGTGGCATCGTTGACTGGTTATAACTACTTTGTGACCTTCATCGATGATTTCTCTAGGAGGACGTGGATATACTTCATGAACATCAAGGATGAGGTCTTCAGCCAGTTTCAAGAATTTAAGGCTCTTGTGGAGAATCAAACAGAGAGGAAGATCAAGGTTCCAAGAACAAATAATGGGGGGGAGTATACCAACAACAAGTTCAAGGATTTCTACAGGAAGGAAAGAATTAAGAAGGAGTTGATAGTACCTTACAACCCACAACATAATGGGGTTGTAAAGAGGAAGAACAAGACCATCATTGGAGCTTCCACAACAATGATACATGATCAAGATTTTCCCATGTTTCTTTGGGAAAAAGCATGCAACACGACACTTACATTTAGAATAGGAGTCATCATAAGGTATTGGAGGACAAAACTCACATGGAGTCATTCATAGGAGTGAAACTAGAAATTGATCATTTCGTATCTTCGGATGTTTAGTGTCTGTGCATGTACTATCAGAGAAGAGGACGAAGTTGGAACCTTCAATAGAGAAGGGTATATTTGTGGGGTATAGAGAGACTTCTAAGAAAAACATAATATACATTTTGTCACTAGGAAAGACAACAGTGAGGAGGGATGTTTGATTTGATGAGATCTGAGCCTTTAGGATGTCACATGAAACCATTCCAATAGTGGCAGATGATGAGGAGCGAGAGGCTCCAAAGGTTGATGAGAGACCAACACCAGCAGGTATAGGGACTTAGTCTTTAGATTAGGAGAAGGAGTTGGAGGATCCTTCTACCTCTGTTAGGAGGAGGCTGAGATGGCTAGAGAAGACATTGAGAGTTGCTCAAGAGCATGTGGAGGCTCCTAGGAGAACTTTCAGGGAGAGCATACCATCAAGACAATTTCCTAGTTACATGGCACTCATGAATTACATCATTGATTTTGATCCTACTAGTGATGAGGAGGTAGGATGCCATGGTGGAGGAGGATGCGTCCATTATGAAGAATGATGTATGGGGCATAGTGCCAAGGACAAAAGGGAAATCCATGGTGAGTTTGAGATGGATATATAAGATCAAGATTTATGCAAATGGTAGTGTTGAGAAGTATAAGGCGATGTTCGTGGTTGGAGGGTTCTGCCAGAAGGAGGGAGTAGACTATGAGAAGACATTTGCTCCAGTAGCAAAGTATACTTATATTAGGGATATTATATCTATTTCTTCAGAGATGGCATGGAGGATACATCAAATGGATATAAAAACAACCTGCCTCAATGGAGTGATTGAGGAAGAAGTGTACATTGATCAACCTCAAGGATTTGAGGTGCATGTGAGAGATCTTCATGTGTACATATTGAAGAAGGCATTATTGAGATGTGCAAGTGTGATCTAGATTCGAAGTTCAATATGAAGGATATTAGCATGATGCGCTACTTTTTAGGATTGGAGGTGTGGCAACAGAGGAGAGATTTTCCTGGGACAAGAAGAATATGTAGTTGATATTCTGAAGATGTTCGGGATGGTGGATTGTAGACCTATGCCTACACCTATGATCACCAATGTAAAGAAGTTGGATGCTTTTGAGTTAGATTTGGTGGATCCTACATTGTATAGGTAGTTGATTGGATCCTTGATGTATGTGGTCAACACTAGGCCAGATATATGCTTTGTTGTGAAAACATAAGCCAATTTATGGTGGAGTTGAGGAGAGTACATTAGGTAGAAACAAAGCATGTGCTCGGGCATCCATGAGGTATTATGGAGTATGGGTTGAGGTATGTCAAGAGTGGTGGAGTGAAACTACAAGCCTATACAAACTTAGATTGGGTTGGGAGTGTAGTGGATAGGAAAAGCACCTTAGGGTGTTGCTTCAGCTTGGTATGAGAAGTGATTTCATGGTTTAGCATGAAGCAAACGCCAATGGAACTTAGTTCAATAAATGCCAAGTACATGACAACATGTTTTGCGAGTTGTGAAGCCATTTGGCCTCGCAAGTGTTGGGATTCTTAATGATACCAAGAGGGGGGTTGAATTAGTATCATGCGTAGATTAAACAAATTTTCACTATACAATTTATGTACCAATTTCAATTTCAATCATAACAATAAAAGACAATTGTGCACAAAGTATTTGGAAAGTAACTTTATATATACATAGAAATTTATGATTACATAGATAGATGCGAGACACCATTCTCCAAAGATGTGAGCACGGGCGCACTCATACATCAATATGATTGGGACACCAATCCCACATATAAGCAACAACTCATTGTATCAGGATCCAACCTGTGAGGACACCAATCCTCTACGCAAGCACCAACTTCTTGTATATAGGCTCCAATCTGTGAGGAGTTTGCAATCTCCTATCCTTACCCTGTCTTGCCGCCTTGGTTCTCCAGCTTCAACTGGAAGGAAGCTCCATCTTCCTATCCTTGCACCACCTTGCAACCCTAAAATAAAAATGTTGTAATCTTGGATCTTTAATCACTGTTTTGTTTCCTCGATTTGCGATCACTGCTCTGTTTCCTTGATCTACGACTTATTATTCTTTACCTCGATTTGCACTTCACAACAATCTGTCTCCGCGCAAACATCATTAGCACCTATATCGCACATACTACTCTACTGCATGTTTTCTGCGCAATCATATCTACGCATCTTCTACATACTTAAATTTGCGCACTCATTTTTGCACACATAGCACTCATCTTCTAGACCCCAGAAAATTGATCTTCACATGATCTCCATATTTGTTGTTCTGCTCTGCGGACTCGGCTCTCTGCTATATCTTTCTTTTGGATCAACGAGCCATTGATACTCTAATAATTCAAAGCTTGCAAATTTAGAATACTACATCTTGCACATATTCAAGCTTACTTCAACACTTCAATCTCTCGCTTATTTATACTACCCTTATTCTTGTTCAATTTATTTTTACACAAGTTGGGGTTCCTTTAAGTTGGTGACACCCATTATACCTTTATTTTCGGTCAAGCTTCTTATTCTTTTGTTGGTGTGCACTTTTGTATCATTACTAATTTTGTGGGAATTGCATACTAGATGACCATCACTTAGTGGGTCTTACACACTTTTGAACCCTCCATACATATTTTCTATGTATTTCTTCAAACTGGCTTCGAAGGCTTCATGCTTTTTACTTGACATCACCATGCTTCTTGTTTGACATCAATGACAACACCACAGTTCAACAACAAGATGCTCACATGTTTATTTGGTCTAGAATTGGATCCTATAGTGATCCATTGTGACAATCAAAGTTGCATATAAATATCGAAGAATCTAGTGTTTCATGACAAGTCCAAACACAAAGATTAGATATTACTTCATCAGGGACAGAATTCAGAGGGGAGCAATGAAGCTTCATTATATCTCCACAGATGAGTAGGTTGCAGATATTCTCACCAAGGCTTTGATGAAGGGAATGCTTGTTTACTTCATGGATAAGTTGGTAGTGGTGCATAACACCTTCCATTAGAGGAAATTTGGGGTCTAAAATGGGCCTTATAAAAAAACGCGCCAACAATAAATTTTGTGAGTTGGAATTCAAGAACCAATAGAATTTCAATAAAATGAGTCAACCATAATGGTTGAATTGACAAATTTGTCATAAAAGAAAACTATTTTTTTTGTTCATATTTTTGACATATCTCCCTCTGTTTTTACTCAAATTTCAAGCGGGAGAGCTCGTTGGATGTGGAATTTAATTCCACATCCAACGAGTACCCACACTGCATACTTTTGATGGACCCCGCTACCCCAAAAATAAGAAATACCTGAAAAAACGTGATGATGATGTCATCATCATGTTTTTTTTAGGTATTTCTTGTTTTTGGGATAACAGGGTCTATCAAAAGTATGCAGTGTGGGTACTCGTTGGATGTGGAATTAAATTCCACATCCAACAATCTCTCCCGCTCAGAATTTGAGTAAAAACACAGGGAGATAAGTCGAAAATACGAACAAAAAAAGTAATTTTTTTCATTCTTCCTCCAAAATTAATAACTATTATTTTATTATTTTCCTTAGGAGGCCCATTTTAGACCTCAAATTTCCTCTAATGCTTGCTATGAGGGAGTGTTAATGATTGTAGCTTGGACAAGTGCTTCTACATAGGGTAGGTGTTAGACATGCAGGAGTTGTCCATTACTTCTCAAGGTACTTGCTAAATTTATTAAGTTACTTTTATATCTCTTTCCTAAGTCTACTTAGGAAAAGTACATTGACTAACTTAATGTTGAGTAATGACTAAAAATTAACTTAATATTAAGTCACAATCGTTGATCTTAAGTGAGGCTTGGGATCTAATCTTAGCCATCCATCACTTTGGAGTTTGTCTGTTAGGGTTTTGGTTATTGAGATGTTATAAAAGAAATCCCAAGGAGAGGAGAAACACACATAACAACAAGATCATTTTCAAAGAGATTTTTTGAAGAGAAGAGTGAGAGATTCAATGGCCGAAGAGAAAAGAGAGAAGCAATCTTGTTGGAGGGAAGAGAGACTGATTTGAAAAGAGGGTCTGATCCAACTGTGTGTGAGAGAGAGAAGTTGAAATCCAACCGAACTAAGCAGGGGTCTAATCGTACAATAGAGAGAGACCACACAAATCTAACAGATTCGTACGACGAACGCAAAGGTGGCGTAGGGTGATGCAGGGCTGATTTGTTGAGGCCAATTTGCTTGGGCCCAAATTTTCTTTTAGTGGGTCGATTTTTCTAGTGGATTTGATTTTGCCAAAGAGACCGATTTTCTTGTGGATCCGAATTACAGGTTCCATGTTTGTAAAATTTTGAATTTCTATGTGAATCAAGAATAATGATAAAAACATTGAATGCTGGTTTTTCCTCATTGGGGTTCTTGAGGGTAAATACATGTGTCAAACGCAATTGATTTCCTATTTTAATTCTGCTACATTATTGGCTAAAAATATTAATGAATTTTTGTTTATAATTTTAGCGATAAAACTACAACAGTGATTTATTTCTGGATATAAGAATTTTTGACTACAAAAATTAGATCTAGCATCTAGAAATTAACATTGAGCTCATATCCCATTACACATTACAACTAAAATAAGAATTTAATTCTAACAATATTAATATCAGCAATGGTACATTCATATTCCTACAACTTATTCATATTCACATCTCACAAAGCAAAGCATATAGCTTTCAAAATGCACATAAACATAAAACAATTAGTGTATCTTGAGGTTGCGTTCCTTCCAAATTTCACAATAGATAACCTTTTCCAAATACACCGATCCATGGATTTGAGATGATTTCAAAAATTAAACCTTTAATACGCACTTTAAAAAATAAAACCTCTAATTCCATCTTAGAAACGGAGAAAGATGGTCGTAAAACTACAAACTTGTTGTATTAAAATGATTCTAAGTAGTGCATGAATAAACTTTAAAATATATCTAATATTTAGAAATGAGATCCAACAATATGTGTGCGAACAAACCAATACAAAACATTATGCCAAACATTCATTTGTAATGTCGATGTAATCCTTATTTACTTTTTTTTTAATCCCATGACTCTTAAAGCAACACATGGTAACATAATACATAGATTCTTTGGACCCATTATATGTCACAAAATAATGTGTTGATATTTTCAAAAAAATATGAATAAAAATCCCATAATTGTATTTACACCAACAAATTACTTTGTAATAATGATAAATTATAATCTATTTTTTTTAAAGATTTTCTTATTTGAAGAAATGACATGATGAATATTCACTTTAATCTTAGCATTGCAATTGTGATACATTTATTCACACAAATTCCATGGTCTAATATCTTCCAGCATCCTTACAAGGCTGGATAGAGATGGAAAAATAGGCTACCAACAACTTATTAGTGCCACTGTTTTTAGAAGAGAATAACCTTTGGTGCTATTCTTACTCTCGTGACATCTAGTGCAAGTTTTTGGTACTAAGCATGTTTAGATTGTGATTCTAAAATGACAATGGACTTGTTAGATTTGCAGAGAGAAACTTGTAGAAAAGATAAAACAAAAATAGATGAAGAAATAACATATGATTGTTTCGTTGAGCTATGGTCTATTGGTAGGTTGAAAGCAAAATTTCAAGTTAATCCCCTAGTGGGTGTGCTGGGAAAAGCCATGTGATTGGTCCAGTGCATTGTGGTCTAATAGTAAGTTGAGAGCTTTCCCTTCAAAATCTCAAGTTCAATCCCGTTGTAAGTGTGCTAGGAGAACCTAGGTGTAAATCTTGGATCAGACATGAAGGTTTCTTCATATGAAGATATTTAAGATACAAAGTGTTACGTTACCCAGTGCACCTTCAGGTGTACCCCAGGGAGAGAGGGACATTTTTTCGATGAGGGGTGTTATCGAGCAATGGTGTTCATGGCTAGGCCCTTTGGTCCATCCTTTAGGAGTACTATGGCTTAATGACATTATCCGTTGCCCTTTGATGGGGTTTTTAACCTCGAGGTTGGTGTCCAGAGCTCCTAAGGGTTGACCACTGTGTCACATGGCTCCATATCCTATTTATGAGCTCTAGTGGCATCTGTTTCAGCTATGAAACACTCGTCTTCATTCGCAGCCACTTTGGACACCCTTATGGCCCATCATTCAGTGGGCACTTGCTCTCCTTGGCCTTATCTCCTTGGAGGACGCCATCCTCTACACCAAGCCTTTTTTATGCTTTGAGGAGGGCGTTGAGGGATTTTATAGCATTCTAGGGGTTAGATGGGGTATAACTCCCTCCCTTCAGCTCACTCCAGCTTTTTGTTCAGAGTGATTCACTTATTTGAGCATATTTTGGCACCTAGGGGTACAAATACCCCATGTAGCCTACCTTAGGCCATATTTTATTATTATTTTTTTAATTTTAAGTTGACATTTTATAATTTCAAATTGACATGTTTTAAGGCATGCATGCGTGGATATTTTGTAAAAAGTGAGTGTGAGATCATACAAATAGATATCCTCACTTTCATTTTAAAACAAAACTGATGGGATAATACAATATGCATTTGTTTTACCCTTGCTAGGGCTCTTTGGAGAGATGCGCCCCTCTAGAGGAGGATTTTCTGGGTCAATGCAAGTTGTTTTCTGGTAATTTTCTTTGGTGAAATTATTTGCTTGGTGATGTTTCGATTTGTTGGCTAAACACTAGCACAAGGAGGTCATGCTTCTTATCTCTTTGTTTGATTGATGGTGGATGATGCATGTCCAAGACTAAATGGTTTCCTTAGTGCCGCATTTTCTCATAGAATAGGCCATTGCCATCCTTCTTGTCACCTTAGCTAGTTGAGGCACGTCTCCTTGTGAGGGTCCTCTAGGGTTTTACCTTAGTTTTCTAGGCTAGTTATTTGACTTAGGATCTCTTCCTCTCTAGGTTAGCCATCCCCCCTAGATGCCCTAGGTTGGGTAGGGCTTTTGGTAGGGTAAGTTTCTCTTGATTTTCACATCCTTTATTCTTCATAAGCTAGCTATGATACCAGACACGTCCATATAAGCCAATGTGTCATGTGTCATTGTGTCGTACACAGACACAATCTGACACGATGTCAGACACTTGTTTTGGGTGTGTCCTGTTTTAGGACACATGTCTGATTAAGCAGGACACTTCTAACCAAAAAAAGATTGTAAAAAAACAATTTTATCCTCATTCATTCAAAAATTTTAGCGAGGCTTGAGCTCGGAGAGGGTTTTTTTTGCAGGTGAAGAGCATTATAAGGTTTTTCAACTTGATCTACTCTATTTTTTATTTGCCAGTGGCATTTCGACATCTATGTAATACATTTTGATTTTGATGACTCAATGAGAAATTTTTTTAGTCTATGAGAACACTCTACACCAATGGAATTATAACCCCTCATGTTTGTCATCCTTCTCTCTTTGTAGTTTGTGGTGTATTTTTATTATTTTTCCATATACATTTATATATTGCATTGTTTGTCTCTTTTTTTTCCTAGGAAAAAAACATAATTTTATTTCATCCGAAGGGAGACAAAATTACATTTTGTAGATATGCCACATTGCATATTTGTATATAAAGTTTCAACCACAAAAATAATGTATTGTTACGGCTAGAACCGTAGCGTTCCATCAGAGAAGGATACAACCCAGCTGTCCTCAAAATCAGAGTACCATATCAAAAGTACCAGTGATCGTTCTATGTAAACAACATCAAGGAAACTGTCCAAAATTCTGTGAAACATTCTTTGTCAAAATCTAATTGTCTTCTGAAAAGACAAGTTATCCAACCATAGAAGGAAGATACCAAACATAAACTGTCCATGCCACTCAAAACCATACCAAAACTATAATGCTGCAAATTCATTATTGAGGTGCCACCACCTCAATGAAAGGCCTATGATAGTATTCAAATGCGGTATTTCCTAACCGCTCCTTAACCTTCCACAAGCTCGTATCCAGCTGGAGCCCCACCTTCGAGGCTGAGTCCGCCTGGCAGTTGTTCTCCGTGTAAACATGTGCGCATGTAATCAATTCAAAATTTTCCATGACATCCCAAATAGAAAGTAATATGTTTTGTAGACGCAAATCTTTGCAATTTTGGGTCCTCTTAACCCAGTTGATCACATTCAAAAAGTCTCCATAAACCTTTAAAATGCTACACCCTTTCTCTGCTGCAAAAATGAGGAGTAATTTCAGACTTAAGAGTTCAACACGATTGTTGCTACCCTCACCCAACCCAACTATCAATTCAAATGAGTGGTTTTCAGCCAAATGAAGCATCGCACCTCCCCACAAAGATTATTCTGTGAAGCACTATTACATTGTTTGTCTCTTATTTGTGATGTATTTTTATTATTTTTCCATTTACATTTACATATTACATTGTTTGGCTCTTAGCCTCTCAAACCAAGTCAGAGAGCACACCAACAAGTATTCTGTGGGGGCATATTCCACAAACAACATCACAAGGGGATTCATTTCGCATAAGGGAGGTTACCCCTTATTTCTATTCCTACCCATGACATTCAATCTAAGTGGCATCATCATTGTAAATGGAATAATCTAAAATATAGAGCGTGTACATAGGTGAGATTCTTCATTCTTCCATATACTTAAAGCGTGTATATAATCTAAAATATAATTGATAGATGAGATTCTTCATTCTTCCATCTTGATCTACCCCTTTTTGTATTTACTATTACTATTAATCTATTTGGCATTTGCCAGTGGCATTCCGACATCTATGTAATACATTTTGATTTTGATGACTTAATGAGAAATATGGTTCTGACTCCTGAGTATTGACATATTGATCTATGACTATCATGAGTATCATGAATTAACAATGTGTCTCATAATCTCATTGTGATTACTGATTTGTAAATGTGTAATTACTAATGTTAAATGTGCATTGATTCTGATTTCTATTGAATATTTGTAAAAAATTGGATCTATATGTCTATATTTTTAATATATATATATATATATATATATAATGTGTCCTACGTGTCCTGATTCTGGGGGTCACCGTGTCCATGTCAAACACTTCAATCCCTGTGTCCTCGTGTCAGGTGACTTAGCAAGCTAGTCTAGGGTTAGTTTAGTTTTGTTCTAGGTTAGTTGTTAGGTTAGTTCTTAGGTTAATGTGGATCTAGGTTAGGGCTGGCTTCTTTCCCAAACCAGCGCTGCCCTTACTGCCTGCTGCTAAAACCCTCGCAGCCTACTGCTCCTCCCTCTTAAACCCTCGCAGCACCCTCTTCTATCCTCGCTACCTTCCTAGCAGCCCATTGCTGCCCCTTCCTCTACCAGCGCAGCCCTAAAACAGTGCTGCTAGCCACTGTACCCTTCCCCAAGCTGCACTAGCAGCCTGCTGCTACCCTTCTACCCCCATCACTGCTCTGTCCTAGTCCTCTCCATTACCTCGCTGCCCTAACAGTCCCTTCCTAAGCCCTCGCTGCTACTTCTCCTACCCTCAGGTGTCCTCCCTTTCCCCTTCCTCACCCTCGGGTCCATCCCTTTAGGACTGCCCTATGGTGTCCCTTTAAATTTAGGCATGCTGCTGCTATAGCAGCAGCCCTTCTTCTTCCCCGAGCTACTATAGCAGCCCTTCTCCACCTGCTGACCACTGAGCCTTCACTTTCAGCCTTAGGTACTCCCTCCTAGGTCTCCCTTTTCATCCTTACAGGCTTCCCTTTCAGTGGCAGCCCTTCTCTTTTGCATCCTTTTATACCTCTTCCTATGACCAACACATAAACAAGCAAGAAGGTCAGTTAAATTGTTAGTATATTCTACACCAGTAAAGGTGTTGTTTTGGCATCTTTTACCTTTCTTACACAATCTGCATGCAAACACATTTCAATTATGTTGCATGGTATGGAGTTGAGTTAATAACTTGGTAAATACAAGGTAAATGTGCATGGTTGTTTATTATACAATAATGAATGCCTAACCAAATATCGTATTGTTATGATTCTGCTGCTATAAACACTGAATGTGAGTGATGACTGATACACACAGCTATACTGTTGTATGCATACATACAAGTCAATTCCAACACATGACAAATGGTGTCTATTTCTTGTGATAAGATGACAACTACTGCTGCTATAACTTGTCATTAAACTTCAGACTGTTATATGTCAATTATACTGCTGTACAATGCTGTATGCACATGTCAGGGGCAGGTTTTAGCATACAATTGCTCTTTATACTAAGTTACTAATGCTGCTAATAGATGTAATGCAACATTGTTTTAGCACTTGACATATTAATAAGGTAAATAAATGATAGTTGTTATTACTTATGCTACAATTCTTTGGGGGACTGATATATATTGCCATGCTTATGCATACACTATATTTCAATCGTAACTAGTCTAATTCGTGATAACCATACTAATACTCCATATACACATGTAACACAACTCTTTGATTCGACTACATAAGGCACTGGTCACTAACATCCTCGAACGAGGTATCTTTTAGTGTCTTTTTAGGGCTCTCCCCTAGGAGGCTTAGGCTGCCAAAGCAGTTGGGAGAAGTTGACTAAGGTGACAGTGGTCGCTTCATCCTCACATGCTTGCTGGTAACTAGCCCTGCTAGTTCATCCGGTAACCCAAAGCGATCCTTAGAAAAGAAAAAACATACATAGCAGGGAAGATACTTTTAGAATCAATCCAATTTATTGTAAAACTGTTTTTCCCAAGGTTAGAATCTTCAAACATCACTCATCAATAAAATAGAGGTGTTTGACGCTTTCTTCATCAATCTTGGTTGTTGTATGGTCAGTAAGTTTACAAGAATCAGTCACACAATCTTCCATGCTACGATCATGTAAATTTACATGGGGAACACTATTTGCACTACCTCGCACCTTTAAGGCATCATTCTCTCTTGCTTTTTTCGAAGGTTCATCCACTGGATGCGTAGGGTCTTCTGCATGATGAAGTTGTGAAGATTCCACACTGGTAACAGAAGAAAACAATGGCGATACCCATGCCGTCCATAGACTTGAAGAAACACAGTCATAATATGAGGAAGCAAAAGTGTTCCCCGGAATTTTCCAGAGCGTGCGAGCCACAACTTCTGCTAAATCTGCCATTACTCTGTCAGCAACCTCATAGTCATATATGTCATCATTCAGGACACCATTGGCATTAGTGTATATGACTGCTGAAAGGAAGAAACAACGGCCAGTCTCTATGTCAAATATGTACCTGTAATTCCAAGGATAATTTTCTTAAGTATAATAGAAAACAAACGACTTTTTGTAGTTGATCCATGCCATTTTCCAAGAAAAATAATTTGCAAACAGCAATCTTACGCATTGTCAACAGAAAATCCATAAGCACGTCCAACTTTGTTATATACGCGAAGGGATCCCTTGGGTCGCACACGTGAGAGGCCTGGTAGAAAGAACTGCAAACAAAGTCGGGACTCCATGTTTAGCTTACCAAAATGAGATGTCCATCTCTATTCATATTCCATGTCTGTCTATCTATCTATATACGAATAAATTCAATCATAAAATATATCAATTAATGGTAAAGAGAACAGTAAACAGAATTGAGCCTTCAATGAAACAGAATAGTTGTAAATGTTGCTAATTCGTGCATAGAGACGAACTTCCTTAAATCAAAAGGGTTTTATGGGCATACCTGGCAAAGAAAAATTGAACTAGCAAGTACATACTATAATTTCTCTAGAAGATAACATATTATAAGTATTCCTCTGAGATAGAATACCCAAGGGCCCGCAATAAAAGTCAGACAATGGCGCTAACACAACACAAAATCTGTAATTGCATTAAATACTAACAGACATTTCAGTCTTTCAAAAACATTACAATTTACAACAAAGAGTTTCAACAACAGTCTTTGCAACTTTATTGAGTTGATGGCAAATGTTCTTGGGCCTTATTACATTCATAAAGCCACTCTTTGGGTCTTTGGATCACACACAACCAACAACCACAGAAAGTCCAAACCATGGAGAGCCAAAATGGTCCTTATTACATCAATCTCTCGAAAAATTTAAGCTATGTGGTCAAGATCGTTCAGTTTCCAAATCTTTTGATTTATTTGGGTAAACTCATGTTGAATTTTTAATATAGCAGTATAATTTCAACCATTATTTGCAGCAGAAATAAATAAGGATCACTGAAAGATAACCATGCACAGAAACACAAAGACACAGATTTTATCCTGGGAAACCCTTCTACACAAGGGAAGAAAACCCAACAACCTTTCTTATGTAGATAGTCAGTTCAAGATACAAAGTACATCCAGATGCAAGAGTAATCACATAGACAAGTTGTAGATAGATCTAAGAGACCAAGAAGAAACTCTCCCGAAGATAGAGAACCTAGAAACAGTCTTCTTCTTGCCTTTGCCCTTCTTCTCTCTCTCTCTTGTGCACCTGTGTAGCTGACTTGAGCGAATTGCATGATGTGAGAAATGAATGAGGCGCCCTATTTATCTATACTTTTTCATGTTTGCCTTTTCACTTTTGTTGGCGCCAACTTGCACACTTGATGGAGCCGACTTGTCTTTAACATAATAATAATTACTTATTCTTCTTCTTCTTTGGGGCTGGCTTATAGAGGAGGCCTCCCAATGTTACAATCACCAACACTCCCTCTTAGCTAGGGAGGTATCATCATGCTAGAACACATCTGGATATCATCTGAGCATCATGGCTTGTCTTGAACATCTCTTCATCATAAGAAAGGTCTTCTCACGTCCATGTGGCTACAACCAACATGACATCCTCTATGGGCTACAAACCCAAATAGCTCACTAGGGCTCCAACCAGTAGTGAGTCATCACCACATCATGGGCTACAACCTCATGATGTCCACAAGGGCTACAACTTCATGTGGGCTCACAAGGGCTATAACCTTATGTGAGACTTTGTCACGTCAAGGGATACAACCACATGACGACCACAAGGGCTACAACCACATGTGAGACTTTGTCACGTCTGTCTGGGCTATAACCACAAGGGACAATGGGATACAACCCATAAGTCTCCCAACCACATGGGCTACACCCCAAGGGTTGTTGGGTGCCAACCCAATGACAAGCTATCCCAACCTCATGGGCTACACCCCAAGGATTGCTAGGCACCAACCCAGTGACAAGTTATCCCAACTGCATGAGCTACTCCTCAAGGGTTGTTGGGCACCAACCCAGTGATGAGTCATTCCCAGCCACAAGGGCTGTTGGGCACCAACCCAAAGACTCCAACACATCTCAGTCCATTGAGAAGTGTCCATGTACAACATATTAGTTCATCGATATATCCATCACAAATTAGTCCATCGAACTGTGTTCTCCCAGTCTAGGGAGAATGTCTCACAATAACTCAACTCAGTCCATCGAGGAGTATAATATCTCAGAGCAACTCCACTCAGTCCATCGAGGAGTATAATATCTCATAGCAACTCAACTCAGTCCATCGAGGAGTATAATATATCATAACAACTAAACTCAGTCCATCGAGGAGTATAATATATCATAACAACTAAACTCAGTCCATCGAGGAGTATCATCTAGAACAATCATCTCCCTCTCTCTCCCTCTTAAGGAGAGTCACACCATTCTTTGTCTCAGGGAGAACGTCTCATTGATGCTACAACATCAACACTCCCACTGAACAAGGGAGACATTCTCCACCACTCCAAGCCTATCACGAAAATACACAAACTTCGCCCTGGGTAGAGGCTTGGTGAGAATGTCGGCAATATGATCATTTGTAGGAATATACTGGAGCTGGACTGCTCCCTTTTGCGCCATGTCTCGGATGTAATGGTACTAGATCTCCACATGCTTCGACCTGTCATGAAACATTGGATTCATTGAAAGGTTGTACACAACTTTGATTGAATCAGGGTCGACTCTATCATCTGACCAAAACAATTCGGCAAGGAGCTTCTGGAGCCATGCTGCTTCACAAATTGCCACAGACACTGCAATGTACTCAGCCTCTGTTGTACTCAATGCCAGAGAAGTTTGCTTCTTGCTACACTAGGAAATCATGGCAGAAACAACATCTTGAAGTGCTCTCACAGCACAACTTGCCCAATCAAAGTTTGAATCTCTTAGTAGCCACATCTACTCACCTGCAGCATATCTCAAGCCATATTCGACTGTGCCACGCAAGTATCTCAACACAAGATATGTTGCAACTGCTCCGTATGTGCTAGAACCTCCCGCTCCCTCTACACTAGAGTATACCACTACAAGCTGCACTACTGGACACTGTTGCTCATCCATTAGTGTCATCTCTTCTCAAGTGAGTCTACTGAGATGAGCTTCTCACTCTCTCTCTATCACTAGATGTCACTCTAGACTCCCTCTAGAACTATGTTGCAAACTCCCTTTGCTAATCTGCATCATACTCTCCCTTTGGAGTTGCTCACTGGCTAGTCCATTAGCTTATACGAGATGTCATCCTGGATGCCAATCTGAATTGCATCCTAAACATTGACTCTCCTAGTATCTACACTGATGAATCCCAGTATCCTCTGCTCCAACCTAGCAGATTTATACTGCACCTCCTCAGAAGTCCACTGAACTGGAGAGCACACTAACTCTCAACTCCGACACATGTAACACTCTAGAGTCTGTCTCAACTCTAACAGGAAGATAATTGCTCCTCATGTGGTCCCCACATCTTAGGTAACATGTTGAAGTAACTGAGGAACTCCAGAGAACTCATTTGCCGCTACTATCTGCAACTCCTCATGATCATCGGAAGGATGAACATCTGTTGTAGAGAGACCAAGATTCATTGGAGCTTCCTGCTCCCAATCGTTAATCTCCATATGAGATCCTCTAGACCTGTGGGTCAAGGGTCCATATATGGCTGGAGGTATTGTTGTCACAAACATAGTAGCTGGGCTACTATTGTTCCTCAGCAGTTCTTTGAGCCAATCCTTCACTATGAGATCAGCAGATGATGAGCCACCAGTTGATGATCTCCCACTTTCAGCAGATCTCGAGCATCCAGATTGATCAGGTCTATGCCATGACTGAGCCTCGTGACCTCGGATTTGGTGACTGAGTTAGCCATTTTTCATGACCCAGAGCAAAGGTTATTACAGTGCCAATGATATATAGCAGCAGTGGTTGTCTCAGTGCCCTTCAGATTGTTCAGATCCGATGCAGGTATATGACCCAGATGATATTATGGATTTGTGCATATGGACCTTGATGTTGCTCTATTGTCTATTTTAGCAGTAAGACTTAATTGATAATGGTTGTATGTTGGCGATACTTTATTGATCTTACTGAATTCTAAAGCATAAATGATCCAGCTGTTATGTCCAAGAGATTCCTGTGTATACTAGTTGGTCATGCCCTATTTATAGTATGGATTTGGTCATTTCCCCTAGGGACACAGCTTGCTAGTCTTGGTACCATCTTTACTATCACCGTCCATCTGTTGCCTTTCCCTTATTCTTGTTTAATTCTGACTTGTAACTTGACTAGTGACATCTAGGATTTTCCCCCCCACCTTCACCTCTATGTTAGAATAGGTCTCCATGTTTAATTTGTGTCTCGGTGTTGGTTTTTGTGACCCTTGTCACAGGGATGGTCTACCTTTAGGTTTTGATAACAAGTAGTCTTACCAAAAGTGTTTTTAGACACTAAGGCATCAGAGCTTAAAGTTATTCTAAATGGATGCCCAACCAACAAAACAAAAGTGTCTTTAGACACTACTGCAAATAAAAGTAAAATTAGCCAGTTTCCAATGTTAAACTAACAACAACAAGGAAGGTCTTCCTACATGCATGTGTCCTTGCATGCAGCAGACTTAAATTAGGAAGACAATTGTATTTAATTATTTTTCCTAAGTTTACTTTGGAAAATAATTAAAGTGATCTAATTATTTATTGACTTTAAGTGAAAGTGAAATTAGGGTTTTCGCTTTACCTAAGGTTATAAAAGAAAGGTCAATTGGTGGAGAGGACATAGTTGCATTCCAATAGAGACGAAGGAAGAAGTGTGAGAGAGAGAATTTTGGCGAAGAAGACGGAGGAGCACTAACTTAGGAAGGCAACCCTAAATTGCAGAGGAGAGAGACAGGAGACTTCGGTGGAGGTACATCGTACAGCAACAACAACGTACAATAGTGTTGTACACCGTACAGCAGCAGGGTCGTACAGTCCATACGGATCTGTACAGTAGGTCGTACGGATTCCGTACAGTCGTACAGCAGCAGGTCGTACAACAACAAGCTGCCTTGGGAATCGTGCTATCTCTAAGGTTTTTCTCAGTGATTTTTGGGTGTTTCAATTTTGCCATCTAGGGCATAAATCAATTTTTTGATATTATAAAAGCTCTGTATTTTCTTAATAAAATATCCTCTCATACTGCTACACCGGTTTTCCCATCTTTGGTTTTGTCTGGGGGTTTCTACCCAAAAAGATTGTGTCGTTTCTATTGATGTGATTGATGTTGTAAATGGTTCTCAGTTTTATATTCCGCTGCATACTGTAAAGAAGTTCATGTCTGGTTATTTCAATTAAATTTAAATATATTGTTTTAGCCCCAGTTGTGCTTTAAAGGAAAATTTACATGGTATTAGAACTCTGGTGAGCTAAAGCTGAGAGATTTGCAGCAACAGGGATAGATCAGGGGCAGATCTATTAGAAGACACAAACCTAGACTCCTAGATCTAGGGTTTGACAGGTGCGCTCCAGTATGGCCATGCAGTTGAGAGTTGATGATAGACTCTAGGGGGCTCAGAACTTTCCTACATGGAAAGAAAGGAACACAAGGTCCTGGATGTCAGTGATGTAGAGGAGCACATTGACTCCACGAAAGTTAAGCCCACAGATCCGACATACTTAGCAGCTTGGAAGAAGATTGACTCCAGATCCATGTTGATTATCATGGATGGAGTGAAGGACCATATAGTCCCTCACCTTTCCGGGAAGAAGACCGCATTAGAGATGTGGACGATTTTGGAGAGTTTGTACCAAAGCAAGAATGAGAACTAGAAGATGGTGCTGCAAGAGAGAATGCGCAGTACCGGGATGGCCAAGGGAGAAGGAGTTGTGCCGTATCTCACAAAACTCACATAAATCAGAGATGAGCTTGGAGCTGTTGGGTTTAAGACGAAGGATGAGGAGTTAGTTCAGATAACCCTCAATGGCTTCTCTAAGCCATGGGACACCTTTGTCAAAGGTGTTGTGGCTAGGGAGAAGCTCCCTGATTGGCAAAGATTGTGGGATGTCTTTGTGCAGGAGGAGACCTGCATGGGTCAAGGATCAGGCTCATCCAGCAATGCCCCACAAATTGTGGATGAGGAGGCTCCAGTCCTTACAGGGAAGAGCAAGGGTAAGGCAAAGAAGAAGAAGGATGGTAAGAAGAACCGTGACGTTTCAAAGGTCAAGTGTTTTATCCGCCATAAGCAAGGACACTTTGCCTCCCAGTGCCCAGTCAAGAAGAAGAAGAGTAACACTCACATGGTTGGATTTGCAGAGGTGGAGGAGTCCAGCAGAAACTTCGATGAGGAGTTTTGCTTGATAGCTTGCATGGTAAGCACCACAGGGAGCAGCATATGGTACATCGACAGTGGAGCATCTAGTCATATGACTGAACAGAAGAGATTCTTCAGAGACTTGAAGGAGGGTAGAACAGGGATCCACGTTGAGTTGGGTGATGATGCGTGGTATCAGGCGTAGGGAGTTGGAACTATTTAATTTCAGAGGGAGTCTAGAAAACCCCTCAGTTTTGTTGATGTGTTATATGTTTCAGGATTGACCAAGAACCTCATATCAGTCTCCACTCTGGAGGACAAGGGATATTAGGTGAAGTTTCGAGACCATAGAGTGTATATCGGGTCTAAGGGATCGGATAGGAGCTTGGATAGGGTGATTGGCATCAGGAGCGGGAAAGTGTATAGGCTACACTTTGAGCCTACAAAGACTCTAGTCAGCAGCAAAAGTTGTGGCATAGAAGGATGGAACACCTACACCATGGAGCACTGAGGCACTTAAGACAGGTTGTCATTGGAGTTCCTTAGGTACAGGAGGAGAAGCATAACCACTGCAAGGGTTGTGCTTTGGGGAAGAACATTAGGAAGCATTTCCCACAGAGTGAGCACATGTCTAAGGAGCCCTTGGACTTAGTGCATTCGGATGTATGCGGACCTATAAGTGTCCACCCTTTCAGTGGTTACAGCTGCTGCATAACCTTCATTGATGACTATTCCAGGAAAACCTGGATCTATTTTCTGAAGGCCAAGTCAGAGGTCTTTGAGAGGTTTCGAGATTTCAAGACTCATGGAGAAACAAACCGAAAAGAAGATTCGAGTGTTGAGGACAGACAACGGGGCTGAGTACACCTCCAATGAGTTCATGGAGCATTGTTCAGCAAAGGGGATCAAGAAGGAGCACACTGTGCCTCATACCCAACAACAGAATGGAGTGGCAGAGTGGAAGAACAGGAATATGGTAGGAGCAACCAAGACCATGCTATTTGATCAGGGATTACCACTATTCCTTTGGGTCGAGGCATATAGGACTGCAGTGTACATTCAGAACAGGTGTCCCCACACAACTTTGGGGAGGAAGACACCCGAGGAGGTCTTCACGGGCACTAGGCCAGATGTGAGTCACATTCGCATATTCGACAGTGTCTGCTATTGTCATGTTCATGCTGACACTAGAAGAAGCTGGACCCTTCTAGAGAGAAGGGGTTGCTTGTTGGATATAGCGAGACTTTGAAGGCATACAGAGTTTACATTCCTGCTCGTAAGAGGATAATTGTGAAAAGGGATGTCCAGTTCGATAAGGACAAGGCCTTGCAGAGATCTATGGACTTACCGGTAGAGAAGCAACCAACACATGATTCAGGGGTCAAGTTGGAGGAACCAAATGTACAGGTATAGGTACAAACCTAAGGCACAAGTTCTGGTAGTCAAAGGGAGTCAGGTGGACAGGATCCTTTAGTCATTGACTTGGAGGATGATCTGCAGCTGGAGATGGATATCCAGCAGTCGCAATAGGATGACACTAGGCCAAGGACTAAGTGGTTTAGGTCCACAGTTCAAGATTCCAAGCAGGTGAATCCTCCACAGAGCTCCATGAGGCGGAGCAAACCACCTGAGAGACTGAGTTATATGGCATTGATGACAGAGTTGCTTAACTCTAAACCTTCCAGCTTTGAGGAGCCTGCACAATATGATGTGTGGTAGGACTTAGGAGGCGATGGTTGAGGAGTATGACTCCATTATGAAAAAACAGGTATGGGAGGTTGTGCCAAGACCTGAAGGCAAAAAGGTGGTCGGATCTAGGTGGATCTACAAGGTGAAGCATGCAGCAGACGAAAGCGTGGAGAAGTACAAGGTGCACTTCATGGAAAAGGGGTTTTCACAAAAGAAGGGTATTGACTATGAGGAGACCTTTGCCCCAGTTTCCAGGTATTCTGCCATTCAGACCATTATCTCTTTAGCAACAGAGAAGGGTTGGCGAGTCCATCAGATGGACATCAAGATTGCCTTCCTTAACGGAGTGATAGAGGAGGAGGTTTATATTGAGCAGCCAGAGGGGTTTGATGTGGAGAACAAGGAGACGCATGTATGCAGGCTACATAGAGCTCTTTATGGACTCAAGCAGGCACCTCGAGCATGGTACTCGAGGGTAGACAACTATCTACAGGAGATGGGATTTCAGCGGAGTGAGGCTGACCACAACCTGTACTTCTTGACAGGTGAGGTGCCTCTCATATTGGTCCTATATGTGGATGATCTCTTTTTTACAGGAGATGAGAGGTTGATTGGAGACTGCAAGTCCAACCTTGCAGTTGAGTTTGAGATGAAAGACCTTGGCCTGATGCATTACTTTCTGGGCTTGGAGGTTTGGCAGAGAGATAAATGCTTCTTCATTAGACAGGGGAAGTATGCAGTAGAGATCTTGAAGAGATTCAGGATGGAGGACTGCAAGCCTATGGCCATACCTCTAGTTTCCAACTCGAGGAAGATTGATGCATCAGGGTCAGACGGATTTGATCCTACCTTGTATCGTCAACTTATCGGATCACTTATGTATCCGGTCAACACACGACCAAACATCAACTTTGCAGTCAACTCCTTGAGTCAGTTCATGGTGGACCCCCAGAGAGTGCATTGGATGGCTGCGAAGCACATACTTCGCTAGATCAAAGGTACGATGGAGTATGGATTGGTTTATGAGCGCAGGGGGAGTGTACAGTTAGCAAGCTTCACATATGTTGAATGGGCAGGATGTGTAGAGGACATGAAGAGTACTTCAGGTTGTTGTTTCAGCATTGGATCAGGGGTTGTGTCTTGGTTCAGCAGGAAGCAGAAGTCAGTTGCATTGAGCTTGGTATAGGCCGAGTACATGGCATCCAGCATGGTTGCTTGTGAGGGTATGTGGCTGAGGAAGTTACTTTCAAGGTTCGAGTGTGAGCTAGAGGCTACAGTAGTTCACTGTGACAATTAGAGTGGCACCAGGCTATCTGAAAATCCAGTGTTCCATGACCGGAGAAAACACATAGAAATCAGGTACCACTTCTTGAGAGATTGTATTCAGAGAGGAACAATTCGGTTGGAGTACATACAAACAGATGAGCAGGTAGCAGACATTTTCACCAAGGTGCTTTGCAGACACAGTTTTGTGAAGTTCAGGGATAAGATGGGATTGCCACCGAATCCCTTCCTCGTTGAGAGGGAGTGTTTAACTAGCAGCAACAAGGAAGGTCTTCCTGCATGCATGTGTCCTTGCATGCAAAAGACTTAAATTAGGAAGCCAATTGTATTTAATTATTTTTCCTAAGTTTATTTTGGAAAATAATTAAAGTGATCTAATTATTTATTGACTTTAAGTGAAAGTGAAATTAGGGATTTTGCCTTACCTAAGGTTATAAAAGAAAGGTCAATTGGTGGAGAGGACACAATTGCATTCCGACAAAGACAAGGGAAGAAGTGTGTGAGAGAGAATTTTGGCGAAGAAGACAGAGTGGCACTAACTCAAGAAAGCGGCCCTAAATTGCAGAGGAGAGAGACAGGAGACTTCAGCGGAGGTACACCGTACAGTAGTAGGGTCGTACAATCCATACGGATCCGTAGGTCGTACAACAGCAGAATGCCTTGGGAACCATGCCATCTCACAAGTTTTTCTCAATGATTTTTGGGTGTTTCAATTTTGCCATCTAGGGCATAAATCGATTTTCTGATATTGTAAAAGCTCTGTATTTTCTTAATAAAATATCCTCTCATACTGTTGCACCGGTTTTCCCATCTTGGGTTTTGTTTGAGGGTTTCTACCCAAAAAGACTGTGTTGTTTCTATTGATGTGATTGATGTTGTGAATGGTTCTCAGTTTTATATTCCGCTGCATATTGTAAAGAAGTTCATGTGTGGTTATTTCAGTTAAATTTAAATATATTGTTTTAGCCCTTGTTGTGCTTTAAAGGAAAATTTACAGCCAAGAGATGAACACTCATATATTGTATGATGTAGGACTCATTTTCCACCACAGGGAAACAAGGTGAGGCAAACCTGCCAGGGTTATGGATGCTCGCTGACAACAGGGCCAGGCCTTAGTCATTTTTTTGGAGCCTAGAAGGCTTTCCAGGGCACCTGCTCTTGGAGGTTGGCAAGTTAATAAAAATAATGTTATAAAAAGTTGATGGCTAGAGGATGAGCACTCATTCATTGTATAATGTAGGGCCCATTTGCCCCCATAGGGAAATAGGGTGAGACTGACCCACAAGGGTCATGTCTTTGTTAATTTCTGGAAGCCCAGAAGGCTTTCCAGGGCACCTGCCTCTAGAGGTTAACTAGTGTATATTGTTGTGCAAATCAATTGCTAAAAAGGTTGCTTGTCTAGAGTTTAGTGGAGCCTTCTCATTATTCCACCCATTTGTGAGACATTGCCATTCCCTATTGTTCACCTATTCCAACTTATGTGTTGTGTGGATTCCCTTGTCCCTTAGCCTAAATGCTTACAGTGTCTAGTGTCAAGTCATCCCCCTAGCCTTACCTAGTTTCATTCACCTTCACCCTTGACTAGCAAAATGGATAAATCTATAAATGAATATACACTGGAGGTTCTTTAAAGCCGCTAATCATTTTGATATATATACTTATAATCGCCAGCATAAGCTACTTATACTTGAGTCTTACTGTTAACATAGATAATTGAGCATGCATATCCATTTTGTACTTTACATTATCAGTACATTATCAGAGCTTAGCACTTGGGTCATTGTTTGATCATTCTTGACCTGGTCAACCCAATGTGACCAAGCTAGGAGCAAGGTTCAAGATGAGTTTTAGGCCAATGGTTGTGGAAAATGATTATTTGTGGTCTGTTAGTGTCCATTAGATGTATTCATGCTTCAGATAGTGGTTTTCTATGATGGCTTGTATTATTTTCATGATTATCAACATTTTCAGGCTTTATTATTATTATTGTTTTGACATGGATGGGGTCTCTAACATACCTTTGTGATGGACATATGGTGTATGAATACTCATTCCTAGTTGATTTGGACATTTAGAGTCTGTTTGTGCAGTCGGTTTTCAGTTTCGGGCAGTTACAGGAGAGATATGGGTCTTTTAGGTATTTTGCAGCAATTTGGCCCTGGGAAATTAAAATAAAATGCATTGCAAATGATGGTGAGTTCTCCTAGGACGCCAGAGGGAAACATGGGGTGCAACTAGTCAATTATACCATATTGCTATGGTGCTAAACCCATCCATGCAGTAAGTTGGCTTCATATTTTGATCCTTGGTGAGATATTGGCAGTCTTATGTTCCCGAGGCAGTATTTTGATGATAAAAATGGCTAATGAGGAAATCAATTTGGGTAAATGAGGCAAGGAAATGGCGTGGAATTGGTCTGAGGCGCAGTGTTAGGGTCACCTTCATCATCCGGTATCAGTGCCACTCTATATGGGGTCCACACGTCCTTGATCACTTCATGATATTATTGATGAACACATCTTGTATTGTGCCATGGATGATGGGGCCATGCTAGTGAAGGATATTATAACCTCCTAGCACCACCATGTGCTATCTTATGATTATTTGTCATTTTTATGTGGTGCACCCCCTCCTTGGGCATTTTTAGTGATGCGCCCCCCTCTATTATTGAGTTGATCTGTGTATGATGTATCCGGCTAATCTTAGTCGTAGATTAGATTGATCTTATCTTATGATCTTGACCCTTGATGTTTTTGGATCTAGGTTTTATGGACTTGAGAGATCTATATATTGAGATGATCTCTCATTTGTAAAAGGGGACTTTTGGCTTTGAGAATATGGAATACAAGAAATGTTTTTGCAGAAACTCTTGGAAGCTTTGTTAATGTACTTGGATGTGATTGTTATGCCTCTTGCTTAGACATTTTAGTGGATCTTGCAATCAAACGTTATCTTTCTGTGGAGGTAGTACTGATCTTTTGTAGGGTAGTGAATTGGTTGGAGGAGATTTCCAAGGCATCTTGCATCATCTTCCGAACAAATCATTTCATCTTTAGGGAGTGATCAATTGTTACTTTGTGCATTGGATTTTTCTCTGTGGATGACGTACGTAGCTTATCTTTTCATCTGTGAACAAATTTGACTTCGATAGTTTGATTTTGCAGGTGGAGAAGAGGGGCGCACTACCTTCCCCTGGGCATTTTTCTCTTGTTTCTTGTCGAATCTCGCTCTGAATTGTAACTAAATAGAAGGATCATCAACATACAAGGCGATCGCAAGTATTTTCAGGTACGATCTGCAAGGTAAGTATTGTTTTCATTATTTTCATCCAATTGTCAAGCAAAACCCTCTCTTTCAAACCCTAGTTTTGTGATCTGATAGATCTGACGAGTTTTTGATGATGACCATCAAAATCCGTTTGGAGATTATTGAATAAACCCTAGATCTCAAGTTTCATAAAATTCCGACTCCATTTTTTCTTGGATCTAGCACTATTCTCTCTAAGTGGGGGAGCCCTCCTTGGGTGGGTGACCAAATCCTTAGATCTATCAGTTGGGTATGCTTGAACCCACTCTAATTTCACAGATATATCCTTCAAGCCACTAGATCAAGCCATTTACTACTCCGATCTACTTTTTTGGGTACGACATGTCCACTTTTGCATAAACCCTAGGTGGGCCTCATTAGGGATTTCTTATGTTTGGCTAGATCTCTCTAGATCTACGTTACTAAACTCTTTGTGGTACATTTACAATCAAGTTGGGTCATTTTCCCTATTTGCTAAGCCTACCCTAGTTTGCCCTAACCTTCTATACCACATCCATTCTCTAGATCACTCTTACCTTTGAGGGGGGCATTGAGAGATTTTACAACAATCTAGTGGTTAGATGGGGTATAAAGCCCTCCCTCCGGCTCACTCCAGCCTTTCGTTCGAAGTGATTCGCTTAATTTAGCAAGTTTTGGCACATAGGGTAAAAATACCCCAGGTAGCCTACCTTGAGCCTACATTATGGCTATATTTTATTATTATTTTGTTTTAATTTTAAGTTGACATTTTATAATTTCAAATTGACATTTTAAAGGCATGTCGTCTTGGATTCTTTTGTAAAAAGTGAGTGTGAGATCATATAATTATATCTACTCACTTCATTTTAACATAGGACTCATGGGATAAAAACATTATGCATTTGTTCTACCTCTTAGGGATCTTTGGAGAGATGCGCCCCTCTTGATGGAAGATTTTTCTGGGTAATGAAAGCTTTTTCTTAGTGTTCTTTGGTGAAATTCTCTTGCAAGGTGATGCTTGGATTTGTTGCTTAAACACTAGCACATGGAGGTTTGATTTCTTATCTCTTTGTTTGAATGTTGGTAGATGATGCATGTTCATGACGAAATGGTAGCCTTAGTGCTACATTTCCTCTAGAATAGGTCATTTCCAGCCTTTTCTCACCTTAGCAAGAAGAGGCATGTCTTCTTGTAAGAGTCCTCTAGGATTTTGCCTTAGTTTTCTAGGATAATTGTCTAACCTAGGATCTCTTTCTCACTAGGTAAGCCATCCTCCCCAGATGCCTTAGGTTGGGTATGGCTTTTGCTAGGGTTGTTTTCCTTTGTCTTCACATCTTTTCATTTACAAAACCTAGTTTCTAGGGTTAGTTCCAGGTTAGTTTTAGGTCTACAAAATTAATAAAGTTTCATGAAAATCAAATATTTGACCAATTTAGGGCCACCCAAATTTTTCAGCTCCTAAAATTTCGGACCCTAAAGTTCCGTGCCCTAAATTTTTTGGGCTCTAAAATTTCGCATCCTAAATTTCTGAGCCCTAAAATTCCACGCCCTCTCTAAAATTTTGGGCCCTAAAATCCTGTGCCCTAAATTTTTGGGCCTTAAAATTCCGCACCCTAAAATTAAAGGCCTTCCCTAAAAGCTCGGCCTACTCATCCCTTTTACCTCCTCCACGGTCTCCTTCCTAGGTTTGTAACAGACCTTTCCTTTCACATTTAGACCTTGACCAACAACTATAAGGGTTGCCCTTACAATGGCAGTCATTCCGTATACCTAGTTTGCCATACTTTTCCTCTTGCTTTGGTCCTCTAAACCCTGAACACAAACAATTAAACACATGTACAAAAGGTTAAACAAGTGTAGGGTAAATCACAAGTAAAAGTGGGCTCTTCTCTGCCTTATTTTCACTATGCAACCACAATTTATTTTGTAATTTAATCACTGTTTAAGTCTGGAAACACTGTGAAACTACCAAACTAGTTTCTTATGTACATTGTTGTTATTTATGCCAACACATGAACACAGAGAATCATTACTGTAGTTATAAATACTGATTTGTCGTCTACTGCTGCATACTATTTGTGATACTGTTGCTAATGAGTACATGCAACTTGCTTTCAGACTTGATGCAACAATATGGTAAATGCATGGTTATGCACACATTGTTGTTTCTTATGCTAAGTCTGTAATGAATCTCTAAACAACTACTGCTGTTATAAATACTTGCATTAATGACTAATACTTACACTGCTATACATATTGTTTGGTAAATCACTTGTACTTTGTTAACATCTACATATCGTACTATTTGCTCATCGGTATTTGGCTTATCCTTGGATGAACTTGCACAATTCATATGCATGCTCGTAGTACATCTATTCCACTTTTTGATTGACTCCATTAGGCACTGGTCAGTAACCTTAAATACAACGAGATATATTTGGTGTCTATGTGTCTTTTGCAGAGTTACATAGGGCTCTCCCCTAGGAAGTTTCAACTTCCGAAGAAGTTTGGAGAAGTGACTAAGGTGACAGTGGTCACTTTCTCCACATATGCTTGCCGGTGGCTTGGACTGCCATTTCAACTGATAATAACATCCAAAACCCTAATCCATTAACCTGGATTAGATTACAACCCTAATTCCTTAACCGGAATTAGTTTACAATGGACCGAAAAGCACAAAACAGACCAAAGGCAAACCCCCTTTGCTCTAGGATCCTACAAAGACTACAACACATGTTCAACAAGGGCATCCTCGGGATGTGAGGAACGACTCCTCCATCCCCGCGGACATCCTCACAAAAGAGTAAATGTCCCCTGCCCTCCACCAATAAAAACAACCTGTGGCTGAGACTTTACATGATGGCTTTTGTTCTAGCTCATCATTAAGAAATAAGACACCAAGCCTCCTCATAACATCTCAAGCTAATACAAATAACAACAACCAAAGAATGACTGCACTAAAGGTGATGATGCAGCTTGTGAGAAACAAGAAAGGAGCAATTTTAGGAAGGCCTTCTGGAGCAGCCCTTGCTTGGATCTTTGAAAGTTCACCAGAAATGACTGAGAGACTTCGTTCGTAAATCTGCTTGTTTCTATACTCTGGACTTAGTGATCTTGCTTTAAAATTAAAGACACATTATATTCTGCTATAGGAAGTACATTTTGTGCAGAGCATTTTTATATTTCTATAAATCCTGTAAAGCAAAACGAAAATTTGGATGTTTTCATCATGAGCTCCACTTTTTTCCAAGCTTTTGCAGAATTCTCAAAGCAATTTTCAGATCCTACTTGTATTGTCTAAAGGCATAGAGATCTTACTACTCCCCTAACATGTTTGACAAACATTTACAATCTGTTTGGATCTACCACTCTGATCCATATGCAAATAGTGCAGCTGTTCTTTGCAATTCCAGGCAAGTAACAAAGGTAAGAATACAAAAATTAAGAAGTAAATGCAAACAGTAAGCCAGAGTGTGCCAGACAATCAACATAAAGATACTAGCTAAAAATGTCAACAGTCACTGGCTTATTAATAGAAAATTAAAACCTTTTTACTGTCTTTAAACCTTCTCTTTTGAGTAGAAAATTAAGACCATTCATTCAGATAGCAAGGGCATGTCCCTATACAAAATATATGTTCACAAAAAAATTACCTTGCAGTAGTCATCTGGATATTCAGATTCCAGGAATTTTGGATTGCAAGAGTCCTTTGGGTACTGACACATAGCCTCCTTAAGCATTGCTCGAAACCCTTCTTCAATCTCAATTGGTCTTCCTTCTAGCTTCACAAAACAACATATTTGTATTTGAATCCGGTAAACATAAGAGTGAGGGAAATTTTCTACAATCATCCTGTATTCTACACAAAACAGCATATTTTTGGGGTAGGGAAATAATATAATTTTCTGTTAGATCACAACTCAAAAGTAAAACAAATCTTTTGCAGAATTTATATTCAACATATACCAATCACAAAAAGGAAACCAGAGACCTTAATAGTCTATCAGAAGGACACCAATGTCTCACCTCTATATCATATCGAACTAGCTTAACCAATAGGTTCTGCAAGTCGAGCAAGTTCATGCAGTTTTTCTCTGAAAAGTCCATTGGTTCTTTGATCTGTATATTGCATAGCATTATAAGGAAAACATATGCAATTTTCTAAAACATTCTAGGTGCCACCAGAAGCCCTCTCAAAAGAGCAAGATATGTAAAAGCCAAGCGTTACATGCAAGGATAGGCAAAATCACATCTTAATTCCCAATCGTCTCATTGCGGCAAAGAAAAGGAAATTCAAGGTCTTCATTCTAACCAGTTTTCCATTTTCAGCAATGTATGCATCACCAACATGCATTCCATGAGAAGCAACAGCATCAGGAATTGGCAGTTTGCTTTTCTTTGGAGGAAGAACTGCTGGAAATCCATTCAAGTCCAACCAAAGAGGCTCACATGTTCTATTTTGTTCACTTGACAAATGTATAGAAAAGCGATGAAATATTCTTGTGCTTTGCAGCCCTAGATTCCACCTTCAAAAACAATGGAGACTGTTGAGAAACCAGATCACACTTTACAATACCAATGTAATTTTACTTTTAGTCTAAAAGATATCTTGCATTTTATGAAGACTTACATTGCTTGATTTAGAGACCGGTGCCCCACCAATGCATATAAACGATCAAAGGCTGTATTGTCAGAAACCTATTTAACACTTTTGGATATGTCAATGACAATATATATCAAAATAAAAACTGGATGAAGTTTCAGTACTTTCACCTCAAGAAAACAAGAAATACAGATAAATTCAACAAACAGTTTATTTCTTTTGATACGATGATTATTCATGGGTTGGCAAATGGAGTCTTGAGCTATAGAAAACTAGACAACCATACTGAATTAGTTGTCTTCATCATCACACAGTAATCACTATAATGAATCTATATCATGTTAGTTTACACTTTACAAGAATCTTATTGACACTGGAGCACACCCCACATAAAACATTGGCTCCATACAGACATATTTACACACAAAACTATCAAATTCAAGAACTGCACAAATAAATAGTATTGCTGTGCAGATACTTCTTTAGCTAGGCAGGCTTCTTACAAGGAATGAACTTCTTGTTTTACGTGACTGATTTTAGGCATATACTGGCTGTTGATTAGAAGAAATTCTGAATTTTAAGAATAATTGATAGACTAAATTCAAGTATGTTTATTTTGCTCTCTAACTTTTGTTGACCATATGAATGCTTAATGCTCTTTGATTGTCTTTAATTGTTAAGACATGTCAATCTACAACCTAACCATTTATTCTACTCAAAATATCCTTACAAAAGAATACTCTCTCAGCCAGGTCTCCTCAGCCCTGTTGCCGCCTTTCACACACCTAGGGGGGGGACATGGCAGAAATCTTCAAGCCACTCGGTATGTCCTTGGGGGCAAGTCTCAAGTCAAGGTTGTCACCTTGTACTTGACTCCTCCTTTTAGGCTCAACTCCTAACGAAGCCAAGGGGGGTAGACCCTATTAAGTTACTAAGGCAAAATTATTTAGTATGATGATGGTATTAAAGAGTAAGTTCTTTAGGAGTTTTGATTTAACAATTGTAAACAACAAATAACATGATGAGATAATCACAAGTAAGCACGAAATGACACCCAATCACATCTAGATTGAAAGGAATAAACAGTTGACCAAGTGCCTTGAAAATGGAGTCGAAAATAATTAAGAGTGCTTGCAAGTGCTGGAATGAATGTTGTGCAATTGTATCTTGGTACATTTTAAATTAATGTGAGAAGATGAGTAAATTAAGTTAGGCAAGGGGACTCCAGATATACCCAGGGGGTACTTGGAGTATGTCCAACACTAAACTTTCACGACTACCCGCAAGGAATATGTGGGCTGAATGGAGTCTCTGAGACTGTTGTTCATAATGCACCAAAAGGTGTAACAGAGATTGACGCCTCGAGGTCACTTTTCAGGAGTTTCCGCTTCCTTTGGGTATTTTGCCATCGTTTACGGTTTGATCGAGGCGTTGGATTTTCGCCTGATGGTGGTTGATTGGGAAAGGTGAAGACTAATTAAACTAGTCACTCACGTTGCTTTTGATGCAACTTGACTGATCGGACGAACCGCAGCCAAGTGCAGAGCATACACACTGGAGTCTTGTCAATTTTAGTAAATTTTAAGGGCGTTTTCTTGTTAAAAAGAAGACCCTCCAAGAATCTCTTTCGATCCAAGTGGACCTCAATCATGAAATCAAGGAGGGGTTAATTTTACCGCTTGCACGTAAAAAAATAAAAATGACAGTAGAATCAGAGATACATAACACCGGTTTTCTAATTAGTCCTACCACGCATCTCTTTCCCCTCGGGTCAATCGGGAAGTCGTGGGGTAAGTAGTATGATTACTTTGAATTCAAAATATGGAATAATGAAAAATGTTATCGAAGTATACAATCCTGCATAACAAGACTAAGCTAGAGCAAAAACGGGAAAAAATGCAAAAAAGTGAAATGGACGCGGATCCCCCCTGGGGGGATGGGGAGTGGGCTCGAAAGAGCCTACTTGAAATGATTTTTTTATTATTATTATTGGTTACAATATCAGCTAACTAAATTATGCACTTTTGTCCTTGTTATCTGGGATCCAAAGGCTTACAATAAGCTTGTAACAAGCTAAACTAAAATCACAACGGTGGGGGAAGCCTCCGGGAAGCTCTGGTTCACCCAAGAGTCAGAAAACGGGTAGAGTCTCCTTCTCTTTTTTGTTAAACCTGCTAAAAAACAGCGAGCAATTAAAATCAAATGTGCCCAAAAACACTTTAAAAGTGTTTTGGGTCACCACGCTAGTTACTGAAAAAAAAACTAAGTAAAAAATTGTTAAAAGGGGCTAATCTAGTTTTGCAAAAAGGAAGCAAGGAAAGCAAGCTTTCCTTGGGATCTTGGCTTGCTGTTTGGGCAGCCAATGAAATATGCACTTTTCTTGTAGAATTTAAATCTTTAAAGAACGAAAAAAGAAACTACCTTATGAGCAAGCTTTAGATCTATGATTTAGCTACTTGCAAAAAGGAAATTTCTACACCTAGATCTGTCTTTATGAAATTACAGATCTAAGCAACAAGACTCTTATGAACTAGATCTAACAATATATAATCAATTCTTAGAACTACATCTAATCATAAGAGGAAGAAACAGGTAACCGGAAGATTGATTTTAATAGAAAGGAGGAAGAGAGGGGAAAGGCCCGTTGTTGGATGCATCTGCAATGGAAACTTGTTAGTGGAATATAGAGGGGCAATGCCTTCACAAAAATGTTGGATGTACAGTGGAGTCAAACTAGATCCATGGCTCGTCCAATCCTTGCTACCTGAAAGCTTAACACACAACCCTGCACAAAACCTCATGAGATCTAGATATATATATGAAAAAAAGACAAGAATTACATGCAAATAAACTTATTAAACATGTATAATCTAGATCTTCAAACATATATGCTATGAGATATAGAAAAACAAGTAACCTTACTTGCCCAACTATACTCCTATTGATTCAGCTAAATTGTTCAAGCCAGACAGGGTTCAGATGCATAAATTGAGAGAAAAAAACCGGCAACATCAATAGCCGCAAGACAATGCTTAATCCACACACATGAGAGCATTACACCATTTGGCCTCCAAAGCTTCTTTATTCCAACAATCAAAAGATTACAACAATATTACAATAGCAAGCCCTTCAATCCAACTCTCACTAGCTTGGAAGAGGAAATGGTTGTTTTATTTATAGCCAAAACATGAAATCTAGCCCAGGGGGGCACAAATCCCAAGGAAAGAGAGACTGCAGCTGCATGTGGAGCGAATCTGAGCTTGATCTGAGTCTGATCTGAGTCTCACTGAGTGCAACTGTCAATCGGAGGGCTAATCTGACTGACACCTCAACCTGCTAATTGAAGCATCCACCAAAACTCATCCAGATGAGCCCACACGTGTGGAGGAGAGAGGGAGGGCGCAATTCCCAAGATTGCATGCATAAATGTGCTCTCTGTTCAGCCCAAATCACCTCCTTCTGTCAAGGGATGGTCAGATCCAGTCAATCCCAAGCCGATGAGACTGATTTCAATCAAATTGGAGCAAATCCCATTGATTTAGGATTCGGGGTTTTCTCCATTATTTAATTAATTTATCAATTAAATAATCAATATTTGTTTTTTAGGGATTTTTGACCTGAGTGATGGACAAATCACTCAAAACTTAGAAAAATGGGTTTATGGGTTTATATGGTGCTCTTAGCTTGAAAATGAGCACCCCCATAACTGAAACTGATTTCCGAGCCCACTTTTATTACAAAACCAATTTTTCCAATTAGACTATTAAAAAATAGCCTAAGTTTTGTGGAAAAATTAAAATTAAAAAAACTTAAAAATTAAAAAAAAAAAACCTAGGGGGACTTAGACATGTTCATATGACTTGACCATGATGCCTAGCATGTTTATACATTGACACATAGACTCTAATAACCTCAATAGGCCTAAATGCTAAGCCGACCACCCCAACTTTGGAGGTATTGAGTGAAAAACTCATAAATTATCAGTCGTTTATTCAACAACCAATAATAACCAAGGGAAAAAACACCCTGGGCTGATCGGATTGACAAATAAAGTCTAAGAGATCGAGTCTTTTACAGACACTATCATGCTAGAACATCTTATTACAACTCCCCCATGGGGTATGAACATGTGATATAGTACAAGCACTTCCCAAAAGCACTTCCGAAGGTCTTCTGAAGTCCGAACAAATCATCTTTGTCCGGTTCACTAGGCTCACTTGATAAAAAACCACTAAGTACAACTTAGGTGGCAACAAGCCCCAGTTTCCCCCCATAGGATGTCATCAAGGTTTGCATTGGCCCCTTCATAGTGATAGAGGATGGCAGGGATACTTCTTTTCCCTCCACCTCTCATTCTACTTCTACTCTTGCCTCTATCTCTAAGTTGAGCTAGAGCTTCAAGCCCTTTCCAAGGTTTGCACTTTTTTCCTAATTAGAGCAGGCTCTTTTCTTTCATTTACTAACAGTTGTATCTCTTCTACTTAGCTTTACTACTAATTGCGGGCTTTTTTTTCATTTATTAACATTTATATCTCTTCTACTTAGCTTTTCTTTGTTTGCTTTTTAGGACTGTCCTTGACACTCCCAGTCCATGGATGACTGATTGCATTTTACAGTTCCATTGACCTTTTCCTTGGTCATTTGAGGATATTAATAAAATTATCTCAGCTTATCTCAACATGCATCCCCTTTGAGCATGTCAACAGTTGATAGTTCAAATTATCCAATGTGGATTCACTTTCAGAGAAGCGTTTGTGGCCTGAAGATGGTTTACTTCAAGTATTCCAACATGGTATCATTCCTTGGGCATTTATCTTTAATGTCCAAACCATCCATCCATTCAGGAACTTCCCTTGAAGCATCAATACTTACAGAATGGGGGAAAAGCACATGGACCACATTTTAACTGTAAAATTAAATAAATTCCATGTAGAATATACAGTCTATAATTTATCTATGATCTTCTTCTCATTCAAACAATATGTGAGCTCCAAATGATAACTCTGATTTTTCCATGGTCACAATTCTGCAATGCACCTGTTTCCTGCCTAGAAACAGATATAAAACTCCCCATAAGCATTTTTCAAAACATTTCTGCAGTGTTCCACCAAGTTTCCGAGACGGGGGGGCGTGGGAGCGGGGAAATGCACATTGGGGACGTGTAGAGACACCCCAAAATTTTGGGGTATTTTGGGGGACGGGGGGGCAGGGAGGCGTCAGGGTCCCTAACATAGGGGGGTCGGTCTCTAAACTTATAAAAAAAGAAAAAAAATTAATAAAAATATGAACCCCAACATATAAACATATCAATTCCTCATCCCATCACCATTTGCATACTAGCATGCTTATGTTCCCGAAGACTTTATTGTAATTTAATGTAATCATTATAGCCAAGCATATCATATCGATGTTTGTTTCTTTTTATTTGTTTCTATTTCGTTTTAAAATGAACATTTAGTGTAAAAGCCTAAAATTTAAGATGAACCATTTCTTTTTTAAGAATTTTTTTTTTAAAAATCGAGGGCAGTGGGGGCCTGTCAGAGCCCCCCATTTTCAGGAGGGGGCGTGTGGGAGCCCCCCAATCTGAGAAACTCCTAGACCCGCGTTTCCCCAAGTTTCGCAGAAAGGGGGGCGCTAGGAAACGTTTCCCATGGAGCCCCCCAGCCCCCGGGGCGTGGGAAGCGTAGGGGTTGAGCCCCCGACCATGGGAGGCGCGTCCCCGTGGAACACTGCATTTCTGAGACGTTATGTGTCCAAAAAAACAAAAAATGACATGTTTCCCAGGAAAAAATGAAAACAATAAGAAGCAAGCCCGCCCAAAGGGAGTGGAGTAGAACCAACATATGACCTGTTCACATGTAAATAAACCCTAAAATAGCAAAAAAGAAAACATAAAATACAAAAAAGACACAAAAAAGGAGTTACGAAAATGTTTTGGAGTTATTAACTTTTATTCTATTATTCTGTTTCCACGTTTCCTATTGTCTTAAAAGGTGTCATTTACAAACTAAAAACTATTTCACTGTTTCAAGTAATTTTAGATTTTTGCTATCATGAATTATAGAAATCATCTATCATCATTCATGTAGATATAAATTATATTAATGTCCAAACAAGAACAAATTAAATAATAGTTAAAGGAAGTGAATGAAAACAAAAGAATGGAGCTCTACCAGGGCTTTTGTGCTTTAAGTTTGTATGCTTCCCTTGTTTGTCACCATTGCCATTACTCCTTGCCCAAACAGCTTATATGTCATGCAGTGGCCTTGAGTGACGATACCTGACTATCACAAGGCCACTAGGGTGCTTCTTAATAGCATCCCTTGGACCCAATGACAGGGCAATTGATAAATCAAAATCCATTGTCATCCATATGAATGTTGCTTCTACCGACCCTGAACATGATTTCTGTCAAAGGGCCTACCAATGTTTGTAATGAAGGAATTGCACAAGGTAATGAACTAACCCCTTGAAGAAATTCTCGTGGATAGTATTATTGATGAGTATTCTGGTGTTTATGACAATATAAAAAAGCAGACACTTCTTAGGTATTTCATCAGCTTACTTTTTCCTGAGGTCATTATTAAGGTATGGGTTAAGGAGGTTTGGGACACATGGGTGTCATTGTCTAAGCACCCAAAGCATGACAGAAGGCTCTTTTTGTTTCAATAAGTCACAATCCACTGTTAATGTATCTTATGGTCCTTGGTTTTGTTGAAACACCCCAGTGGTGTTATCCCTGTGGGTTGAGAATTTCTCAACCAAGCAATTTGGACAACTAAGTTGCCTATGTGGGTAGATTTCCCCCGCATGCCTATGCAATTTTGGGACTTTTTAGATCACATTTTGCACCTATTGGCCAACCATGAAGCTCCTAGATTTTTCAACCTTATACCCAAGAGGAGAGTCTACGTAAAAGTATTACACCTAGGGCAGATGAGGATGTTAAAAATGGATATCATTAATGTGCGATAAACAAACTAAACCCAATTCACTAGTAATCACACATGATCAAGAAAGATAACCCAAGTAAACAAGATGTGTATGGTTACAATAACTACCCCTTAAGATAATATCAATAATGATATTTAAGCTCAAGTGAAATCAATACAAATAAGGCTTGGGCCTCTTTACAAATACATGTTAGGTCACTTACGGCATTGACCCTAACCCAAGAGGTGGACCATGAGAGTGCACCTACTAACACCAATGTGGTCCACGCCAACCACTAAGGGTGTATAATACATGATATTTAGGGGCCAATATGGCCACCAGTCAATCTGAGCCACCATATCTCCTTATGATTGCCTTGGGACACAACAAGGTAACTTGGCATAAAGAATCTTTGAGCTAGTAAATATTACATCCCAACACCCCCCTTTAATATATACTAGGAATAGATGCGATGAAACAATGACCAAAGAAACATTACAATAATCCCCTCTTGATGTTTACATGGGTAGGGAATACAATGAGAACCAATGATGACAACAACCTGCAATAACAAGGTGCAAACAAACTCTCAATGGAGAGTTCATCTACAAAAATATGACCTCCAAAACACCTTCACATGAACATCTTCAAAACCAACAAAGGAAACAAAGAGCCCTGCTTCAAAACTATAGCCTCCAAAAATATACCTTCATAGTAAACTTTTTGAACCAGTGGAGTGAACACAAGGAACTCAAATCCAAGCACAAAAGAACATTAACACAAACGATCAAAGTAGGGAACTCAAATCCCACAATATTGTCAAAGAACACCCCCCCAGAAGCTAAAACTAACATAGAAGATGCAAAGAAATTATAAGTGTTCCGATGAAGATGCTCCTAAGGCAATAGTGTCAAAGATAAAAAAGATTACTTAAAGCAAGCAAGCAAAGATATTGATTATGCACTCATGATGGTCAAGGTTAAACAATTACTCCAAACACCACAATTGTCGATATGGGATATCCATCATAAAAGCATTTTCACCTATGCTAGTGCAAAAAGAAGCAAAAAGGTTGTCGTCAAAACTGTCAAGCACAAAGATTATTGTTAGGATCAAACAATCATAAATATGATAAGATAAGATAAGTTTATTAATGTCTAACAATGACCAAAAGTATGTCAACAAGACTACTTAGTACATAAGTGACAATATAAAGTGGGAGTGCAAAGGCCACACCTATAAATGAAAGAATCATTAATACCCTAAAACTGGTTGTATAATTTCTTCATCATTATTTGTATCAAGGCATAAAGTGTTTTCCAACTCAATTAAAGATCTTGCAGGTGGATACTAAGTCACTTGTAATTCTATTGGAGTAATCAAATATATTGGAAAGGACTATAGCTTGATGTTAAAAACAAGCTGAGGGGTTAGGAACAGGCTGGGCAAGTAGTTGAGTAGGCCTTGGAGGTTGTTGACTAGATCGTAGCTACAATTGTTACAATTGTGCAACCTGTTGGTGTTGGGCCTGCACAGGGTAAGGTTGTTGTAGTGGAGTTTATGGTTGTTGTAGTTGTTGGAATTGTGAAGGATACTGTGGTTGAGATGGATAAGAGAAGGCCGGCATATTCCCATAAGGAGGTCCTCTCCATCCTTGTTGCCAAGACTGGTTTGAAACTTGTTGCAGAGGCCATGCTTGCCAAGGCATTGGAGAATTCCAAAACAGAGGTGTGTATTGTTGGCTCGAGTAATATGGAGCAAATTGTTGTGTAGGGTTTGAAGCCATACTTGTTGCTTGAGGCTACCAAGGTCTTCTTGGTGAAAGCATACCAATTTGTTATGTTGCTTCATTGTCTCCTTGGTAGACTGCCTTGGGTTCAGGTAGAAAGTGACAGTTATCTATTGAATTCTTCCCTCACAAATAACACAAATTTCAATATTATTTAGAGGACATTTTTTTAATGGATGTTTTTTCCTACATTTAGAGTAGAAAATAGACAAGGTTGCATTCTCTTCTTCTTGTCTCTTTTTAAGTTGTAAAGTATCTAGTTGCAAACTAAGAGTACCAAGAATGTCAGTTTTGAAATTTTCTATCAAATGTCCCAACTTAGCTATAGTTACTCCACTTGTTGTTGGTTTGGTAACTTTAAAAAGAGTGTCTCTAGGTCCCTTACCAGATCGAGCTTGTACTCGAGAATACTTTCTGCATAACTCACAGATTGCTTGAAAAGTTAGTTGAGAAACATCTCCAGATCCCATAAAAGTAAGCAAATTTAGATTCATCTGTGATTCCTCTCAGGAAGATAGTTTTTATGGTGTCCTATTCCAATTTACTTTGCTTAGATCTTTGCAGAGTATACAAAAAACCTTTCAAGATGGTCCTCTAAGCTTTCATCTTTGTGAGGACCCTGTAGCAAATAATTAATCAAAATACACGATATAGCAGCAGAACTCAAAATCACTTTTATATTAATCGCAGGCCACTTCGAGGGGGCAACCTCCTTTGAGCAAGCTCAATACAAAATAACTTCACGGTGCCTTCCTTGGCCTCAACACACACTTATATACTAAAAATAGGCGCCAATACTATGGTTCAAAACCATGGGCCAATATAAACTATGGATTAACAAATACTACAGGCGGCTTACAAAGCATATGCGCCCAACAACAATAACACAAACTATGGATCAACAATTACTATGGAACGACTTACAAAGCATATGCATCCAACAACAATATACTAACACGGTAAAGAGAAGGATTGACATGGGTTCCTAACATCCCCTCCCCCTTAGAAAAAGCTTTGTCCTCAAAGCTTTAGATGTGGAAATTGTCGCTGAATTTGAAGGAGTGGTTCCCACGTAGCATCCTCGGGCTGCATTCCGTGCCATTGAATTAAAACCTCTGTGATAGAGCGAGAGCGAAGCTGACGAGTGCGCTTATTGAGGACAGCCTCTGACTCCAAAAAGATGGATCCTTCATTATCCAATTCTGGTAAAATAGTTTGGCCTTTGATGTTGGTGCCAAGAACTTTCTTCAGACAAGAGACATGAAACACTGGATGAATGCGGGAAGAAGGCGGAAGTTCCAATTTATAAGCAACAGACCCAATCTTCTGAAGAATCCTATATGGCCCATAGAACTTTGGAGCAAGCTTATGACGCCCTTTGAGTTTTAGTGAGGATTGCTTCTAAGGCTGGAGACGAAGAAAAACCATATCACCAGCTTCAAAAGTGCGCTCAGAACGGTGCTGATCAGCTTGTTGCTTCATGCGATTTCTTGCCATGTGAAGATTTTCGCGCAAAATGCGAAGAACCTCATCGCTGTTTCGAAGGACCGCGTCAACTGCCTAAACTGGAGAACTGCTGGGGGTGTAAGGAAGAAGAACTGGCGGTGCCTGACCATAAACTGCTTCATATGGAGGCATTTTAGAGGCAGTGTGGTAAGAGGGATTGTACCACCATTCAGCGAGAGGGAGCCACTTTGCCCACTGATGTTGTTGCTCAGAGGAGAAGCAACGAAGATAAGTTTACAAGCATTTATTGATAATTTCAGTCTAANCCCCTTGTGTTGAGATAATGTGCCCGAGATACTCAACTTCCTTTTGGCCAAAAACACATTTAGACTTTTTGGCATGGAGATGATGATCAGAGAAAAGTTGCAGT
>LPNX010304963.1:143202-254583 GCA_001517045.1 Pseudotsuga menziesii | reverse complement strand
TTTCTTCCTCCAAAATTAATAAATATTATTTTATTATTTTAACTATTATTTTATTAATTTTCCTTGGGAGGCCCATTTTGAGTTGAAATTTCCTCTAATGAGTAGTAGTGCAATTATGACCATAAAGGGAGTTTCTCACCTAAGTAGCAATTCATACTCCATATACATAGGTATATGTGCTACTTCAAATATCGCATAGATTTATAAAAGGAAAATAGAAAACTAAGGTGAGAAACTCCCTTTATAGTCTTATTGCACTACTGGTCATGTCTATCTCTTGCTGTTGCTCCATTCCTTAGAGTTTGCAGCTTTGAAGTTGTCTCAAGCTACCTCTAGAATCCACCTAATTTTTAACAGCTTACACTGCCTTTCCTTGAGCAATCCCAACCCGCATAACCTTGTCTTTCATTATCGATTGCTTCTTGGACAAGGTGAGCTTTGCAATTCACTTCATGTCTATAAAACATAAGTTGTTGGTTCATATCTCAACTATTATGATTCCCACCACATACATGACTTTCAATGGTGTATTCACGAGAAGTCGTGATTCATATCATGATCTGCAAACTTTCTAAACACATACATCTTCTGATAAGATGTTTATCCATCACAAGCATCCATGGCATGTTCTGTTGTTTTTGGCAGATTTCCTCTGCCAAGCAATATTATCATGTTGCACTGTAGAACCAACGACAATAGCCAAGAGCATTAACAACTCTACTTTGCAATTTATATTTCATCTACTGGCTATAATCAATGCATTGCATGTTCATAAGGCACCAACAACCTTGGTTCCTTCCCTTGTCATGCTTGACCTTCAATTCAAATATGCCATGTGTGCCTAGTCATCCGTAGTCCAACATTCAACTTGTTGATTGACAAGCACCTTAGACTACCATGCTCTTCCCCGACCAATTGTGCCTCCACATCATTGTGCAAGCATCATATATGGAATTATTGTGCATCCACATCATTTTTACATACGGTTTGCTCATACTTCATCACATACCTCTTTCCCCAAGATTTAGGATAGTTCGGGGATCACCCATATTAACAGCTTACCTTGTCAAATCAAGCTTGAAGGTTCCCGTTCGATTATGTAATTCTTTCGAAGTGACTATAAGTTCATTTCCCAAAACATGAATCTTCTACTCTATTCTCCTTTGAAAGAGCTTTCCAACACCTATAATCTTGTGAGTTGTCCCATTTTGAGTTTGGATTTGGAAGTTACAATGCCCAAAAGTTCACAGCTCACCCATTTCCTACATTTATGCTGGTGTAGATCAAGGTCAGAGACCATCATCCATTATTAATGGAAAAAAATAAGCTAAAATCTGGGAAAACATTTGTATCAGGCAACATCAATAATATTCTCATTTATGAACACTCAACGACCTTCGTCCCAACAATCTATTGTTCCAATCATTTTCTGCATCCTTTTAAAATGGAAACTTACCCATTTGGCACTTTGTTCACTACAATAAAATCTAGTGAAAATAGCTACTTTCAAACTTTAGATATCTACAAAATTTTGCTAGGGAAAAGTTGTCCAAATTACCAAGATGATGAAATATTGACTTAGATAGATTTTCCAAATTCGTTGTCTCAGGTGTTTATTTTTTCAAATACAATTTCGATAACTACTAAAAACTATGTTAAAAAAGTGGATTTGATCTTGTTTTATTAGTTTCACTAGGAATCCCTTGGGATCCGTCAAATATCTTTTTTGAGTTTTCTCATGCCTGCCCATAGACTTTCCTAATCAAATTTCATCATGAAAAAATTTTCTAGAAAGATGTACTATCTTGTCCTCTAAATAGTTAAAACTACATTTTGCCAAATTTTAGGAATTCAGTGCCAACTCTACAAACTTGAGCTCAAGCACATTTTCATAGATGTCATCATTGTGGACTTCCACCTGAAATTTTAGATCCGTCCAAGTTTGTATGTTCAAGTTATGCCCAAAATAAGATTTTGGTTCCAAACTTGATTTTTTTTGGCAACTAGAGATTTTTCACCATGTGGCAACACTCCATTTGCTGGTGGGGGTCAAAGGCCTCTCTCACCTAAAGGCATTGACCCTTTTTGAAACAACAGACACATCTGAAGCATCATGCTTGTTACTGTTCAAACTAGTAGTCCTGGATTTGCAGCACAATGTGGTTCATTTGCTAGCGAATGGTAAGCATAGGGGAGAGGTCTAGGCCCAAATGTTTCCTCGACCCAACCTCTCAACTACTTTGGGTAACTCCTAAACCCCAAGGAGAACCTTTGAGGGTACCTACAAACACCAATGAACAAATACCCTTCTACAACCTTTATAGCAGAGATCAATGCCTTAATGTATTCAACAATGAATAATATAGACACATAAATTACAATAAAGGAGTTAGTTCAATTTATCGATCAATATCACAACTTTCACTGTACTTCACGAATCCCCATGCAAGGGCTTCACACCTCCCAAGGCAATACATTAGAAAGGTGCACCTTGAAGGGGAGAAGGCTAAGTGGCCTAGGGCACAGCGTTTGAGCCACTCAGAGCTACAAAACACATGCAAAAACCCTAATTTCAACAAATTCATGTTTCTCAATGCAAGTGCTCAAATTGGGACACCCTTTGAGATTTGTGGATAAATCCACTAGGGAGAAATTGATGGGTGGACCAGATTTAGCGAATTCCAAATATTTGTAGCTTTTTTAATATGTAAATTTTTGGGACTTTTTTGACAATATATGATTTTTAGGGTTTTTTTACATAAAATGAGGACGCCCTTCAAGATCTGTGGATAATCCACTAAGGCGAATTTGTAGGAAGGACCATAATTACAAACTCACAGCTTCTTTTGGAGTTATGAATTTTCTAATTTTTAGGGGTTTTAGGGTTTTTCTTATTTTTTTAGGTCTTTTATGCATAAAATTGCAGCAAAAATATAGTACAATAAATGCTAAAAAATAGAGTAAAAATGACAAGAAAGGAGATATGATTTTTGTCTCGATCCCTAGGGCATTGAGAGATCTATGGTCAACGTCCCTCTCTTGAAATGTCCTTTAACACTTGCAAGCTAGGGCATTATGTGGCAACCGGGTTCGATAAAGAGCCTAACTAGGGTACATGAAGAAGTCCAAGGCCCCAAATAGCAATAGAGAACTCCTCTGGAGGATGTTCCATGCATACAAAAGTTGACAAAAAGCCCTAACAATTCAGAAAAATGCACCATAAAAGCACCATTTAACCTTGCTAAAAGCATAACTTACCAACATCCAACAAGAAGTGAGCAAAGAAAAGCCTTTAGGTCACACTCGTGCATGAGTTCTTCCAACTAGTCTAACATCAACCTCTAGCATGTGCAAAAAAGAGCCCTAGAACATTACTTCATCCACCTTCAAGACAAAAGAAGCATCCCAAGAGAAGTGTGTATTACATTAATGACTCATAGAGTAGGAGAAAGAGAGTAAAAAATATATTTGAACCCTTGTCTTATGATTTTACAATGAGAGGAGGATGTCAATTTATACTGTTTCATTCTCACGTATTTAATCTTGAGCCTACAAGTCTAATAATAAAATAATAATATTTTTAGGGTAAATTCTACACAATTAAGGAATATTACCCCAAAATAAACAAAAATAGTAAAAATAAGTTAAAATAAGCTGAGAAAAGGATTCACTGGATGAAGTAGTGAGACAAGAGGGGACGTCATGCCCCATCTAACCCTAAAATGATGCTTGACCCTCAATACACCCCCCTCCAAGGGGGTACATCATGCCCCATCTAACCCCAAAATGATGCTAGTCCCTCAACACTCCCCCTTCCAAGACTTGTAGGCTCATCTGCTGGAAGGATGACATCATAGGCTAGTAGCACTAAAGTAGGAGTTTTTGGATGTTGAAAATAGGTCCAAGTGGGTGCAAAAGGTGTGCTAATAGCCCTTTACAACACACAATCACCTTTGCATAAATAATACCAAGATGGTCATGTGCCCAAGTGGGTCACGCCTAGAAGCCTTGGAACACCAACCCCATGGGATAAAAGCCATGCATGGCGGAGATATCATCACACCGAAGGGGCAGTCAACAAAGCCACTAAGCCAAGTATTTCCAAGAGTGAAACCAAGGGGCCTGGCCATGACCAATCCAAGGGTTAAATAACCCCCAATCCAAATATCCATGCAATAAAACCCATTTTAGCTTGTACATTAAAAAACTTTGGCCCCTTGCTCTAGGCTTAGCCTCATTGGAATGTTGAAGCATGTATGGTGAATAACAGACCCAATTCAAAAAAACACTCGATCCTCTAAAGAAAGTGCCCCAGCTTTGATCTTCTTCAAAATTGAAGGTTCATCAACCCATTTTAAAAGAAGGCTCCTTGAGCCAATTCAAAAAACTCATTTGAAGCCACTTTGAAGTAACTTTATCAAACCACTATGAAGTAACACTCTGCAACACAATGTTAAAAAGTGGCAACAAGGAAGGTCTTCTATCATTTGCATGTGTCCTTGCTTGATAGAAGACATAAAACATGAATCCATATTGATCATTGCCTTTATCCAAAGTTTAAACTTAGGAAAAGTGCATTATGTTATCTAACTTTTAATTTGACTTAATGGAGTCACTTTTATAAAGTTCAAGTGAAAAATAATTTAAGTGATGGCTAATCTAATATCATCCATTGATCCATAGTGAGAGTTAGGTTTTCCGCTTGGCCATTGAGTTAAAAGGAGATCAATCTGGTGGAGAGGACACACACACACAATTGCTTTGACACACACATTGTCAGAGAGAGATTTCTTCCTCATAGCTTTCAACCGAAGAGTGAGAGAAAGTTTGCAGGAGAACTTTGCAGAGAGTGAGACTAAAGAACATTTACCGGAGTTCGACAGGGAAACATCAGTGAATTGAAGAGGCCATACAATGATGCAGGGAGGTCGTACACAGTGACGCAGAGGACGTGACGCAAGCAGTTGTACACATTCGTATGGGTGACACAGGAGGATGTGCGGGTGACATCAGCACTCATACAGTGACGCGAAGCTGTACAGGTGACGCATGCAGTGACGCAGGGCTATACGATTTTGTGGGGTTTTCTATGTGAGTTTTAGTTGTACGATTTTTCCAGGTTGGGTAAAACCGTTTCTAGATTGTATTGTTCTATATCTTGCTAATAAAAATACCTTCTCAGACTACTACACTAGTTTTCCCATCTTGGGTTTTTCCGGGTTTTTCATACCCAAAAATATTGGTGTCTCTATTTATGTGATTGTTGTTCTATTTTTCTTGGTATTTATTATCTGCTGCAATATTTGTGAAGAAATTCATTGTGGTTGCCAGTAATTTATTTGGGGTTTTAAATAAATAAATACTGTGCAAGTCAAGGGTGGGTTTTAAGGAAATTTACACACAATCATAATAATAACTCGTGGCCCACACTGAAGTAAAGGTTCATCAAATTAATTGCAGAGTGGAGGCTTGGCCACTTTTTAAATAAGACAATTCAAGCCACTTAAAGGCTCTTTGAACCATTTTGAAATAACTCCCACAAATCATTGTGAAATAATACCCTTGAACATTCTAAAACAATACTCATTGGGTTGTTTTGAAACATCAACTACTTTCCTATATTGACCCTCTCTTGAACTTGTCCACAAGCCTCTTTTCTCACCAAGCCATTGGGATAACATGGAAGTCAAGCCACTTCCAAAAATCTAGCCCTTTTGAAACATTGGGAAATTTTCAAACTTCTGCCTAGTTTGAAAATTCAAGCACTTTCTAACTTCTACCTAATTTGAAACTTCAGACTGATTTCATACTTAAGGCATTTCAAAATGGCTTCCCATTTCATATTTAAGGGCATTTTGAAACTTTAAGCTCATTTTGAGCTTTGGTGGGATTCAAACTTTGGGCCATCGACCTTCTTTCAAACATAAGGCAATTTCAAAACTTCGCCCATTTCCATGCATCAACCTCTTTTCAAACTTCATCCCATCTAGGCATGTCTAAACATTGGCCATCAAGCTACTTTGAATCTTTGATCATCAACCATCAAGCCTATTTCAAGATTCAATCATCAACTCTTTCATAAGATCGCCCACAATTGAACTTCAAGGCAACTTTGAATATCAACACCTTCATGGACTTCGAGGCATTTTGAACTTAAGGTCGTCGGCCCTATTTTGAACATTGCTCTGCTGACCAACTTCACAACTTTGGCCTCTTTTCAATCAATGCCTTTGGGTCATTTCGAAACTCTATCCATTTCCACACTTCATGGCAATTTAAAACTTCAAGAATCTTAAAAAGAAAACACCCCTGAACTCTATTCCACGTTGACATTTGGCCTCCGCCTAAGTCAACAACAACAGTAATTCAAAGAATCATGTATCAAATCAATTCCTGCTACCAAATTTAATTATTGTTGCGAACATATTTGGGCATCTAGCCAAACTTTCAGGAATTTGCTCATTTCTACTCATGTTCTTTCTGAAGGTTCGCATTACCACTACCATAGATTAGGTTAACTCCCTCTATAAACTTCATGGGCCTGTAGCGCATTCAAATCCTAAGTCACCATTGATTAGCTACAAGTTCACAAACCCCTTAGTAATTAGCACTCAGTCCTATGAAATTTGGTTCTATAAATTGTCCATGTGCCTTAATGTTGATATAACCCTTGAACATTAACCATTAGCTCATCGCTATCAGGCTATCAACATTTGAATTGACAAAATTAATACATTTCCATTGAAGCATGTAAAGTTGCTGTTATGCTTTGGATTGGATTTTTGTCAAACTGTTTGACAAACGTGCTCTGATACTATTGTACTATCCCCCAACCAGATCTGAGCTAAATTCTTACTAACTGCTTATGTATTCTGGTTCAGGACTTTTATCAAACACTTGGCAGCATTTGCTTTTATACCACTGTAAAATACTCTTCAAGTGAAATCCAATTTGTTTGTTGGCTTTGATGGTTCATTTCAGTTCACAGTTATACAAAGGATTTCATGATAAACCCACACAAGATATTTGCAGAACATTCATGAATGACAATCTCATAACACAGGTAATAACAGTAGTTTAACAGTATTATAACAGCAGTAAAGGATGGAGATTACACTAGCGTTTAATGCCTTTAGCTGCTGCTGATATATATCTAAATAAGTCTGTTTAAAACCAATCTCCTGACATGTAGGATGGAGTGTGCTTACAGCTCCCATTGAGATGAAATGAGTCTTTGAAGCACCACGACTTGGCTGAGTTTTGCACTGGCAGCTGGTACAAGCAATAGGGTCACACACAGCAGTAATAACCAGCTCCAGACAGTCTCTAATAGCAGATGTTTGGCACAGATCTTGGCTCCCAACTAGTGTCTTAGCTCCCCAACGCTGAATGCGCCCTCCCCAAGAATGCCTCTCCTCACAAATGGCCGCACGTTTTCCCCAAGGGACAGTGTCCTCCTTCAAGCTTGGAATCGGAATGTGGAAACCCCCAAATCACTTTCTTTTTTGGCCGAAAACACAGCCATACAAAGATGGTGAAGTTAAACTCCACAACCCACACAAACAAGTGCACCCTCTTCCAATAACACTGAAATCTCTTTAGATCTGTAATGAATACTTGTTACCCTTATTTGGAACTGTAGTGCAATGAAAGGTTTGAGTGATCTTTCCTCTCTAGATCAGCTAGGGTGGATAGTCTCACCGCCAAAACCAATGTTCTCTTAGGTTTATGTCCCAAGAGCCAAAAGCCACAAAATCTCTCCAAATCTTTTTCGGAAATGAAAATGTCATGAATGAATGAGAGGGGTCGATTTGCCTTTTTAAGCTTATTTTACCTTTTTGGGCCATTTTTACCCATTTTTCCACCACTTTTACCTTTTCCAGCTCAAATATTTAATTAAAGTGACTTTATAAAGTCATTGTCACTTTATGTCCCCCTTTGATTTAATTATTCAATGTCACATTTTTAATGTTGTTTTTTCACCCAGTTGACATTAAATAGTTATTAATTCCCTTTCTTAGTCGACTATAGCGGCGGGAATTAAATAGGCTAGTAAGTTGCCTTCCTGGAGTAATCATTCGGAAAGGGACATTACAAAGCAACATGTCAAATAGCAGGCATGCAACTGTCAATTTCATCGAACAGTTCACATAAATTGTCCATACTAGCATAGCATTGTAAGTTGAGCTTTGATTCCAATCTGTCGCATACATGGATGCCTTCCTTGGCCATCGATGCACTCCATGTGAATTTATTTCTCCTAATAACAGATGGTTAGGCTGATTCAACCCCTAACAGCAACATAATTTCGAATTCACGTGCACAAATGTATAGCAGTGGAAACTATGTTGCGTGGGAGCTCTCCCCACCCCCTCACTCCCCCTCCTGAAGCTCACTCCCAAAACGCTCCCAGTTTTGGGAGCACGGTCCCAAGGCGCTCCCTTCCTTTCCTATACTAAATGCTCCTATACTAGGTTGATCATTTAATGACAATGTTATGGTACCTCCTTCTTTGCCAAGCTCCTACAAAAGTTTTTGTGGTTGATCATTTGATGATAATGTTATAACTTATAAGTTATAACTACTAGATGATTGATGTTATATGGTTTAATCTATGTATTCTATAGCTAATTCAACATCCTACATGTTTTTTAAATATAAATCCATTCAAATATATTACAATATATACTATACAAAAAACACTCCCGAAACACTCCCAAAACAGGAGCTTTTGAAAATTTCGCATTTCGCTCTGCTCTTGCTCCCCGCTCCCAACAATATAGAGTGGAAATAACCATGCATATTTTGAATTCATTCATTACCCCATTAAATTAATGGGATCATGCATTACAAACATAAGCATTCCATAGAAAGACACATATGAAGACCTATTTGTAATCAAGTGTAAAGAACCAGTGTCAACCTTCCTCTTTATTTTGTTAGTATATTTTGTTGGACGCATATGCTTTGTAAGTCGTCCTGTTAGTATGTTGTATTATCCCACATTCATAGAGAGTAATAGTTGTTTAGATTAAACTTAGTATATAAGTGAGTGTTGAGGCCAATGAAGGTATCCAAGAGTTATTATTGAGCTTGCTCAACCTCCTTTGAGCAAGCTCAATAATAACTTAGTATTGAGCTTGCTCAAAGGAGGTTGCCCCCTCGAAGTGGCCTGCGATTAATAAAATCTCTTTTGTGCTCCAATATTTATGTTATATCATGCATTCTCATTGTTTATTGCAGGAGGTTCTCCACATATGATATCAGAGCACTTTCCTTGGCACAAATGAGTATTTTTTTCTCTTATTTTTGACAAAAAAGGAGGACAAAATTGGGTGGCAACTTTCAGATCAAATTCTGAAACGTTTTGCACAGATTCAGAAGAAACAAGTTGTCGATCTAAATTTCTCTTGCAAAAATACGCAGTTTCGAAGAAAAATCATCTCATTTGGAGTTCTGAAAGTGGAGATATCGTTGATTTAAAATCAGTCATTTTCCAGAATTTCGGTGACGGCCATGGAAATTGCAGAGCGAAAATCTTTTGACCAGGTGCCTAGATTTTTGTTTCGGTTGCGCGGTAGATGCAAAGTGGTTGTTCCAGTTACAGAAACATGTTATAATAGCGATTTTGAGCAATATAGATCAGGTTATGCTCATTTTAAAATTTTTGTCTCAAAACCCTAGCTCTATTTACGGGTTTTTTGGGCATTGGGTGGAATTTTTGCCAAATTTTTTTATGGCGTTGTGATTATTGCAGTAGTTCTTCTTCTTTGCATTGGTATTATTCATTCGGATTAGGGAATAAACCCTATTTGCTTAATTGTAGGAAGTACTTGGGCATAGCCCTAAAACTCATTGTGAGGAGTACCACAGAAACCCCGAAGTAGCTGGCCATTGAGAGGACCTGCCAAGCGAAAAGGGCAACGAATCCTACCTGATTGACTAGTTCCACCTGTGAGGTAAACCAAGAGCTGTCGTTTGTGGAAAAGTGGTTATCAGCTTTACCTGAGCCGTGGAGTGAGGGATATTACCCAAATACGCAAGCCGTTAGACAACATTGGTGGTCGAGTGAATCCCTTGAACCTTTAGGAACTCGAACATACCTGGGGTCCATATCCATTTCTAGCTCATAAAGCGCAGAATTCCAGAACCGCCACAGATCATTTCCACCAAACCTCGGAAGAAAAAAAAAACTAATTTTTTTCCATATCTTCTTTGATTTAGCTCCATTTACCTTGAAAAATCATTGTAACCCCTGTAATCCCATTCTGATATTTCCTTCCTTGAGGACCCTATCCCAACTTCCACTTCCCGAAGTCCGATGTTTATTTTAAGGGTTTTCCATAACTTTTTTGATTCTCAACCAATCGCCTTCAAATTTTTCCACTATGTTTGTTTCCCATTTTTGCTTCCTTGTCCCTCTTTGACAAATTTTCTCATTCTTTCATCCCGCTTCTGAAATTCGCATTTTTTGCGTCCCTGTCACTTAGAAAGTCTCAAAAACCCAGTCAAACCCCAATTACCCACCCGAGTTTTTCCCAACTCACAATTTTCCTTTTCTAAAACCCTTTCCGTTTTCGTTTTTCTACCAATTTCCCTAAAAAAAATATGCTTATGGTTGTCACTCGCGCAAGCGCAAACAAACAAATGGAAGAAGAACTTCTCGCCATCAAGACCAAACTCGATGATCTGGATCAAAAACTTCTCAACCTCCATCTTCCGCATTCACCCATGAGCAATCGACGACAACCTGAGTCTTCTGCAGACACTGGGTCCTCTTCCTCTAGCAACTTTCATGGGTCGAAGCTTGATTTTCCTCGCTTCAATGGTGATGATCCGATTGGATGGATTTACAAGGAAGAACAATATTTCAGTCTGCATAACACTTTTGATGTCAATAAAGTCCCACTTGCATCCTTTCATTTGGAACATGAAGCCCTTCAATGGTTTTGTTGGTACATCAAGGATCATGAAGAGCCACAATGGACAAATTTTTGCCAACTCCTTTTGCAACGATTTGGCCCTAGTGATTTTGATGACTTCACGAGAGTACTAACCAAACTTCGCCAGACTGGCACTGTGAGAGAGTATCAGACAGAATTTGAGAAATTGGTCAATCACACAGAAGGATTGTCTGATGCATTCTACAAGAGTTGTTTTATCAGTGGACTGAAGGATACAATCCGATCTGAGGTTAAAATGTTATGTCCCAACACAATGATTCCTAGGGTTGGCTAAGTTGGCAGAGGACAAGATCAGGGCTCAACAACGCTCCAAATCCACTTTAGTTCCATTCAGAAATATGGTTCCCCAAAGACCTCCAATCCCGCCAACTCCTAGAACCACTCCTATCAAGCATTTATCTGAAGCCGAGATGCGGGCACGTAGGGAAAAAAGGGCTTTGTCATAATTGTGATGAGAAATTCACCTGGGGACATCAATGTGCTGATCAAAAGCTCTATCTCTTGGATGTGGCTTCTCCACCTACAGTTGAAATTTGTGAAGCTGCTCAGGATCCAATAGATGATAAGGTCGACATTCAGCAGCCGCCTATTGATCCTCCTTCTCACGAGGACCACCTAGAGATATCTCTCCATGCATTAGCCGGAGTCACCACCCCACAATCCATGCGAGTTAAGGGTTTCTTCAAGAAGATCCCTCTTACAATACTCATTAATTCTAGTAGCACCAATAACTTCATTGACCCTCAAATCGCCAAACAGGATGATTGTTTTGTCCATCCTTGCTCCAGTTTTAAAGTCATGATTGCCAATGGGGGCACCTTACCTTGCAAAGGAAAGTGTCGCAATGTGTGTATCTCTATTAGAGATCATAACTTGCACTCTAACATGTTTGTCATGCCCTTAGGAGGATGTGATGTGATTTTGGGCACTCAGTGGTTATGCACACTTGGACCCATTTTATGGGATTTTGCTGAACTGTGGATGCAGTTTTCAGTCAATGGAAAAAAACACACATTGAAGGGCTTACAACCAGGGTCTCTCAGCATCATCAGTTCCCATCGCATGGAAAATCTCCTTAAGAAGAATTCACATGGTGTCATCGCTCAGCTCCATTTCATTCAGATGCAACCTTTAGCGATCTCAACTACTCCCTTGGATCTTTCATTCAGATGCAACCTTCAAATGCCCGATTTTTCCAAGCCCTTCACTATTGAGAGTGATGCTTGAGACAATGGACTTGGTGTTGTCCTCCTTCAAGATGAACATCCCATTGCGTTCACCAGCAAATCCCTTTCTAGTAAGAATTTCTCCGCCTCTACATATGAGAAGGAAATAATGGTTATTTTGCATGCAGCGCAAAAGTGGCAACCTAACCTCTTAGGGAATCATTTCTGCATCAAGACCGATCACCCGAGTCTGAAATATTTCCTAGAACAATGGGTCTCATCCCCAACACAACAGAAATGGGTTAGCAAACTCATGGGTTATGACTATGAGATCACTTACAAGAAGGCTAAGGACAATCTTGTGGCGAATGCTCTTTCTCGCACATTTGATGACCATGTTTCTCTTTCATCTATGTCTCTGCCTATTCCAAATTGGTTACACTCTGTTCAGCAAGGCTATGTCAATGACTCTTCATTATCTGAAATCATCCAATAGTTGGGCAGTAACCCTTATGTTGTACCACATTACTCTTGGGATGGTTCTTCTCTAAGAGACAAGGGTCATCTAGTGCTTCCCCAGAGCACAGATCTTAAACATGCAACCTTCTATGAACTCCATGCTTCTCCATCAGCACGACATTCTGGGTTCCTCAAAACGTATGAGCGGGCACGACATAACTTCTTTTGGAAGGGAATGAAACAAGAAATTCAATAGATGGTTGTCGAATGTGCTACCTGTCAGCGGCACAAGGGTGAAACTACACTCCTTCCTAGATTGTTCAAACCTTTGCCCATCCCTAAAAGGATTTGGACATATACTTTGATGGATTTCATTGAAGGGCTCCCTAAATCTGGAGGGAAGACCGTAATCTTGGTTGTGGTTGATCGGCTCTCCAAATATAGTCATTTTTGTGTTCTCAACCATCCATATACCGCCTCCTCAGTCGCATAAATTTTCATAGACCAAATATTTCGTCTTCATGGAATCCCTTCTTCCATTATCTCAGACCGCGACGCAACTCTCACAAGTCATTCTTGGCCCGAACTATTTCGCCTCCCTGGCACCAAACTGAATATGAGTTCAGTTTATCACCCACAAACAGATGGTCAGACTAAAGTTGTCAACAAATGTTTGGAAACTTATCTTCGTTGCTTCTCCTCTGAACAACAACATCAGCGGGAAAAGTGGCTCCCTCTCGCTGAATGGTGGTATAATACTTCATACTATACTGCATCTAAAATGACTCCATATGAAGCAATTTATGGTCAGGCACCTCCAGTACTCCTTCCATACACCCCCAACAGTTCACTAGTTTAGGAAGTTGACATGGTTCTTCGAAACCGAGATCAGATTCTTCACATTCTGCAGGACAATATTCACATGGCAAGAAACCGCATGAAACAACAGGCCGATCAGCACCGTTCTAAGCGCACTTTTCAAGTCGGTGATATGGTTTTTCTTTGTCTACAACCTTACAAGCAATCCTCCTTGAAACTCAAAGGGCATCAAAAGCTCGCTCCAAATTTCTATTGGCATATAAGGTTCTTCAAAAGATTGGGTCCGTTGCTTCTAAATTGGAACTTCCTCCTTCTTGCATTCACCCAATATTCCATGTCTCTTGTCTTAAGAAAGTGATTGGCACCAACATCAAAGCACAAATTGTTTTACCAGAACTGGATAATGAAGGATCCATCATTTTGGAGCCGGAGGCCATCCTCAATAAGTGCACTCGTCAACTTCACTCTCGGTCCATCACAGAGGTCTTAATTCAATGGTACGACATGCAACCGAAGGATGCTACATGGGAACCACTCCTTTAGATTCAACAACAGTTTCCACATCTAAAGCTTTGAGGACAAAGCTTTTCTAAGAGGGAGGGGATGTTAAGAACCAGTGTCAACCCTTCTCTTTATTTCGTTGGTATATTTTGTTGGACGCATATGCTTTGTGAGTCGTCCCATTAGTATGTTGTATTATCCCACATTCATGGGGAGTAATAGTTGTTTCGATTAGACTTAGTATATAAGTGAGTGTTGAGGCCAATGAAGGTATCCAAGAGTTATTTTGTATTGAGCTTGCTCAAAGGAGGTTGCCCCCTCGAAGTGGCCTGCGATCAATAAAATCTCTTCTGTGCTCCATTATTTCTATTATATCGTGCATTATCGTTGTCTATTGCAAGAGGTTCTCTACATCAAGTGCATGTCTACCAAATCGGTTGTTGAGTAGCAATTCACCGTCCAACAGTTGGAATCAACTATGGATTATGCCCCCAAACTAGACCATGATACCACCAAGGTGAAGGAAGCTCCCAAAGAGCTCTATTCTTACTCATCCCAACCCATTGCTTTCATCTCGAAGCCAATTTTCTCACTGTTGAGCACTCTAAGCCCTCATTCATCCATCAGTACACCATGGCACTCTCTTCTCCTTCACAACACAAGGAAGATCTTCCCTTTCTCTACTCCACAGTCTCACAAGGATCTTCCTTATAATGCAGGAAAAAGGAGTCCAATACTACCGGTTTCCTACTTCAAATAACCTAAAGGAGACCACTTGGCTCAAACTCCATGAGCAGCATTAACAAGGTTGCACATTTTAATGGTGTTTGCTTCAGCTTTTGTGGACATTAGAGCCATTGTTTTTCCTAAAAACCACCCCATTTCCTCTTCAAATTCTCAATTGCAAATTCCATGTTTCCACGGGCTCTTACCAACCATAATCCAATAGAGTTATCTCACAAATTGCAAACATAACAACCATGGTTTCACACAAGTTCATCCATGCACAAGCAGACGAAGAACAATTGATTGGAAGAATGAAGAATGCTCAACGGATATGAATGCTCCCAATTCGAATGGGGGAGAGTAAGCATCATGATGAATAATTATTTACCCACAAGAATTTGCATTTGACAAGAGCATCCTTCCCAAATAGGCAAGGGGAAACATCCAAAGGGCCAACCAGTCAAAGATTGACAGGAAATGTTTGTAAGGAAGCATGGGCAAGAATGGTTGCACTTCAAAGGACAAGTGTCAAGTCATATCACCCATGCACCCCCTTTCCTCCCCCTTCTAGTGGTATCATGGTCCCCTTATTACTTTTCTATGTATATTCTTTTATACATGCAATTACATACATAAGCACACCATGGAAAACATAAAAAATCGCACCATAATCCTAGCCCATCATGGAAACTCATGCATTTTCTAGTCAGGCCTTGGCCTTGAGATCCACACTAGGAACATTTAAAATGTATTTACATTTACTTACACACGGGTCATTTAACTCAGCCCATATGGCTTGACTCCCATCACATAGACCACATTATTGAAATAATACACGATTAATGTATTATAATTCATTAGTTAAAACTGGGATACTATAATGATCTCCATAAGGTAACTCCCCAATAAATGTCTAAATTACTCATGCATGTTTGGGTGAGCTTGTTCTTCCAGAACATCTTCCTGGAAATATTGACACTTTGATACAGAGTTCTCAATGCTTCAAATATTTCCTTTGTCAATCTCCCTACGATGTCAGGATTCAAGTGGTCATTCATGGAGACCAAAAGAATCCTCTTTGCCTTAACAACCCTCTTCTTGTATTGAGATAACTATTGAGGATCGGGAGGAACCTTAACTTTGCCCTAGACTATGCCCTAAAAATCAATCTTTTCCATAAGAATCTGAAACCTACACTTCCAAGGGGTGAGATTGGAGGACTCCTTCGAATTGATCACTCTTTAAGCCTCGACATGCTAAAGTTCACCATTCCTGCAATCCCTTGGATCACAACTCAAACAAAAAGAGTTCAGCCAAATCAACAACCTTTCACATGTTCAATTTGCCCTTCATAGGCATAAAAAATAGTTCAGCTTCTCACAGGTCCTTGTGCCTTTCTCAAACTGTAGCTAGTTGGGCATCACACCCACTAAAATCCTTTGTTGCCAACTCCCTCTCATAGGTAGTTGCCTTCTCCATTCACTCAACGGAATAATATCAGTAATACAACTCTGGTATCATGTTAAATTTCTAATTCAGAATGGCAAATCTGCACTCAAAAGCATTACACCACAGATGAAACTGAACATGTGATGAAACACCAATTAAAGCTTCATATTTTTTAAAACTAACAGCATAGGAGTGTAGATCAGGAGTTTGGACACTGAATATCATAATTTCAAATCATTCCGGCAAGTGATAGAGTTTGCACATGAATGTTTCCACGGTGTTCAGTCATTGTGTGCAAGCTTATGGATTTGCACTGTGTAGAAATTTAGAAGTGACTGACGCGTTTCGGGTGAGCCCTCCACCCATCATCAGGATCATTCGAAGCTATGGCACAATAGAAAAGAAGAGGGCAGTAGAGTATAAAAACTAGCCGTTAATTATAAAAATTTATAGATAATATTTTTTTATAATTAACTACTAGTTTTTAATTTTCTATTTATAGTCTATAAAAAAATTATCTATAAATTTTTATAATTAATGGCTAGTTTTTATACTCTACTGCCCTACTTCTTTTCTATTGTGCCATAAGCTTCGAATGATCCTGATAATGGGTGGAGGGCCCACCCAAAACGCGTTGGTCGCTTCTAAATTTCTACACAGTGCAAATCCATAAGCTTGCACACAAGTGACAGAGTGTAGATCTGAAAAATACTAACTCTACAAATCAAAACCAGCAAGATAGATATATGTAGCAGAAATCACATAACTTATCATCAACATTGAAAAAATAATTACAGTGACGAGTTTGCTAATGTGCCCTCCATCTCTTTTTTATTAAATAAGAGAGGGGTATGTGCATGAAAAAATGTCTAAGAATAAAAAAAGTGTAACTCCCTGAATAATGTGCCCCACATAGGTAGACATATGCCGACACACGCCAACAACACTCCATGTGATGGCCACATGCCAACAAATGCCAACCACACTCATCTATGTAACTTCTCGAATCTCAAGTGTTGTGCCCCATGTGTGCCAAGAATAGGTAGACACATGCCGAGCACAGTCCTCCATGTGGTGGCCACACTCCAAGCACATTCCTCTATGCAGTGAACACATGCCAAATGCTCGACTCATTATTTATACACAAATAAGTTGCGGATGACTAATCACTAGTCAACCAGTCAACTCTACTTTATAAATAGAACTTCTAAAATAGAAGTCCCTAAAAATAGGAAATGACAGAAACTTAAGACTAATGGAGAACAAGCTCAAAGCAACAGAAAAACTAACACAACATAGATTGAATACTTCCAATTCTATATCTTGGAAATTGAGTGCAAGCTTATGCACATAGTCAACTCCATAAACCTCCAACCAAAGCATTAATCATGTTCAGCTATTTAACTACTTGAACTCTATTTCAAATTTTCAACTATCTGAAAACCAGGTTTAGTGGGTACACCACACTTGCAATGCATAATGAGTGTTTGGGAAACTTTATAACCCTTTTAGGACTAGGATCTCTTCTACAATGCCCCAATTTATAGAGACTGATCTACAATCTTATAACCGTAGTTAGTACCATCATTTAATCTAATCCCATGTTAAAATACACTAGCCTTTACTAGAGCTCTCTTTCCTTCAACTTCTTAATCCTCTCCTTGTCCTGACCAATCACACATCGTTCTATTTGCTTCTTTGTCTCTTTGAGACTTTCTTAACTTCTCTCCATACTTGGACTCTCCTACTACGTACATACAGGAATCGGAGATTTTTTCTTATTGAGCACTATCGTAGTACACCGGTAGCAGTAGAAAGCATCCTTTGGTTGATAATTATAGATAACGACCGGGCTAATTCCCTTGTATTTTAGCATGTAGGTATCACTACTCAATAAATTTCAACAACAACAGCTTGCACATGCCACTATGATACAGTTCCATGCCAATATGATAAATACATGAGATCTCTGCAAACATAATTTCGATTCATCCCCGCATAAAATTACCACAAGAAATTTACATCAGTTACACAACTTATTATACATCATATCTTCCGTGACAGAAACATAAAATGCCTAATATTCTAACAGCATGGATAGTTATCACTGTCAAAATGCAAAATAATAGGGAGCAATGTGCTAAGGACCATTTGTTATGATATCCCTGGAGACAGATGCAAACTACATCTTCACAGGGAAACGAAAGTTAGCACAGGGAAAGCTGAAGGTAAGTGGCTTATAAGGGGACAAACATGGAATATTGTGTGAACCTATGCTGTGGGATAGGGCATGACCGCAAATAATGAAGCATAATATATTGTTCTGATTCAAGGCCGATATTGAGTCTCACTTATAAAACTTCGCATTTTAAATATCGTAGGGGAGAACCCAAAGAAAACGAGATTCAACACTTGACCTTCATAAAATTTAATATGAAGGTAAGCACAAAGGATTACATGAAACTTACTGGGAGATTCAGATTTTCCAAGCACAAGTTAAGGTGCTTGATCAAAGGGATGGATATCATGAATTAAAATTTGCAGGAAGAAGTATTATGAACCCTCCTAGATGATGCACAGAGGTGGGATGGAACAGCATAAGAAGTCAGGATGTGGCTCGTGTAAGAGAAAGAACTTTAAATGTGGTTTAGGGTCTTGAGCAGAGCCAAAAAAGGCTAATGCAGACCACTAAAAACAAACTTTCCAGGAGAGATTTTTGCTCCAGACTCCATAGAGTCTATTAATGGAGGAGAAAATGGCAGACCCAAGAAAGCCAAGGAGAAGCAAGAAATTCAAAATTCCTTTGTGCCGTGTAGCAAAATAAGGTAGCAAACAAAACACATGTTGGCAAGAGCCGGGGAATTCTTTTTGAAAATAAATATGTTGCTGTTACAGATTTGTTGAGGAGCTTGTTGAGATTGAATGATCACTATCAGCTTCATAACTTGGAATTGGCAAAATAAAGAGTGGATGCAGGAAAATAGTAGCTGGAAGTGAGAAGATCACCTTCAGTCAGTTAATTTAGATGCCAAATGTATAGCGACCATCCCATACCCTTAGAAGTTGCCTATCAAGTAGCTGATATGTTCTCTTGCAAGGTATGTTTCTCTTATGAAATCCAGCTTGGATAGTGCCTTTTGACTTGGTTATATTGGAAGTGGAGGCTGCTAGTTCGGTGTTTGTCTATGTAATTATGATGTCATGAATTATAGTCAATGGTGTTTAAGGTCATGAGTATGCTTGTCTGCACGGAGAAAATAGCTAGCACGCACATCAGTGGTCAATGCAAATAGGAAGAACGTATACCAGAGGGGGTTGTATATATTTAAATCTTAATAGAAACTTTCCTTTCCACCAAAAAAAGCAACATACATAACTGTACCTACTGAAAGCAAAGGACATATCTAATGATCATTGATGACTGAATTATTCAACATTATTTTCATATTTAAGGATGCAATATAGTTACCCAATGTTATCACATGATTGATAGGTAGAAACTCAGATTACCAAGAAGAGTTTACGAATTTCATGTGCCACAGTTGTCATCTCTGTCGGGCAATCCAAATTACGAACATTATTGTCCTCCAAAATTGGATAAAATGACATTGGAGTTGTACCTGTTACTCTCCCACCTGTATGTAAATCAAAAAGCTCTCAACAAGTTGCTAAAGGCCTAAATAGCACTAACGACATGCTAGGAAATAAATTCCAGTTTAAAAGAAAAAATACAAGCTGTTTCCTATTAACAAGCCCTGCCCATGCTAAGAGTATTACAATTGAATTTAGTGGGCTTACAAACATTTTATAAAGATCCTTTTGACTAAGAGTTGTTGATAAGGTATCGATTTGCCCAATTCATCCAAAGCTTGCACCTCACCCCAACGACATAAAAAGGCCTGCTTGCACACAAAAAAATGGACAAGCTGTTTCCTATTAGGGAAACAAGCCCTGCCCCATGCTAGGAGTATTACAATTGAATTTGGTGGGCTTACAAACACTTTATATAGATCCTTTTTGGCTAAGTTGTTGATGGGTATCTATTCGCCCAATTCATCCAAGTTCATCAAAAGTTTGCACGTCACCCAACGACATAAAAAGGCCTGCTTGCACAGGCGAGACAGCTTGCCTGGAGAAAAACATGTCTATGGAGAATTTGAACCTTGATGGTACGAAACACCTCACTTTGCCAACTAACTAACCAAGACTCCATTGGCAATTTGCAAAATTTGAACCACCAAGGAAGAACATGAACATTCATTACTTTTTAGAGGCATGGGACTCAAATTATATTCAGTGCAGCTTTATATAGTTCTGCGCTACTGTCCATATTCAGTGCACCATTACACATGCACAGAGTTATAAAATCACCCCACCCCACCAGACTGTAGAGTGCAGCTGTGTAGTAAAGCAAACCCATGTAGAAATTATTCCTGAAAGCATGTATTGGCAATAAAAATGAAGTGGAAAAAGTACCCAAAGAGTGCTCCAGAGCCCGAAATTTCTGTGGGATGGCAGCAGCGACGCATAACTTAATTGAACTGCATTGGCATACATAAATCATGAGATACTAATGGAAATTTTGCCTAAAAGAAACACAAAGAAAGCATGAGTACAGCACCTGGCGGGGTAGAAGTATTCGTTATCTAGACGGTACCCATAGCGAACTAAACGAGGATTTTGGTCATCGGTAACCTCTGACAGAAGCACTTGAAGCCTGAACTTATCTGCACTCGCTGTTATGAATCCAAACTTAGCTGGATAAGCTTTCAAGAGTTCTTCTATAAATGGGTTGTCCCAGCATCTCTCCTCGCTTATCTTCATAACAACGAACGCATATTCCAGTCTGCCGAAAAGCCCATCGAAATCTCTCAAATGTTAATATGAAGATGTCGGATCCGTCCTAGTGAATTTTGGCAAAATGTTTAAAATGCAAAACTCGGTTTCCAAGCTTGTCCATAAAATGAAGGAAACTAAAATGTTTAAAATCTGAAACTTGGTTTCAGAATCATTTGACACAGAAGAAAGAAGGGGTTGGACCTATTTAACCGACGATATGCACCGATCGGACGGCCCTCGGCCGTCGGACGTGACTGGTCACGCGCGGCCGGCCGTCCGATCGGTGCATATCATCGATTCGGTAGTCAACTAATAAAGTAAGATGAACTGTTAAACGACAAAATCTATCATAATTAACTGGTAAACCGGTAGGAAAGTCATCACTGACTTCATAGTATTAAAAAAATAACATACCATTTTAAATAACTGGGTAGCTGTAGGGTAGACTTCCACTAACAGATGTTTCTAAATCTAACGTGTAACGAGATTTTAACCGATCAAAAACTAATCAATAATCAATTCTCAATCTTTATATATATATATATATATCAATCTTAAATTTAAGAACGTATACATAAATATAAATAATTATATAAATTTGGGTTGAGGTCAAATAGCCAAGGGTTCATGGTTGCTCTAGCATCAGTCCGGAGGCTTCTTACGACGGCTTTAGTGAGTATACTTTTGTTGATTATTTTTTTTTGTCCAAGATTAAGGCGTAGTTAAAAGGAGGCTTCATTTGACCAAGTTAGTGACTGTACTTCAGTTGATTATGTCATGTCTAAGATTAAGGTTGGTCTCGGCTCAAGAGGTTAAGTTTGATGGCCTTAGCTCAAAAAGTTAAGCTTCTTGGGTGGCTTAGAGAGTTTCTCCAAAGAGGTGGACTTAATTATAAGAAAACTTTATAATTTGAAAGTAAATGTAATTAAATCAAATAATTAAAAACTAAATTTATCAAATAATAAAAACTCTCTATAGAAAACTTCTTTAACTAAAGAACGTGTATGTAATTATAAGAACAGACTTGAAAACTTCTTTAAAACAATCCCATATAAATACTTCCTATTGGTTTAATGTGAAACAGGGGTAAAGCTTCAAATTCCTTTTATAAATGAAACTATGATGAGCGGCCAACCAAGCTACCCTACAGATTATAAACCAAACATGAATGAAAGACTTTTAAAAATTCACGCAAACATATATGTATTCACATATATTGACACTGAAACTAAATGTACAAAGATCAAGAGTTTTCTATAAAGATGTGAAAAAAGAGATCTATCAACAAGAAGAAATACACAAACAATGGTTCGAAGGTGAGCCCCCCTCCAAACTCTGTTAAACTAGAAGTTAAGAACTCAAATGAAAGTGCAGAACCATATCAAATTATATTGAATCAAAGTTTTTCCAGCATCTTTGTATATATCCTATCCACAACTTTTATTTATACATGCCAATCTCCTAAGGAGAAGATAGGACTGAATCCCCATAGCTCTGGGTTGTTCAACAAATCATTAATTTTACAAAACCGGTTGTAACCCTAATTCTGGAAAATTACGTATGTCCGAGCACATTTTTCTCCAGATATGTTAAGAAATTCCAAAAACTGCTTGCAGTAAGAGGTAAATACCATATTTGAGAAGTAGGTTTTAAACAGTTTCACCATATTCCTCATGGATTTCCCAGAAATCGATCCCGAATTTTGCTTCCTGGAGAGATGACGGAAAACATCATTGTCGGATCAAGTGTCAGAATGGGTGATGGATCAACCACACAAGAGAGAGTGAGAGTTGATTGTTGATTTTAGTTTACTATAGTTGATTTTAGTGGTTGTACAACTCAAAACTTCATTTATCTCCCATCATCCAACTTGATCCTAATATCCCCTCGTCCAACAATTTATAGAGGATGATCATCACCCAAGTAGACCATATGATCATTATAGGGCTAATATTTGAAAAACCAATCTCTATGTGGAGACATTGGAAATATGCACCTAAGTCCAAAACCTAGGCATATGAAAAGAGATATGTTATTACAAAGACAAAAATGCTCACATGTTTCCCTTTCTTTTGAATATGTTGTGGCAGCCTCAATTAATGATTGAATTGGCTTTTCATCCTTTTTTCTTTCTTTCTTTAGATGCCAACAATCCTTACTCAAGTGTCCTGGTTTCCAATAATTCCAACACTTCCCTTTCAACTTGAGTCCTTTGGAGTTAGATAAGGATTGTGATCTACTTTGTTGAACCCTTTTGCTAGCTCGACCTCTCATATATAGGGATTCACTAGTAGAGGGCTCTAGAGATGATTGTCACCTCAACTCCTCTCCCAGCAAAGTGGCTACCACATCATCAAATTTCAGAGTTCATGATGATGATTTGGTGATGGTAATCACCAATTGATCCCCATATATCCAGGAGGGAACATAGTAAAATGTTTGTTTTGACCTTGTCTTCCATCATTACACCAACCAAGACAAGTTTATTAATAAGGGTATTAAACTTGTTCAGATGATATGTTACAATTGAGCCCTTCTTCATCATTAGATGATAAAGCTATTTTTTCAAGAAAACCTTATTTCTTATTGATTTAGTTTCATACAACTTCTCAAGTTTCTCCCAAATGACTTTCAGAGTCTTTTCTTTAGCAACATTGAATCAGACAAAGTTTGTTAGGAAAAGTCATTATAGAAACCACCTTCTTGTCTATTTATATCCACTCCTTATTTTTCATGCCACTTGGTTTTTTCACAACCCCTTTCAAGGCTAGGGCTTGGTCGTTTTGAACCAACAAATCCTCCATGTTCATCTCCCATATAGAGATTTTTTTTCCATCAAACTTCCCAATCTCGAATTGGGTTAAATCTCATGTCATTGTTGCAACTCTCACTTATAGAAAATCCTATGCTTGTGATTTTTGCAGGCTTAGATGCGATAAGCTAGACTTAAATATAAAAAATAAAAGCAAACAAATAACAATGGAACATAAGATTTATGTGGAAACTTTGTTGTGCACATGTAAAACCACAGGGCAATGAAAAGTTTGATATTTTATTATTTACTGGGCACAAAAGTTACCATGTTTTCTTCTCTTGTGATATAATGCTAGGGGTCACTTCCCTTTAATACAATGTATATGCGGTTTCTAGAAGGAACCAAATACATTAGAAGGGTCTAGAAACTTTTGCCTCGAGGGTTAACCCCTACACTCTAGATCAAGGGGGGCCTTGCTATCTCCCTTGACACATACGAATCGCACAAATTGATAGTTGTGTACCACTATACATGAAAAATGCCAGATATCTATATATTGAGTTCACCTCCTAGCAAGTTTGGTTTATTTGGGATTTTATCAATTTGGAATGCATATCTTGGATGAATGCCTAGTATTGTGCTTCATATTTGGAGTTTGTTTATGGTGTGGTTCCTATAGGAGAAGGGATACATTCCAATTCATAACATATTTTGGGATGGATGCATGTAGGTATATGTGTATCAATATAGTGAATTTCTAAGTCTTGGTCCAATGCTCGATAGGGATCAGGATTTGGTATTATGATAATGAATGAGGACATGTTGAATAAACAATTTCACTATTTGATTCTTAAAGGATTATAAGTGTTGCAGGATTTTATGATTGTACACATACTAAAATTTGGGAGGCTGGTGACTCCATTTATTCTTGTAGGCATCATCTTGTGCTATTTATTAGTGCAAATGATGTCATTTTGTTGGATTTATGGAGATGTTAAACTGCACTATAGTATGGGAAGATACTCGTTTCTCATCTAGAGTCTAGTATATAGTAGGGGAGGCCTTTTTTCTTTGCCTAGATGTGTGGAAGTGACTCTTTATTTTGAACAAGTTTGTAGAATGTGAAGATTTACTTCATATTTTCTTGAACAAATGACTATATAAGTCACTCAAAAGTGTGATTATATTGAAAATAAATTTGCAATTTTTTTCTTAAGAAAAAAAAAACAAAACAATGTTGAGTATGATTATAGCAAAGATTATATTCTTCCTACATGATATTACTACTAGAGAGGATAATGATATTCCTGAAGACACACTGGAGACAATACAAAGAAGCATTATATCTACAACCAAGACTAGGAATAGGACTAGACTATTTTATATCAGTCCAAATCATTCTACTTATACAAGGTCTAGAAAATCATTTCTCGGGGATTCAAATGTTATTAATAATTTGATTTCAAGTGATTGTTGTCAAAATAATTGTTTGAAAGGTATAGACTACAAGTACGCATTGGAAAAAAGGAACACATAATTGTCAGCAAATAAAAGCATGCAAAAATCATATTTAGTGGGGTGCATTATATATACAAAAGACAAATTATCATTATTCCACTAAAAATCTTTTATTCTTTAGAGAAGGCATTCAAAAGAATTCATTAAATTGATAATGTTTGTCTATTAACAATCCAAACATGACTAGAAAAATAGCCTACATTTTATTCAAAAGCACATCATGGACAAGACAATGGGCCATTAACAAAAATTGCAATGTCATGGATGTGTGACTTCTTTTCTAGGCACGAAGAGTGTATGTCAAATAGATGCACACTATATATTCTAGACAATTCTCAATATGGCAAATGAGTGTATTCCAAATAGATGCACACTATATATTCTACATAATTCTTAAGATGGAAAATCTATAACTTAATTAAATAATATGATGAAGGTGCTAAAGGAACTGGTAATTTCAGTACATATGCATATTTTACACAAATATGGAAAAACAAATCAATAATATGTGTATTTCTAAGAAATGTCGGTTGGTGTGCATGTGTTTGTTTAAAAGAAGAAGTGATAAATTAGAAGGGGTAGAAATAGATATGTCACTTCAAAATTATTTGTTATAATTCGATAGTATTATTTATAAAGGGGTTGTACCAAATCACCATGGGAACTGAGATGGAACCAATGGATCTTGTTCACAAGTCCAAGTTTCTTAACCGAATGTTTGACGTCTGGGATGTAATAAACTCCCTTCAGTTTGTCAGTCTCAACCTCCATAATGAGCACTATTAAATATGTACTATAGACTTAAGCCACACAAACTATGGAATCCGGGCACCCCGATGTCGGGAGTCCTACCCCATACCTATTTTATTACCTTTATTTTGTGGTTAAATGGGGTATTCCTTTTTATTTTCCAGTCTGATCTTGCATAGCACTCACTAAGGCACTCCAGTATCACCACAAAAATCCATTTCCATTTTAGGTGGGCGACAAAGTATGGCTACATTTGTCTCTTGAATTGCTTTACCATATTCAAAACAAGAAGTCCCCCAATGAAATATGGACCACCCTGACAAAACTCTTCAGTACAAAAGATGAAATGAGGGGTTGTATTTTGGAAGTAGAGTTAATGAATCTAAGGCCAAGTTAGTTCAACTCCATACAAACATTCCTTGCAAAGTTCATATCTCTTCTCTTGTAGCTCAAGATGTGCAAAATTAATAAAGAGGACACTTAGATGGTACTTTCTATCCTTTCTAAGTTGGGTCCTGAATTCAACACTTTTGTTTCCTCAATTCAATCTACTAGATTATCACTTGGATATTCTTTCATCGTGCCTTCTTTAGATGTTTTTATTTCCTCTCTTATTAAAGAGAAGGATAAGATTCCTCAGATGGTCCTACAAAGGTCTTCAAATGTGCATGCCCATGCATGAAATGAGAACAAGAAAAAAGCCAGCCAACAAAAGAATCCATACAAAGGAAAAGGGGAGCAACAATCTAAGTTTTCTCATGAAGAATGCAACTCCTATGATGACAAGACCAAAGAAGAGGAGTTTCCATTGTGTCCATACTATAATAAAGGACCACATAAAGAAGAATATTGAAGGTACACAAAGTTTTTTGAAGAAAAGGAAAAGAAGGAGGGAAACAAGAAAGTTGTCACATCCAACTGCATGTATGCACTTTCAACAGTGTCCTCTCCATGTATCCTTAATTCAAAATACTTTGAAGAACTTGTTCTAAATCAAGTTCAAACTGAAGAAGATCTCCCACATGTCTATTCAATCTTTTGAACCTTATCTTTTGCTCCTACTACTCACCAATTTTTATGAGTAGATTAATTCTCTTCTTTTACATTCTCTTTTATGGGGGAGGGGGGTCGGGGGGGGTTCCCACTAAGTTTTCCCCTCTTTCCCAAGTTATAGATAATCCTTCTTCGTGTGTGCATGGGTACCTAATGTGGTTGAAAATTGTCGGGACCCATTTCTTTTACTTAGTTATTTTTTCTAGTTAGGATTATGGGGGGGTTTATTAGAGTAAATAACCCTACTAGAGCTAATGCTAATGAGTCTAATGTGCCAAATGAGACCAAACCCTATATTTGGGGGGTGCCTTCCTTGGTTTGAGGGAACATTCCCTGGTTTGGGGGGTTTCTTACATTATTTAAGGAAGAACATGAGCTACAACGAATTTTGCTCCACTGATTTAGCCTATACTTAACTCTAATTGACCCTTAACACTCATTAGCACCTCAATTAAGTTAATAGTGCCCTTATTGAGATATTTTAGGGACATGTGTGTTGCCAGTCAGTTAACTGAGTGATCAATGAGTTCCTTTATCAGTTAACTCAATCTAGGAATGCATACATGAACTTATTCGGGTTATTTTCTCTGAGTTAAGCCTTACTAGACCTCTATGCATAGGACCCTCTCTGCATGGCATGGACAAATCGAGTTTCTCCCTGACCCAATTCGAATTGTTCCTCTATATATTGTAATTATCTCCTCTCATTTCAGTTAATGAACTTGATCATTCTTTTCTCTTCCATCTTGAGTTTCTTGTGTGATAATCTATGTTAAAACATTTATCACATTATGATTTGATGGCTAATTTGTTTCTTATTATTGCATATATAGTTAGTTTGTATACCTAAATCTATACATGTTCAAATATTATATTGCCTAAGGCAATAATTTTCGATAGGGATACCAAATTCACCTCAAATTTATGGAAAAACCTTTTTGCAGATTTGGGTACACAATTGAACTTTAGAATCACATACCATCCACAAATGGATGGGAATAAAAGGGTAAACAAAATTCTTGAAGACATTCTATGAAGTTATGCGATGGACAAACCATCCAAGTGGGAAGAGTATCTACATTTGGTAGAGTTTGCATATAACAGTGTGCAACAAGCATCATTGGGCATGAGTCCATTTGAATCTTTGTATGGAAGGAAGTGCAAAGCACCAATTACTTGGGATAATGCAGTGAACATAATTGTACTTGGGCCAGCATTGCTTAAGGAAATGGAACATGAAGTTGCAAATATTAGGCTGAAGGTAGACCAAGATAGATAGAAAATCTATGTAGATAAGAACATAATGCATAGGGAGTTTCATGTTGGGGATAATGTTTACCTCAGAGTTAAGCCAAGGAAGAGTTCTTTGAAGCTTGGAAGTTGTGGCAAGTTGTCACCAAGATATTTTGGGCCATTTGAAGTGCTTGAGAGAATAGGGCCAGTTGCAGATAGAACTGCATTGCCTTCAAAAACTAGAGCTCGTACTGTTTTTCATGTTTATTTGCTCAAGAAATATGTATATGATCCTAACCATGTGATTAGTTGGGATGCAGCCCAGGTGGAACCTGAGCGAGAGTTCTAAACTAAGCTACTATGCATCCTAGGTAGGAAGGTGTCATTGCTCCGAAACTGAGCCATAGGACAAGTAAAATGTGTTGAATTTTTGTGCAAATATGTTGAGTTTTGATCTTTAAAACTTTGAGTGTGGAAATACTAAATACTTGAAAACAATTGAACCATTCATTCACATAAGATCATTCAACCATAACACAAGATGTACCTTGGGGAAAACCTTCAAAATTATAAGGATGAAAAACCCCAACAAATATTTAGAGTATAATTTTCACAGATAGCAGAGAATGTCTTTTTGAAATAGTAGACGGCTTTCAGAAGATAAGAGATCACAAAACACCCTCAATGTAGATACAAAGCAATAGAGAAGAGAGATCAATTGGATGATCTTTCTAATGAGTTCAATACAATAAATAACATGTCAAACCGGTTCCATGCAAGGAATATCAAATCATTGCATGGGGAATTAGCCTCCCATGCAACTGTAGCGAGTTGCATTTTTAGATAATTGTTGTGCACCTCAGTTTCTTCAATCCTGCATAATCAATCCGCTATGCCTTTATTGTTTGTCATTAAATCATGCTCAATTATATTCAAAGTGAACTCGCCTCTTAACTGGATGTAGGATCACTTAGTTAACAAGCTAACTTAAGTGTCATCATGCAATAGGCGTAACTCTAGTGTCACAACTTAAGTGTCGTATTTTAACTTAAGTGTTGTATTTTAGTTTAACTAAAGTGTCGTCATGAAAAACACTTTAGTTAACTAATTCCTTTTGATTAACACTTTAATTAACTATTCTTAACTAAAATCATGCTAATTAATTTTACTGAAGTGATCACTGAGTTCTCCTTTAATTAATTGATGCATACATTAATACTTTAACTGAAGCATACATAGTTAATTAATTGAAGCTTTAGCTGGGGCATGCATTGTTATTAACTGAAGCTTTAACAATTCGAGTTCACTTTAATAAGTTGAAGTGTCTTCATGAGCAATTTCGAATTCTCTTATTCTCTATGCATTTATCTTTATCTCTCATCTGTTACTACGTGGTCAATATGTGCTAACTTTAATTATCTATCATATCAGATTATACTAAGAAGCTTTATCGGATGTTGTGATCATATTATATTACTCCGGACCAAATGATCCTATGCTAAAGTAATTCACTTTAGAGGTGGCTAGTCTCTAAAGGAGATTTAATAGCAACCGATGACCATGGTTAGTATTACATCACACACCATTAAATGCTTCAACATGAAAAGCATTACCTCTATAATTGGAGGTCCACCTAATGGGTACCTACTATAATTGGAGGTCCACATGAGAATCTGACTTGACACACAAGTTTGGAGCCTTGTCCAACAAGACTTTACAACATCGCCACTTTGATAAATCAAAGCATTCACCTCTATACGTGATGAATAACCTTTATACAGAAGGCTTAGTCATTCTTGAGTCCAACCCAAGAATCTACTCCAAGTACCCGATTCCAACTCAAACTTACCTACCTTAACACATGAGGTATAGTCCTAGCTGCACAAGATTGGATTGAAGAATTACTCATGATGTTGTACATTTAACAAAAAACACTTTGGTCCCGATGGGGCTACGGAGGATTTGGAGGATGCCATGAAAGAGACATACCCATTTTTGTTCTAATTTTTGAGAAAACAATGAGGATGGTGTTATTCCAAGGGGGAGGGTATTGTAATGTCACCAATTTTGATTTGGAATATATTTAAGTGAAATTATGTAAATGGTGTAAATATGCTAGTATGGATTCCTAGTGTCGAACTCAAAGCCAAGGCCTAACTAGTGAATGGGTAGGCATGTATGATGTAAATAATTCATTTGGATTGTATGGGTAGCTTGTCATGCTAACTCGAAATAATGTAAATATGATGTGCAAAAATAATAAAATGGTCCAAAAAAGGTTGTGTAAAGAGCACCAGAGGGGAAAAGAAGACGAGGCTTATGGGAGACTAAAACCTTGCTTCCAAGTGTCAACCTTAGAACTCATCCAAATTCTATCATGTGCCTTGAATAAGCCAATTATCTCATTTTTTACTATTTCCAATTATTGAATGCATGCGTGAAGTTGGTGGGAAAAGTCACTTCATGCAGTTATTGAAGCATGTGGTTGACTGCACTTTTGTGACAGTTCTGTCACAATTTAGGAGTCAGTTTGTAGCAGTCAGGAGTCCTTTCTTCTAACGTCGGAAGCAACGTTAGTTCTCTTTTCACCATTTTCTTGTATCCCTTGGATTCAATCCTTATTCTCTCATTCTTACATGAAAATTTACCATATGCAAAGCTCTCCATTCTTGTTCATGACTTTTATAAACTATGTATACCACATAAATTCAAATTTGGAGACTGGGCTGCATATTTGGAAGGGAAATAGAAGGGTGTTGTGTGGGGAAAGTATTGTTGGAGCCAAAGTTGTGAGGGTTGAGTGAGATCCCTATAGATCTTTGTATGAACATTTGGTTAAGCATAGAGAGCAGAATGGATTGTGGGTTGAGAGAGAGAAACATGTAGTTTTTTCCTTCACCCTGGTGGCCTCATATATAACCCAACTTGGGGATGGCCTCTTAGTAGAAAATATGCTAGACAAAATTCCTACGGTTGCATGGAAAATCACTCTTACACAACCAGTTGCTTGGATCTGCATTGGATAAAGATAAGTATTATTTTATATTTCCATGTGCAATTTTTTTATTTGATGCCTACGATGATAATGCGGGTAAATGCATGTTAGATGTATGTGGATAGAGTTTATTTCCATGGTGTATGTTATTTATGCATCTACACACATATTTTACATGTTATCAAATTTGTAATTATGGTTATGGGCGAAATTTAGAAGCCCAAATTTAGTTAATGTCCCCTCTCGTTGGTCAAACTGGGTGAAGTGAGCGTTATAAACTTTTTTTTCAAAGATCAAAGCGACATAATATCTAACTCAAAAAATGGAGAAATATTTTGGAGACTCCATTTAGTTGACCACAAAGTACATTAAAAGAACAGGATGAAATGGGTATTATTGAACACCATGACTCTAAAGGTATTATTGACTCTACACAAGCAGGTGTAAGAGAAATGTTATTGGGTCTATAAGATCAAGTACATAATAATAAGCCATGGAAGACCTTTATAGGGGCTTGGTACATGATATTAAGGAAGGTTGCATTATTGTAGTTGAAGCAACTAAAGATCTAGGTGGTTATCTATATTGGACTGTAAAACTTGCAAAGGCCAATAAATGAAATGAAGTTGTTATAATAGTTGAAGTACATTGGTATATCATAAATACACGCACATTTAATGGTGTGTATATGCTAGAGATGATAGTCATTAAGCAAACCAATATAAAGAGGAGAATAAAAGGTCAAACTATAAATTGTCACTACATTGACATCTTAAAATTAGAGAATGTTAACATTCTTGTTTATGACTTCCATTTGACAAAGAGAGACACTACAAAGATGATCAAGAAATCTCTGTACTTACAAGAAATCACTGTAAGATGGAGGTCTAGTGAGCCTAGTCTTATATCTAGAAGGCTTATAACATCTAAAATGTTGGATATACATGTAGACTCAGATGGTGCATTCAAAGAATATGGACCATATACATCTTCATTCAATAATTCATCAAAAAATGATGTCGATTTTGATGGTGTGTTTAAAAACACAAGTTAGTTGTAACAATTATAAAACATGGTATATATATATATGGTGCATTCAAAGAATATGGGCCATATACATCTTCATTCAATAATTCATCAAAAAATGATGTAGATTTTGATGGTGTGTTTAAACACACGAGTTAGTTGTAATAATTATAAAACATTATATATATATATATATATATATATATATATTCCATTGGGCGTAGCTCGGGTGGTTGGGAGATTTGGCTATTGCGCTCCCCACCCAAGTTTGAATCTCGTCAGGGACATTTGCTCCTTGGGAGCCCTTGTATGTAATGAAATATTAGGTTGGTGAGCCGTTTATCGATTAATGATGCCTAAGTTAATGTATACTTTCCTAGCGAGTATAAGATATTTTCCCAAGTGGGCGTAGCCATGGTTTAAAATTGGGATTCCATGGTGAACCACTTAAATATATGTATATATATGTATATACATATATATATGTATATACATGTATATACATATATAAACATATATATATATATATATATATATGTATGTATATATATATGTATATACATATATATATGTATACATATATATATATATATATATATGTATACATATATATATATATATATATATGTATACATATATATATATATATATATATGTATACATATATATATATATATATATATGTATACATATATATATATATATATATATGTATACATATATATATATATATATATATGTATACATATATATATATATATATATATGTATACATATATATATATATATATATATGTATACATATATATATATATATATATATGTATACATATATATATATATATATATATGTATACATATATATATATATATATATATGTATACATATATATATATATATATATATGTATACATATATATATATATATATATATGTATACATATATATATATATATATATATGTATACATATATATATATATATATATATGTATACATATATATATATATATATATATGTATACATATATATATATATATATATATGTATACATATATATATATATATATATATGTATACATATATATATATATATATATATGTATACATATATATATATATATATATATGTATACATATATATATATATATATATATGTATACATATATATATATATATATATATGTATACATATATATATATATATATATATGTATACATATATATATATATATATATATGTATACATATATATATATATATATATATGTATACATATATATATATATATATATATGTATACATATATATATGTATATACATATATATATACATACATATATATGTACATATATATATGTATACATATATATATATATATATGTGTGTGTGTGTGTGTGTGTGTACGTATGTATACATATATATACATACATATATATATGTATACATATACATGTATACATGTATATATGTATGTATACATGTATATATATACAAATATATATATGTATATATATACATGTATACATACATATATACATGTATACATATATATATGTATATATATGACTCTAAAGTGGTGTGAGTAATGACACACACACAGGGGGCATAGATGGAGCTCTGCGGAAAAGCGCAAGGAGCAGGTGAAGCCGGAGGCGAGAGGGGGGCAGAACTCAGAAGGGAGCAGGACTATGTGTTTTTTTTATTTTCAAAACTGCGAGGCTGATGGGGGGTGATAGCTTGGAGATGTCACATTAAGAAATTGAGCGGACGGTTAGGATCAGAACATTATGCAGATCGACAAAGTCGATTACGAAACAAAATATTGGGAGGACTCCATTTTTTGTACGAAGGAGGAGGTGCAGAGTATGAAGGCACATATGGAAATGGAGGTTGAGGAAGTGCACTGTATGACGACGCATGCGAAGACAGGTATAAATAATGAGGCACATTCTAACATTATCCAAACAGACGAAACTATGATAACACATGATTATGTTAACATCAACAATAAAAAACCAAGGAAAACCAAAGGTGTTAGGCCTTTGAAGAATGTAGCGGAATTAACAGTCGGTAAAGATATCCAAATTAAACAGATACCATATTATCTAAGACTAGCATTGGTAGGATGATTTTGTGGAAAGAGTCCAGGTAGGGAAGCAATGCAGGGGTGGATGGATAGAAATTGGGATATAATCCTGACTTTCATGTCTTGCCATGAGGCTGGTTCCTGCTAAAGTTGCGACAGGAGGAGGACGGGCGTAACTTGCTTGATAGGAATTCGTAGTGGGGACCTTCAAGTCTCATTCTAAAGAACTGGTGAATAGACTTTGATGCTAGAAAAGAGCCACATAATCATAAACAAATTTGGGTTATATTACCAGGTTTTCCCATGGTATTCAAGAAAATATTCTTGAAGCAATAGGGAACAAGATTGGGAAATTCATGGCTTTGGAGGTTGATTGGGAATCTAAAGTAGATAGTAGGTGTGCAAGAATTATGGTGGAAATGGAATTAAGAGATGGGTTGTTTGAAGAACTAGTAATAAAGATGCATGGTAATCAGTGGAGACAACGATTGGACTATTGGAAAATCCCATTTCGATGCTATCGCGAGGTTGGGCACATGCAGAAGGACTGCACAAAAAGCAAGAAGGAAACTCGGTTAAAAAAGTATGGGTAAAGAAGGCAGGGGCGAAGAAGGAAGACAAGTCAGGTCTAGAGGATAACGCAGAGGGTGGCAGAGTGGAAAAAGGTGGCGAGTCCCAGACAGAGAAGGGCGAAAGGGAGTTCGAAGACATTGGAAAGAAACAGATCGGAGGAGAGCGAGTGAGCAACGGAGAAAGTACCGGAGGAGGATACCTAAGCATCAACAAATCAAGCGGTCATCAATAGGAGGCTGGAAGACAGGTAAAAGGTGGCAAGCCTGAAATAGAGAAGGATGTAAGGGAGCTCAAGGATAAAGGAGCAAACCGAAAGAAGAAGAGCTATCAGACAACCAAGCGAGCACAGGAGGAGGACACCTCAGTAGTGAAGAAGTAAGCACAGGAGGTGGACACCTCAGCAATGACGAATCAAACGGTCCCCAATGGAAAGGGACTCCAATAATGGGACCAAAACGTAATGACAACAAAAAACACAGTGCTAGCCCTGTGTTTTTAGTATTTAATGATTTAAAATATGACGCTTTACGTGTTAATGAATTGATCCTTAATACTAAAACAAAGAAAGATGTTGTAACGTGATCTACAAAGTGATAGCGAAGGTGATTGCACAAAGAATTAAACCAATTCCGAACAAGGTAATATCAGAAGAACAATTCGAATTCCTCCATAATAGGAAAATTCATGATGCGGTCTCTCTGGCACAAGAAGCAATACATTCCATCAAGAAGGAGAAGCAAAGTGCGTTTGCCTTGAAACTAGACTTGTCCAAGGATTACGATAGAGTAAGTTGGACATTTGTCAGATTGATCCTTATTCAGTTAGGGATGAACATGGAAATGGTAGAGTGGATAATGGGTTGCATCCAATCCACTTCATTTGCAGTTCCTATCAATGGCTCACCCTTTGATTTCATCCTACCAACTAGGGGAATGAGGCATGGATCTCCTTTGTCCCCCTTTATTTTTCTTCTTATGGCTGATGCACTAAGTAGGCTAATCCCGAGAGCAAGAAGGGAAGAAAAAATTGAAGGAGTCAAGGTGTCAAGATCGGAGGAAATTACACACACTATGTTTGTGGATGATGTTTTGTTATTCAGGATAGGAGCAGAGGATAATCTGAAGGAATATGCTTCCTTGATAGAGAAGTATAAGAAGGCCACATGAATGCTGATAAACATGGAAAAATATTTGTTGGCTCACAACGAATTCTCAGAAGAACTACTTCAACAGTCAAAAGAAATACTTTCCTATCCTACAAACTCGATTTTTGCAGGATTTAAGTATCTAGTTTTTTTCTTAAACCCAACATCTATGATTTTCAATATTGGGTGTGGCTTTATCAAAAGGTAGAATCCCGAGTCTCAGCTTGGGAAAATTGATTCCTGTCTAGAGGGGGGAGATTGGTCCTAATTAAGGTAGTTCTACAGAACATCCTAGTCTACTGGGAATCCATAGCATATATACTCAAGGGAATATTAACAAAAATCAAGAAAAAGTGCTTTTCTTTCTTATGGACAATAAGCAAGCAAACTGAGGGCATCCCCTTGGATAAATGGACAACCATTTCTCTACCAAAGGAACTTGGGGGATGGGGAATCAAGAACCCAACGCTTTTTTGCAGAGCTCTGGTAGCCAAATCTTTATGGATACTTGTTCAAAATACAGACACCCTGTGGGGGAGGGTCTTATGCTCTAAATATTTCCCAGACATTACCTTGATTGACTGGTTCAGAAACCCTAACAAGTCTTTCAAAAATGGGTCTGTGGGATGGAAAGCTACGGTATTGGAATTCCCACTCATTTGTAATTGGACAACATGGAAAATAAGAAATGGAAAGAGTGTCAGGCTAGGAGAAGATCCAATGGAAGGGGCAGGGGAGGACTATAAGATACCTATCTCTGTCATAACCAAGCTAAGAGAGAAAATATGTAATAAGCTCGCGGATGTGCAAATACAACAACCCATTCATCTAGGCATATCAATATGGAAAGCTACCCTAGAGCTGCAAATGGAGGGAGACGATACCAAGAGATGGAACAATTATGTAAATTTGTTGGAGATAAAAATTGTTTACCTTGACGAAGATGACCAGGATAAATTGATTTGGACCAGGAATGCGATAAATGGAGACTACACAGCAAAAAAGGGTTATGAAGTGGCAATCATGGAACAATTCAAAGGCAAAAAATCATGGTGGTGGGGGGACTTGTGGGCATGCATTCAACAACCCTCTGAAAACCATTCTCACCTACTGGTTGGCAATAAATTACAAACTCTTGACTTGGAAAAACTTGAGGAAAAAGGGGCTTTCAAGGTCCAGGTATTTGCATTCTGTGCCAAAGCAGGGGAAAAACTTACCTCACACCTCTTTGGTTCATGTCCCTATGCAGTTCAGGTATGGACCAGTGCATCTAGGGCCATTACCCAAGCTGGGATGAACAACATGGAGGGGACTTTGGAGCAAAGAACTCAAGCATGGTGGAACAACGCAGCGGTATGCAATTTTGCTACATTCCCTGTACTTGTGTATATGCTAGAGATGATAGTCATTAAGCAAACCAATATAAAGAGGAGAAGAAAAGGTGAAAATATAAATTGTCACTACATTGACATCTTAAAATTAGAGAATGTTAACATTCTTGTTTATGACTTCCATTTGACAAAGAGAGACACTACAAAGTTGATCAAGAAATCTCTGTACTTACAAGAAATAGTTGTAAGATGGAGGTCTAGTGAGCCTAATCTTATATCTAGAAGGCTTATAACATCTAAAATGTTGGATATACATGTAGACTCAGATGGTGCATTCAAAGAATATGGGCCATATACATCTTCATTCAATAATTCATCAAAAAATGATGTAGATTTTGATGATGTGTTTAAACACATGAGTTAGTTGTAATAATTATAATGTTTATATATATATATATATATTCCAATGGGCGTAGCTCGGGTGGTTGGGAGATTTGGTTATTGCGCTCCCCACCCAGGTTCGAATCTTGTCGGGGACATTTTCTCCTTGGGAGCCCTTGTATGTAATGAAAGATTAGGTTGGTGAGCTATTTATCGATTAATGATGCCTAATTTCATGTATACTTTCCTAGCGAGTATAAGATATTTTCCCAAGTGGACGTAGCCATGGTTTAAAATTGGGATTCCATGGTGAACCACTTCTATATATATATATATATATATATATATATATATATATATATATATATATGACTCTAAAGTGGTGTGAGTAATGACACACACACGAGGGGCAGAGATGGAGAAAAGCGCAAGGAGCAGTTGAAGCCGGAGGCGAGAGGGGGGCAGAACTCAGAAGGGATCAGGATCTATGTGTTTTTTTAATTTTCAAAACTGCGAGGCTGATGGGGGGCGATAGCTTGGAGATGTCACATTAAGAAATTGAGTGGAAGGTTAGGAACAAAACATTATGCAGATTGACAAAGTCGATTACGAAACAAAATATTGGGAGGACTCCATTTTTTGTACGAAGGAGGAGGTGTAGAGTACGAAGGCACATGGAAATGGAGGTTGAGGAAGTGCACAGTACAACAACGCATGCAAAGACAGGTATAAATAATGAGGCACATTCTAACATTATCCAAACAGACAAAACTATGATATCACATGATTATGTTAACATCAACAATAAAAAACCAAGGAAAACCAAAGGTCTTAGGCCTTTGAAGAATGCAGTAGAATTAACAGTCAGTAAAGATATCCAAATTAAACAGATACCAGATTATCTAAGACTAGCATTGGTAGGCCGCTTTTGTGGAAAGAGTCTAGGTAGGGAAGCAATGCAGGGGTGGATGGACAGAAATTGGGATATAAGCCTGACTTTCATGTCTTACCATGAGGCTGGTTCCTGCTAAAGTTGCGACAGGAGGAGGACGGGCGTAAGTTGCTTGATAGGAATTCGCAGTGGGGACCTTCAGGTCTCATTCTAAAGAAGTGGAGAATAGACTTTGATGCTAGAAAAGAGCCACATAATCACCAACAAATTTGGGTTATATTACAAAATTTTCCCATGGTATTCAAGAAAAGATTCTTGAAGTAATAGGGAACAAGATTGGGAAATTCGTGGCTTTGGAGGTTGACTGGGAATCTAAAGTAGATCGTAGGTGTGCAAGAATTCTAGTGGAAATGGAATTAAGAGATGGGTTGTTTGAAGAACTAGTAATAAAGATGCATGGTAGTCACTGGAGACAACGACTGGACTATTGGAAAATACCATTTCGATGCTATCGCGAGGTTGGGCACATGCAGAAGAACTGCACGCTAATCAAGAAGGAAGCTCGGTTCAAAAAAGTATGGGTAAAGAAGGCAGGGTGAAGAAGGAAGACAAGTCAGGTCTAGAGGATAACGCAGAGGGTGGCGAAGTGGGAAAAGGTGGCGAGTCCTGGACAGAGAAGGGCGAAAGGGAGTTCGAAGACATTGGAAAGAAACTGATAGGAGGAGAGCGAGTGAGCAACGAAGAAAGTATCAGAGGAGGATACTTAAGGATCGATGAATCAAGTGGTCATCAATAGGAGGGTGGTAGACCGGTAAAAGGTGGTGAGCCCGAAATAGAGAAGGACGTAAGGGAGCTCAAGGATAAAGGAGGAAATCGAAAGAAGAAGAGTTATCAGACAACAAAGCGAGCATAGGAGGAGGACACCTCAACAACGGAGAAGTAAGCACAGGAGGTGGACACCTCACCAACGACGAATCAAGCGGTCCCCAACAGAAAGGGACTCCAATAACAAGACCAAAAGGTAATGGCAACAAAAAAATCAGTGCTAGCCCTGTGTTTTTAGTATTTAATAATTTAAAATATGACGCTTTACGCGTTAATGAATTGATTCTTAAGACTGAAACAAAGGAAGATGTTGTAACATGATCTACAAAGTGATAGTGAAGGTGATTGCACAAAGAATTAAACCAATTCCAAACAAGGTAATATCAAAAGAACAATTTGACTTCCTCCATAATAGAAAATTCATGATGCGGTCTCTCTTGCACATGAAGCAATACATTCCATCAAGAAGGAGAACCAAAGTGCCTTTCCCTTGAAACTAGACTTGTCCAAGGATTACGATAGAGTAAGTTGGACATTTGTTAGATTGATTCTTATTCAGTTAGGGATGAACATGGAAATGGTAGAGTGGATAATGGGTTGCATCCAATCCACTTCATTTGCAATTCTTATCAATGGCTCACCCTCTGATTTCATCCAACCAACTAGGGGAATAAGGCATGGATCTCCTTTGTCCCCTTTTATTTTTCTTCTTGTGGTTGATGCACTAAGCAGGCTAATCCCGAGAGCAAGAAGGGAAGGAAAAATTGAAGGAGTCAAGGTGTCAAGATTGGAAGAAATTACACACACTCTGTTTGTGGATGATGTTTTGTTATTCAGGATAGGAGCAGAGGATAATATGAAGGAATATGCTTCCTTGATAGAGAAGTATAAGAAGGCCACATGAATGCTGATAAACATAGAAAAATATTTGTTGGCTCACAACGAATTCTCAGAAGAACTATTGCAACAGTCAAAAGAGATACTTTCCTATCCTACAAACTCGATTTCTGCAGGATTTAAGTATCTAGTTTTTTCTGAAACCCAACATCTATGCTTTTCAAGATTGGGTGTGGCTTTATCAAAAGGTAGAATCCTGAGTCTTAGCTTGGGAAAATCGATTCCTGTCCAGAGGGGGAATATTGGTCCTAATTAAGGTAGTTCTACAGAGCATCCCAGTATACTGGGAATCCATAGCATATATACTCAAGGGAATATTAACAAAAATCAGGAAAAAGTGTTTTCCTTTCTTATGGACAACAAGCAAGCAAAGTGAGGGCATCCCCTTGGCTAAATGGACAACCATTGCTCTACCAAAGGAACTTGGAGGATGGGGAATCAAGAATCCAATGCTTTTTTGCAGAGCTCTGGTAGCCAAATATTTATGGAGACTTGTTCAAAATACAGACACCCTGTGGGGGAGGGTCTTATGCTGTAAATATTTCCCAGACATTACCTTGATCGACTGGTTCAGAAACCCTAACAAGTCTTTCAAAAATGGGTCTGTGGGATGGAAAGTTATGGTATTGGCATTCCCACTCATTGGTAATTGGACAACATGGAAAATAAGAAATGGAAGGAGTGTCAGGTTAGGAGAAGATCCATGGGAAGGGGTAGGGGAGGACTATAAGCTACCTATATCTGTCATAACCAAGCTAAGAGAGCAAATATGTTTTAAGCTCGTGGATGTGCAAATACAATAGCCCATTCATCTAGGCATATCAAGATGGAATGCGGCTCTAGAGCTGCGAATGGAGGGAGATGATACCGAGAGATGGAACAATTATGTAAATTTGTTGGAGATAAAAATTGTTTACCTTGACGAAGATGACCAGGATAAATTGATTTGGACCAGGAATGCTATACATGGAGACTACACAACAAAAAAGGGTTATGAAGTGGAAATCATGGAACAATTCAAAGGAGAAAAATCATGGTGGTGGGGGGACTTGTGGGCGTTCAACAACCCTCTGAGAACCATTCTCACCTTCTGGTTGGAAATAAATAACAAACTCTTGACTTGGGAAAACTTGAGGAAAAAGGGGCTTTCAAGGTCTAGGTATTTGCATTATGTGCAAAGCAGGGGAAGAACTTACCTCACACCTCTTTGGTTCGTGTCCCTATGCAGGTCAGGTATGGACTAGTGCATCTAGGGCCATTACCAAGCTGGGATGAACAACATGGAAGGGACTTTGGAGCATAGAACTCTAGCATGGTGGAACAATGCAACGGTATGTAATTTTGCTGCATTCCTTATACTCTTTGTCTACACCATATGGGAGGCACGCAATAGAGCGATTTTTAAGAATCTTTGGACCCCTTCTAACATCACATCAGCCTTGTTGGTGCAGAAGGCCCAAGAACACAGATCCTCCCCTAAACTTGGAAAACCAAGATTTGTCACGACACCAGGGTTCGACAAAAGCTATCCTTGGGCGTTCTTTGATGGTGTGAGTCAGGGTGACCCACCCATAGGTGGTGCTGGAGGAGTTATTTTTCTAAATGAGACAAACAAAATATCTTTCAAACTTGGACTAGGAAGGGCTACAAACAACAAAGTGGAACTCTCAACACTTTGGGCAGCTATGAAGATTGCAAAGGACAAACATATAACAAGATTGCACATCTATGGAGACTCTAAATCTGTAATAGATTGGGCAGCATGGAAGAATAACATTAGAGCTCCACATCTGCACAACTTGCTAAGGCAATACAAGCGCTACAACCAGCCTTTGAAGCAGTCCTCTTCAATCACATTTACAAAGAGCATAATACAGAAGTCCATACCCTGCCAAAGCATGCCTTAGCCATACAATCGGGGATCACTGAAGGAGAGGTCGTCGCAGAAGGCGAAGCCACTCTGTTTTACACTCCAATATGATGGGAAGAGTGGTGTTTTATTTCTTTAACAGGTCACGGTTCACATTTCTATGCAAAGGATGTAGTCACACAGTCAAATGGTGTCTGCACAGACAAAAGAAAATCAATCTAACAAAGTATTTTTGAATGATAGAAGCAACGTTCAGGTAGCTCTCTTTTCAGAAATAATATGCAGAACAGACCAAAGATGCAAGCTCTCTGATACAGTTGTGCGACACAAGGAAAATGAATGATGACTGTACAGATAGGATTCAGAAGAAGACAGGCCGAACAAATGATAGAACGTTCAAGCGGAACTCTTTTTGTTTCTATGCCGAGGATATAAATATTTATGCAGAACATTTTTGTTCTAATGAATTGCATAGTAAAGCCGAATAGGTTGAGCAATGTTGTAAACTCTCCGAGCAATGCAGTACTGTTCTTCTGAGCAGCTCATGTTATTTGATGAATACAGGATTTTTTTCTCTGGATATATATATGATCTTTCAAGGAGTTATGAATCATTTCTATGAAAGTTGCTTTATATATTTTCATTACTAATAACATTTATTCACGTATCTTTGAATATGAACAATGCAACAATATTTTTATAAAATCATTTGTAATTAATTCACTACAATTTTTATAGGATTTTTTGCAATTTGATTGAAGATTCAAGCTCTGCTCGCTTTTAGGAAATGAAATATACCAACACCCTTGCCATCCTTTGGTACAATAAGACGCTCTTTGGTCAAGCAATTATAGACACTGTCGATGGTCGATTTCTTGAAAACTCTGAGGGACTCACTTTGGATGCTCAGAAGGAATGCATGGAAGGTTGGGTTTGCCGCATGGCCCTAGCTCAAATGGATTCCGATCCAAAAATCGATGCTCTGGATCAAGAGTCAACAAAAAGTTTTTAACAAACCCCCAATGAGCCAATATGCTCCTCAACCCATCTTTCGTCGCCAACCCAACCTATACTAGCCTGGAGAATAATCGAGCTTCAAGAAGGACAACCATGATGACAAGAAGCACAAATCCCCTTCCATATTTATTTTAGATGACGAATAATTCAACTCTAGACCTAGCTTCATCCACAAGTGTTTTTGGTATCTTGCTCTCTATTAGTAGTTATGATTGCATTAATTTTTATGGCAATAACTCCACACAGGTGGGTGACTTCTTTTTGAACTATGAGTATTAGGAACTCTAGATTAATATGCCTCATAAGTGCAATTATGATTAGCTTTTTTTTTTTATTTCGAAAGAAGAGTTTGATCACATAAGCATAGTGAACATTTGATAATTGTTATTTCTATACATTCTTTTTTTATGTTTTAATAAAATTAGAATCTATTAAAAAAAAACCATAATTTATATTAAGTTTTTTTTGAAAAAAATAAATAAAATATTTAAAAACAATCTTAAAGTTTTGTTAAATAATTGGAATGATAAACAACCATGAAAATTCAAAGTTGATTTTTAATATATATATATAAGAGCACACTTTACCATGAACTAAGGTGGTTTTATATTATTTCATTATCATTTTATTATATATATAAAATATAAGCACAATTAGTGATGAACTTGATTTTTTATTATTATATATATTTTTTGTTTTTTATTATTTTATTGTATTATATATATAAAATATAAGTACAATTAGTGATGAGGTTGATTTTTTCATTCTAATATTATTTATTATATATATAATACTTGAGCCTTTCGGAATAAATATTTGATTTTTCTCATTATATATTATTATTATTTTTATTTATTATCATTGTCAGTAGCATTTTATATATGCCAAGGTAAATGGGTAGGTAAATGGGTAGTTGAGAGGGAAACAGATGAAATTTCAAGGAACCAGAGAACATTCCTGTTTTCTCCTTCCTGGAAATGTCACAGAGATTCGAGAACGTAAATCACGCCCCGCACAACTCCTTACTGTCTTATTCTAGAAATATCCTAGAAATCACGTCAAATTGAAAAAACGAAAGGAAAATACATAAAGACTAAAAGGAAAGCAAAAAAAAATGGCGAGCCCAAGCTCCACGAATGTTCGTATCTTTATCTCATTCAGAACCGTGCCTAGTTTCTCCACAAGGTAGGGAGATTGCCTTGACTTAGATTGCCCTCCCCTCTTCCAAATTTTATTAGTTGACTGAATCTAAGGGAACGAATATTCAAGTTTTATAAACATTAAACTCCCAATCCATGGCGATCACGGCGCCTTTTCAGAACTGACAGATCAATAACCATAAACCTTACGAAAACCCAATTCGTTGCTGTTGCTGGACAGTGGACTTTAGCCACGCTTACAGAAAATTCACAGAGACCCAATGTTTTTTCGGCTGGAATATTCATCTCGTTTGAATTTGAGCTAGTCAATTCGAATTTTTTGAAATCACTCAATTATTGAAAAACAAGACTTCGACAAAATCTATACCGAGTTAATAGTCAATTCAAACTAGCTCAATTCTTAAAAAACAAGACTTTGTCATAATCTATAAGGAATTCTGTTTTATTGACTGTTTCAAAGAGCGAGGGCATAATCTATATAGTATCTAGAGGGTGTATTTTGTCAAAGTCTAACCGAATTCTATTCTGTCTCGAAGGGCATGAATAGAGCGTCCTTTTGCAAGACGCAAAACCAGAAGGGAAGCTCTGCAAATTCAAATTCAGATGGAAGAACAAACGCTGGGGTTGTTTACGTTTATCTGCGTTTTATTATGCAGTATTCGAAGCTTTCATTGTAATGCAGCCCAGAACGACAGCGTGATAAATATAGGCGTTATCTTGCACAACGATTCATGGGTTGGAAAAGTGGCCAAAACCGCCATGAAAATCTCAGTGGAAGATGTTAACAGAGACACCCGTCTGCTCAACGGCTCTGATTTGGTTCTTCACTTTCGTGACTCGCGCGGTGATGCGATTGAGGGCGCTTCTGCTGGTAATTTACTCTTTTTTTTTTTTTTCTGTCATAGTTTATACATAAAAAGGAAAAGCAAAATCTTCACATGTTTTCCTGTTTCTAATCCCTTCTATCAAAGAATGAATAATAGCCAGTTTAGGAACAGGAGATGTATAGCTTAGCACCCCTACGCGCGACACTTTAGAGGCAGCCTTCGGATGTTGAAGTCTAGAGATACCAAGAATGTTCTTATCAGGTTACAGGTTTGAACTTTATGAGGAAGAGTCACAGGTTTTAAACTTTATGAGGAAGGGGTTGACGATTTATCCAAACTTAAACTAGTCGGCCAGAGAATGAGCATTCTAGGTGTGAGAGAATTTCCCAGCTTTGAAAACAGAAAACAAAACTAACCCATTCCAAATTCACAAAAGCTATACATTATTTGCACGGCTGTTGCTTATCAACTCCCAGCCAGCCAATTTATGAGCATGTACCAGAAATATACTATTTGTATGCTGTCTTTTTGTTTTATTAAGTGAAAGAACATTTTTGATTAACAGGTTTGCTATTGGTTAAGTTACCAAGACATCTAAGTTGTCAAAATCACTAGGAGACAGTAGCCCGCACCAACCCTTAACATGGTTGAGATTTAAATTGACATTTAAATTGACAACCTTTCCGCTTGAGAAACCTCTTAACCATATACCCAACCACCTACTATTCTACATCTCAGGAATACTATCTACACCTCTATTATTTATCAACTTCCAGCCATTTATGAGCATGTACTTGATTGTTGATCTCTACAGATATCCTGTACAAGATCAAGGAGCAAACTGAACCCATTCCAAATTCATACAAATAAATCTACAGTGTCGTTGCTTTTTTGTTTTGTTTTGTTTTTACATAATTTCTCAATCTTAGTCACAAGTTTGATAAGTAGTTTTTGTGGGTAAATTCAGCTCTTGATCTATTGGAAAGAGAAGTGGTTGCAATAATTGGACCACAGAAATCTGATGTTGCAGAATTCGTATCAAATCTGGGAGATGCGGCTCAAGTACCAGTTGTTTCCTTCTCTGCCACGGATCCCTTGCTCTCCAACCATCGATATCCATATTTTGTTCGCATGGCACATAATGATGCCTTACAAATGAAGGCCATTGCAGCTCTGGTTCAGGCTTATGGCTGGAAAAGAGTTACTGCTGTTTACCATGATGATGAATTCGGTTCCGGTGCAATTACCTCATTGAGTGAAGCGCTTAGGGATGTTGGATCGGAATTAGAATATAGATCAACAATATCGCCAATTGCGGACAAGCAAGCCATAAGAAAGGAACTGTACAAATTAATGTCAATGCAATCCAGAGTTTTCGTTGCTCATATGCACTCTGATCTTGGTTCAAGAGTCTTTATGGAGGCTTATGAAATTGGAATGATGGATGCTGGTTATGTTTGGATAACTACTGATGGATATACCAGTCTATGGGATGTTCTTTTAAATGTTTCTACCATGGAATCTATGCAAGGTCTCCTAGGAGTGAAATCTTATATTCAGAATTCCAGCAACCTTGACGATTTCACTCGAAGGTGGAAGCGCCAATTTAGACTTGATAACCCTGATGAAGAAAAGGCTGAACTCAATATCTACGGTTTATTTGCATACGACGCCGTGTGGATGATAGCTCGAGCAATTGAGAATTTAGGAACCGCTGGTTTTGATTTCTCGAAACCCATAAATCCTCAACCATTCGTTGTTGGAAATTCAACAGATTCGACAGAACTTAAGGTGTTTCAGGAAGGACCACAGTTTTTGAGAGAGCTCCTCAAGACAGATTTTAGAGGTTTAAGTGGGGTCGTTCAGATGCACGATGGAGAACTTGTGGGTTCTGCTTATGAGATAGTGAATCTGGTGGGTAACAGCTATCGAACGATTGGTTATTGGAATAATACTATTACCAAACTTCTACCGGTGATTTGGCCTGGTGAATCCGCATCAGTGCCTCAAGGTTGGGTACAGCCAACTATTGTTAAGAAGATGAAAATTGGGGTTCCCATAAAAGATGGGTTCCGTCAATTCGTCACAGTGGAATTCGACAGAAGTCGCAACCAAAGTAAAGTCACTGGTTTCTGTATAGATGTGTTTGATGCTGTTCTGAGTCGGCTTGATTATGCATTGCCATATGATCTCATTCCTTACGCGGAAGAGGGCCAAATCTATACACACTTCTATAATGATCTTGCGTATCAAGTCTACCTCAAGGTTTGCTCTTATGCTTAGTTGAACTGCATTCTTTTTTACAATTTGAGTTGGATTTTTTGTTTTTTAAATATTATGGGAACAACGAAATCTCAAGAGTATATCCAACAGCTTGCAAGCCAGATATACAAATAACTTGTGACTTAGCAGGGGTCGAGACGTCCTGAAGCCCACTGGGGTGAGCCTCTATCCCAGGGGTCACCTCCAACAGTCTGCAAGCCAGATATACCAATAACTTGTGACTTAGCAGGGGTCGAGACATATTGAAGCCCACTGGGTGAGCCTCTATCCCAAGGGTTGCCTACCCTTCGAGCCTTGTTCTAAGCCCACCGGGGTGAGCCTCTATCCCAGGGGTCACCTCCAACAGTCTACAATCCAGATATACCAATAACTTGTGACTTGGCAGGGGTCGAGACGTCCTGAAGCCCACCGGGGTGAGCCTCTATCCCAAGGTTGCCTACCCTTCGAGCCAATAAGCAACCCTACCTCTGCCAGTTTTGAACTTGTGAGATCCAAGGAGATAAACACATATTCTTAACCATTAGACCCACTCACATGCTCTAATTTGAGTTGGATTCTTGCTATTCCAATTTTTAGGAATAAAGGGTAGCCCAGACCTGGAATGGACCCCGGAACCTATGGGCTCCCTGCGCCACTTCAGGGGACCTAATTTCAATTTCATTCTTGTTAGTAGAAAGATTCAACTCTTGTCATTGCTGATTTGGGTTTTCCTTGGCAGAATTTTGATGCAGTAGTGGGCGATACTACAATTTTAGCAGAGAGGAGTACGCTTGTCGATTTTACCCAACCGTATACAGATTCTGGTTTTGTGATGGTTGTACTGACCAAAACAAAGGAAGCGCGTAACACTTGGGCATTCATGTTGCCTTTTACTTCAGGCCTGTGGCAAACAACTGGCGTATTCTTTGTATGTACAGGAATTGTGATATGGCTACTGGAGCATAGAATAAATTCTGATTTCAGAGGAAAACCCAAAGATCAAGTGGTCACTATGCTCTGGTATTTTACTCTGAATTTTTATAGCTGTACACTGTTTTATTTCTTTTAGTGATGCCTGAATTATCGATCAGCCCTGTTTTTTAACTTTTTTTCATTCGCCTTGCTGCTCCAGGTTTTCGTTTTCGACGCTGTATTTCACACACAGTAAGCGATTCTCCTTCAAATTAAAATGCTCTGTTTTCTCTTCTTGTAAGAAAATTGAAAAAGCAGGATGTCACCATTACAATGGATTTATGACGTTTTGCCTCCATACCGATCTACTGTAATGCAGGGGAGAAGTTAGTGAGCAGCGTGTCTCGAATGGTGATTATAATTTGGTTATTTGTAGTTCTAATTTTGAAATCCAGTTATACTGCCAGTTTGACATCAATGCTCACAGTGCAACAACTGGTACCTACTGTTCAAGATGTGGGGTCTCTTCGCGCCAGTGGAGCATCAGTAGGGTATCAGGAAGGGTCTTTCATAGGTGAAATCCTGCAGAAGCAAGAATTTGGCATCGCCAAAGAAAATCTTATAAAATATTCGACAGTAGAGGAAGCTGGAAAGCTTCTCTCAAATGGAAGTGTTGCTGCCATTTTCGACGAGATTCCTAACATTCGCATTTTTCTAGCTTCTCAATGCGGGTATACAACGGTTGGACCTATTTACAGGAGTGGAGGCTTCGGCTTTGTAAGTTCCTTCAAATCCTCAAGCATTTTTCTAAACTCTATTGCATTTCGCTTTCCCATTCCTAATATCTGACGATGTTGTTTGCACAGGTATTTCCAAAGGGTTCTCCCCTTCTTTCGGACATTTCCAGGGCTGTTCTGTCTCTTTCAGAGGACAAAGAAATGCAACAAATTGAAACCAAGTGGTTTAGTAGCACTGCCTGCACCGATTCCGAAGCAAATGTTGAATCCAATAGGTTGAGCTTTGGGACTTTCTGGGGTCTCTACGCAATCACGGGAGGGGCATCATTGATAGCTCTAATTATCTGCATTTTTCGTCTTCTCTACGATTTCAAGAGAGATCCTAATGTTGAGCGCCATGGTGAGGTGGGTGATCAATTGCTGAGAAATTCTAAGTCCCTGGCCAGGAAATTGAAAATGTTCTTGAAGTATCTCGACCAGAAAGAGAATTCCACCTCAGTTTCCAGCCCTGAAAGAATAACAGCCTCAGTTTCCAGCCCTGAAAGAATATCAGATATCACAAGCAATAGTCAATGCTCTACCCCCGCTTTCACAACTAGCCCTTCTGCTCATGGAACGAGTCCCGTGAGCACCAGTATGTTGTTACTCAGTGCAAGCTTCTCCTTTTGGAATCATGAACATGTGCTCGACGCAGAGGAAAACACAAATGCTGGCTCTGCTACCGTTTCAACACCTGAAATGACAGAAGAAATCCCACCAAGCAGAACGCAATCCGTTTTAGTGACTGAGTTAACTATAGAGATTCCACAAAACACAACTCAGTAAACACAAACCTGTCTTTTGGGTTTTGCGACATACAATTTCTCCTGCTTTGCTTCAATGAAATTCATTATGCTGAATGCTCAGAATTCAGCTATTGGCTTCATAATCTATCCAAGTTGTTTGTTACTGTGTGTAATGAGAGTACTGGAGCCATCCGTGCTATTGTAATTATAATCGAAAACCCAATTAGTTACTCAGATGCTTGCAATTGCAGAATACTAATCACTTCCTTTGGTTTCAATTCCACAATTCTGATGCAGACCTGGTTGTTTGTTACTGTGTGTAATGAGAGTACTGGAGCCATCCGTGCTATTGTAATTATAATCGAAAACCCAATTAGTTACTCAGATGCTTGCAATTGCACATCTTCATAAAAGGAGGGGGGATCTCCGGTGGAACGATAAGAAACTAAAAAAGTATAAGTAACCTAGGAGCTCGGGGAAGGTCTGGGCTTCAGACCATTAGTAAATGTAGGCGCTGGGCTATTCACTATGCTATTGCTATTTGAGAGATAGTACCCCCTAAAAGCCCTAGAAACTCTTCCAGGAAGGTTGGTCTAAACTCTTATAAGAGGTATAAGGATACAAGCTTCTAGGTAAAAAGAAAATAACTAATATGAACTCTCAGATGCTTGCAATTGCAGAATACTAATCACTTCCTTTGGTTTCACAGAGACATTTCCACAATTCTGATGCAGACCTGGATGTATTGAAAATGAAACACACCAGCAAGGCTGCAAATGGAAATTATACAACAGAGCACGCAACCAACCCAACACAAAGGAAGTATACAGAAGAATTCAATGACACATTTGCATTCACGCATAACACTTAGAATTTTTCTCTAAGGAAGCATACACGAGAATTTAATGAGACATTTGCAATCACGCATAACACTTACTGATTTTCATTACTTACATTTTTTTTTTCCATTTTTCCTATGCTTCAAAGTGCTTCCTTACAAAGCCCTCTAACCTAAGACATTTACAATTTTTCAAAAATTCATTAACAAAATTTTAAATCAATTTATCTTCTTATTAACCTTCAAGAATAAAAATTTTTATAAAACAATTTCAATCAATTTATTTTCTTTTTATCTTTGGGTTATTGGATTCTTGTGGTCCACTATGTGCGTGCTTCCTTCTCCTTCCCTTTTACTCTATGCCCATCTATTCAAGTTCTTCCTTCCCTTAGCTTCCTCAAAATTGCATAGTGATATTAAAATCCCTACCATTAATCTATTACATTTACGCCTTGTAAACATAAACTGGCAATTGCCTCCAAAATGTGCAATAATACGTCAATAGGTTTTTGCCGAAGGGTGAAATGGTTGAAAAAATGAAACTAAAATCGAATTGGTGCAATGAGAAAAAACGTCAAAAAAAGTGCATGGACTAAAGTTTTTCCATGTTGTAGACCTAGCCTTATACCATGAGTACCGTCACAATCGACCTACCAGATTTGCAAGGAAGGCAAAAGAAAGGTGAACTTTAAAATCTCAAATATCGCAAATAGGTAGTCAAATATTAAATGTAGATGAAGTTAACAACAAACTAAATATAGTTGGTATTGTCATAGCATTTCTCTTAGACCAAACTAAACCTCTACATTTACCCGAGTTTAAAGATTTTAGCTATAATTTTGTACAATTTAATGTTATACTCGGTTTTAGGCTTATCGAAGTTACGATATAAAAGTTGAATCGAAGGTTTGCTTGGATAAATATTCTAAAAACGTATTGGGTTTTTGTTGAACCCATTGTCTATATTACCTTGAAAGTCAACCATGCATTCAAATATACCATAGTCAAAACTATGTGTATGAGCCATGATATGCCAAAGCATATAACCAAAGTGTCGGCCAAACCAACCATGAGAACCCATTGTAGAGCTTGTGCACGATGCACAGATACAATTCTCAAGATTCATATATATATAAATTGAAAGTTATTCCTACATATGGTAAATATGGAATAGTGATCCCAAGTGCGAATAAAAAACAATATAGCACATTTGTTGAAGAGCTAGAAGTAAAGAGTTTGGTTGATGGCCATCATCTTATTCAGTTAAGTTTCTGCATGGGTTCCATTTTCATGTGAAAAGGTCGATTCCCTTCCCTAAATGATATCCTTTTGCTAAAGTCCTCTTCACAATGGGCCAACAAAATCTATATACATCATTCCCACACTACCTTCTAGTCACCTTTTAAGACGATAAGCTTCTTTTCTCTATCAAGTTCCAAGCAACATGGCCACTAAATATGATAAAACCTACATAACCTCTATGTAATCGTATTTTGTCACGTCCCCTCCCCTCTGTCTGAGAGAGGACGTGACTCAACTGTTATCAAACCAGGGATCTAGCCCCATGAACATAATAAAGAATGCATTGAAAATAAAATACATATGCATATGCATAATGCAATAATATACATCGGAAACAAAACTCATTCAAGCATTCAAGATGTTCATAATAATTCATAAAACAAATACATTGCAGAGAATATACAAGAGAGCACTTATCTTGAAAATGAGCTACCTCGCAACTAGCTATGTCGCTGCAATGTTCCACCCAACCATAGGCTAGTTGTGCTCATCAATATCTCAACACAACTGCCACCCCCGAGATGGGCATGATTTCCACAAGGAACTAGGGAACAATAGGCTCACACATAGCCAAATACACACCAAGGTTCAGCCAAGCCAAACTACAGTTGGGTTTATCAGGTTGCTAAGGCAGTGGAAAGGAAGAATTGCTAAGCTAGTGAGCTCAACCACAGAGCTATGGACACCCCCACAAGATCTATCTAGCTTGGCCTCCACAATACCTGCACACCCAACACAAGGAATTATTCCCTTCACTGCTACACAGTCCCTTAGGCCATACCTTTCCTTCCGATGCTCTTCAGGGTGTGCATAGAAGAATAGCTAGTCCCTCTTGATCCTTTTGTGAGGTTCCTCTCTTCACTTGGTTTATCAAGCCAATTATGGGCCTCTTCCACTCCTAATCAGTTCAGACCAAAACAAGGATGCACATAACAACAAACACAAGTGTTGGGTATGAGGAAAAAACGTTTTGGGAACCAAAAACGAAATGGTAGATGGGGAAATAAACCCTGTGAGATCAAATTCGATTTCTGGAAACATTCATGGACGTTACAGGAGCAAAAAAGACCTCCATACACACCCAAATCATGAATCTCTCTTCCCAGCCATAGAGCAATACAAAAATGGGTTTTCAGCCATGGAGGAATGAGGAAAATGTAGGAAAGCGTGAGGGAAAAACGCCCAGCTAGCTCCACCTGCGTGAGGAAGTGAAACGCATGGGTGAGGAATGGTTTGGGCACCAATTTCTCGGTGTTTTCTTGCCCCATAAACAAAAATATGAATTCCCAAAAATGATGGCTTTCCCCAATACGAAATTGACTGCCATACCTCTCCATTCCCAATGCATTAACTGCCCCAACCAACTTCTGAAAGAAATAAATGATTGGGTGCATAAGACAAAATGGGTAGTTGAGAGTTTTATGGGTTCTCTTACTGACATTTGGCTTAACACTATTGGCTTAAGGGTTTGAATAATTTTCCTCCTTTTTCCTTGTGAAATCATGCCCCCATCTCTTGTTTCATGGCATAGCTAGTTGTGGGTATTTTATTAAATTACATATTTACATGATGTTACAATTTATATTGTGCTTGGCTAGCACGGGAACCATAGGTATCAATTTTAATTCCCGATACATAAAACTCTAAATCCATGATGGGGCCTTAGCCTTGAGCTCCTCACCATGATTTAATAACGATAATTACATCATGTACTATTTTAATGCAATAGGGTCAAAATCAGGATATTACATATTTTAATTTTGAACAGTGCAATACACTTACATAAACTACATTATAGAGAAAAACAAAATATTCCACAAAACATAATCACAAAATAATCCACAAAGCATAATCGTGACACTTACCTTTCATGGACGATGCATATAGATACATGAAAATATTCATCACCAAACCATCCATCATGAAAATTTTCATTCTCGAAACGAATTTCCTTATAGTGATAATTCATTTTTGTAGCCAACCCAAACATTCATTAGGTTTCTATAGACAAAGAAACAAAGCACTCTTACACCATTGATTACATTAACCAGTTTAACAACTATAATTAATTTGTTTATCAACATTTTCCAAGAATTCAAGCAATCAAGTATTGGAAAGTACAGTTTTTTTTAAAATAAAAATACTTTAATTGTTTAAAAACCTTATCCTAAATGCACTTTACAAGATTGATTAGAATAGATAAGGTAGACATATAGAAATCATATCCTTGCAAAAAAGAATCATCGTTAAAAGACATTTTATGGAAAAAAATCCTTGTAAAATTTTGTAATTTCATAGTTAATATTGATCATTCATCGTTAGGTTACATATATGATGGTAGAGATCATGTTTGTGTATTTTTACCCTAGAAGGTAATCCTATTTTAGAGAGAGAATTATATGAAGGATATGGTGGAGTTTGAGATAGATTGGGAGAGATTGAAGAGGAGGTTGCAACAGATGTGTTGCAGGTTGTATCTTTTAATTTTGTTGGACATAATAAAATGAAGCACTGGCTATTTCTCAGTATATGTATCCCATATCAAGTGAACCATGTATATTGGTGTCTCTCTTGTACTGTGCTTTTATGTGTTTTATTTCCACATTTATTTTATTTTATTGCTTTGCTATCCTATTTCTAACATAGAATATTCCTAGCAAAGGTAGTTACAATGACCAAAACAAGTAGATCATAATATGAGCTTCTATAAATTGTTTCTAGATTAACAAGAACACATAATATGAAGTTTTCAAGTTTTTCAATAAGCATCTAAGAGAATGTGTGGTTTCTTGGAATTGTTAATTGAAACCCAAAAGATAGTTTCTTGATCCAAGTCTATGGATACCATAAATGACCAAGGACAAGATCTTTGGTTTCCATTGGCCCATTGATTTTATAATGTCTTTCTTACCTGATCTTATGTGTCTATCTCAACTAGGAATGAGATCTTCAATCACACTTGGTCCATTAGTTTGACAATCTCCTTCTTTTCTAAGGAAAACCTCATGGGATCCCCTTGTATTCCCTAAAATATCCATATGGAGGGCTGCTTAACAACCCACCACAATAGGGAATAGTATCCTCAAAGGAGCCAAATAATTTCAGTTGACAAACATAAATTAAGTCATGTAGCCAAATTTGAATTTATTTTTCATTGCTATAGTACTTTGGAATACATGTCTATCCACCTGAGTGGGATAAATCATTTGTCAAAGTAACTAGAATTTGATAAGAATTTTCGTTGGGATTCTTGCACAAAATCATTACAATGAATTATCACGAGGTGCTTTGAAAAACTAACATAAAGAAATGGCATTAAACTCCCTCTCAGAAATGATATCATCACATTATGACAGTGACCCCAATGCCACTTGTATGTCAAAGGATGAGAATTTGAATGTACATAGAACGCAAGCAACTTCCATTCTTGTTCACTATCTAACTTTTGTCAAATCCATTGAGTATCAGACATGACTGTTTATTGGTAGACATAATAGAATAATTCAAGGTGGAATTGTATTAGGAGATGGATTGGGTGTGGATTATAGTCCATCAGAAAGTCTTGTTGCATGGACCAGATTCAGACATTGATAGATCATGATGCCCTGCCAACATTGCCAAGCCTGCATTGCCAAGATATGGATGATGCCCACTTGCTCATGTTAGTGCCACTTTGAAGAGTTCTATCAAACATGCCTAGTAAGAAAACAATATAATATATGATAGAATCAATTCAACTCTCAAAAGCATATCATGCATTGAAGCCATCTCCCTCAACATGATGCCCCATGTCAACATGTATGATAAGGTTCTTTATAAAATTGGAAGGCTAAGTTGAGGGTTGATATCCTTAAATTACATACTTGAAACCCAAAAACTGTTGTTGTGGAGTAGACATTTAAAAAAATAATTTAATTAATAAAGAACCCTAAGTCCAAGCAACTTGTCGTCATGATTATTTTAATGATGAAATGATATCTCTTTAATGCTTTGAATGGAAAAATACTTTAATTATAACCCTTGATGAATTTTAAAATCATTGAAGTGGACATGGAGAGATCGGAGTTGTTTAAAAGGGGACTTTTTGATCTTTGTTTTTCGCTAGGTTTTATCAGTTTTTTGCCATGAATCTTCATGGAATTTTCAAAATCTTTAAAAATACTGTTAGATTTTACAGAGTGTGGGTGTTTGGGATTTTTCTGTCTTCTAATTTCATTTCTGAACTTAAAATAACCCAACAAACAACAGAAAATTCCAGCAGAAAATCAACCTCAAAATCAAAAAGTCCTCTAGTGAGACAGCTCCATCGAGATCAAGTGTTATCTCTACTCAAACTCAAACTCCTGTCGGAATGCAGATGCCCAAAGACATATTTATGGGAATCCCACTTATTTACGACGACCGGACGTGTCTAGCAATGAGTTAAAAGCATGCATGCAATATTAAGCAAGCTATGTCAGGTGTTTTCTCTACCATGTCTACTAATGAATGATTAGCATTTAAACAATTTCATGTCAATAGTGTGCCCGAGCTTTAGAAACCTTTCATCATTTGTCAACAACCGAAGGCTATTCAACGACTATTCATCTCTGTGGGCAGGTGGCATTAAGCAGCTATGTAAACAAGCTGATCTCTGAACAACTTCTTGATGCAAATGTAGGAGTAGTTTCTAGGTTGGGATTTCAAAGATCCGGCTCCAGTTTTAGTCCTAGCCCCACTACTTTAAGTTGGGGCATTCGATGGATTATATGAGAACAAATATATTGAAGAATATCATTCAAATGCCTTGTGGACTTCCATTAATATGGCATGATAGATAACAAAATTCAACACAGAAAATGTGAAAATATTTGGGTCGACTTGTGTGCATCCATTTCCAGAAGATTTACAATGTCCTCACTCATCAAATGCACTGTGAATTTAAACCATAAGAACAAGTAAACATCAGATTTATACTAGGTCCAACAGCAAAGCAAGTATCAGGATAGATATGTACAAGAATGAATTCGCAGAGTTGTTGTTTGGGGTTATCTCCATGTGGGAACAATACATGCAAAGTATATTTATAAGCCCATGAAAGAGCACTCATACTTTACTGTGTTTTAGTGCATAGGGTTCTCTGAGAAGTCTGAAGCGAGTGGGAATGAAGTGCCAAGAGACAAAAAGCTGGAAATAAGGGGGAAAATAAATAGGGAACATATAAGAAAGGAGCAAACACTTATTGTCTTTATGGGCCATCAATGAAAGAGAAATCCATCCATCTATCGGACGCCTACCCATTCCTAGATAAGAACAAGCGTTCTACGACTGATTGCTCCGGACTGTTGAAATTGCTTCTTTCTTTTTTGTATATTCTGGAAGGACTGAACCTAGGTGGAGGCCAATGCTCAAATACAGAGGCTCGGGTATTGCCATTCTCCTGGCTCTCTCCCTCCGACCGGATGGCGAAAGGACACTATCCTACCCCATCTGCATGAATGCATGTTGGAGGCGAGATCATGGCAATTCCCACAAGCTTATATATAGCTATATAGTGAAGAACAATATAGTAGAAGAAGAATGAGTGAGGCTTGAGAAAAGAAACAACACGTTAAACAAGGATGAAGGACTGAAGCTCAGTGATACGTGGAAGCTCGTAATTAGTCCCTGCATAGTAATCGGTATGTCGTTTTTCCAATTTTTTTTACACGAAAATCAATGTATTTTTTATTTTTAACCTAAGTTTTCATCTAAATGCAAGCCAAGTTCTATGGAAAGCTAATCAAAATACTATAAGTTCTACCTAAAGCCAATCAAAAGATTTGAGGCCTTATTTGGCCTCAAATCGATGCATGACTTCAAATGGATACAACTTAGGCAAAGTTTTTATGCAAATAACTAATATCAAACTCATAAATGATTTAATGTTAACTTTTAGGTAACATTAGTTTATAACATTTTATCTTGGGATTAATTTTTTTACAATGAGCCTTTCGCTGTGATTCTATGATGTTGATGTTGGTGATGGTGGCAGCGTGCATGCTGTGATACCATGGCAATGTGCATGGTAAATATGTGTCAGCCTTTTCCTCTGCCCTTATAGCCTACATCACCTGTGCAACATCCAACATTCATTCCTATTCAACACTTCTAATTTTTAGAAAATTGCTTGAGAGATCATGAGTCTCTCTTATCTTGTCTTTGTGGTTTCCTGCATGTGTGGATTATTGTCTGTTTGCACGATCGTTGGTAGCTGGTTACTCCCCTTTTGCTTGTCCAGTTCATATCTTCTTATCTGCAAACTCGTCCCAATCTAAGTGAGTGAACTAACCCGTGCATAAAAGACCATTCCAGTGGTCAGTCTTTAAGCCAGAGGCAAGACGACTATATACATAGCTTCGAGGTAGGACAACTATATCTTCTCATTTGCTCTCTACATATAAAGTAAGGTAACCCACTAAGTTTAAATCCATAATTATATGCAATCTTATTCTAATTGTTAAAATATTGGTCATATATGCCTGTGCTATTACCCTAGCAAGAGCTTACTTTTCTCTTTCTTGTTATCATGGTTACTAATGAAGGTATGAAGAAGAAGGGTTATCCTCCAGGTGCATGACCCAAGGTAGCGAGCGGACCTCTAAAAGGGGAAATCGTAGACTCGAAGTAATGACCGGCAGGAGCGCTTTTCCTGGATTATCCCGTAGTACAGTGCAAATTAATATGACATCAAGAAGTTGTGAGCGAACTAAAAACCCATGTCAGAACTACTTGGAATTAACCTTCTCGTTGTGGTTTTCCTTATATTGCATTCTTGAGCACTCTTGCTCCCTCTAGAATATTGTCTTCGTTATATTGATGACCCATGCCTTCTTCTTTACTGTTGTCCATCGTTGTTCGTCAAATATCCATTTGCTATTAATGTGTTTATTCTCTTTGAAAACTGGTTTGAAAACTAGCTTTAAACAGATGCACGCTTCCCTTCAGTTCAGAAAGAATCGACCCACAACCTCGAGGTAGCTCCAGTTCATTGTTCTACTTCATAGAAAGAAAATGCTATCCTATTTACACAACATGAAAACCATAATCCTCGCAACAATCTTTCTCCACCTACTCTGTCCAAAGAATCTTGCCCTCATCCCAAATGTGTTGATATTAGTTTTCCCCATGATGATCATGTCTTAATGATACATTCCATCCCTGCACTAGAAACTGATGACCCAAGACTCAAAGAAATCTTTAGCTACTGTAGACCTCCTGGTATGCCCAAGTATGGTTTATGATACATAGAACAAGCCAACACAGTCATCCCTGACTGCCATTTCAATAATCCTCTACCAGCTGATATCCAAAATCCTTCTATCCCTAAAATGCATAAATTCTTTACTCTCATAAAAGGCTGCAAAAAATGTCAAGTAGATAAAGATTGGATGAAGAGAATGATAAATTGGGATCTCTTTTCTCATCCAGATGCAGTAGAATTCAATGCATCAGTCCCCGCAGAACAAAAGCAAAGCTTAGCAAAAGAATGGCGATCCTATATGAATAATCAAGATTGTTGGATTTCCTTCTATGAATGAAGAAAAAATATTTATGAAAACCAGCTAGTCCAAATGATGGACTCTGAAAAAGGGAAAGGAATAGAAAGTCCTAAACATAAGTGGAAAATCATTGATGGGAAACAATTAGAATCCACTTCTACCATTCCCCCATTCAAAAGTATTCTTCTTGAAGAAGAAGAGAAACAATCTAAAGCTGTCCCTCTAGTTTTGGATAAAGAAGAATCTCAAATGAGTAACATTGATAGAAGAATACATGTTGTTTCAGAACAAATAAATTGGACAAATGTTGCTTTAAGAGGAATGGCTGCACATACATTTGTCACAAATGATTATGCTCGTAGGAGACATATTGACCACCTGCAGGTCACCATGAATGAATTAGTCTCCTCAAATAATTCCCTTTCTCTAAATATTTCGGGAATTAGAAATGAAGTCACAATAACGGCCTCTGAAGCCAAAAAACAGAGTGCAAAACTGGAAGAGTTACAAGACTCTTATTTTGGAATGACCCATAAACTGTCTGAACTTGATGAGAAAACGGAAGATATCAAGTACCAAGTCAGACAAATCCAAGCAGATCTTCCTTCAAAAGACCAACTTAATAGAGAAATCTCCCTCTCTAACCTTTTTACTAGACCAGTTGAAGGAATTTCTAGTGTTTATCATTCAGAAAAGTCTGAAATCAAAGAAAAATTTCCCCTCCATTTTCCTAAAGAAAGCATTGAGGCAGATTATGCCCTTGTTACCCGGCTTGCACCAGAATGGGCTTTTCCTGTTAAAGAAAGCCTGCCATGGAACATGTCTAGGTCCTCAGCTTCAAATTTGTATGGCAAAGGAAAGTTACCTGAAGTACCACAGTTTTCTGAAGAAAGCTACCTAGAGTGGAACATTGATAATATGTCTGTAGGACAAATCAGACAAGTGTTAGATAGAATGTATGTATCATACATAATTATGTGCATGAAAGGAAAAGGTGAGATAGAAGCATGCAAATGTCTTATACAATGTTTTACTGGTACTCTAGCCAAATGGTGGGAAATAGAATCATCTCTTGCACTTGTGGAAAAAATGGAAAAGGAAGTATTAAGAGATGATGCTGGAGATATAATTTTCCATGAAGACAGAAAGCCACAAAGTAATATGATCGGTGCTCTTACCACTATGATCCTAGAACACTGGTGTGGAACAGAGCACGGAATATTTGATAAACATTCTCTTATTTTAATGAACTCAAAATGTAAGAGTATGGCTAATTATGATGATTTCCATAGGGAATGGATGCAGCGCATCTATGAGGTAGCAGATAGCAAAAATATGCTCTGGAAACAAGTATACCTTGCTACTCTCCCCAGTAAATATGTAGATTACTTTAAAGCCCAAGGCATTTTTCAAATGCCCTATGAAACCTACACTTGGGGAGAAATTTACTCTATTATTATTTCTGCTATGGTTGGCCTATGTACTAGCACTAAGGTAAATAAATCTATTCAAAAAATGTCTAGATTTCCTGATAGCAAATCAATATGTGCTAAGTATGGATTATCAATAGAAGATCCGATTCACACGAAAAGAAAGGCCAAGAAAATATTGAAAAGAATCAGGAGTGTTCGAAGACCTCAAAAGAATTCTTAGTTCGGTAAACCTCCTAATAGGTTTCGAAAGAGAGCACATTACAAGAGGGTTCCTAATACCCATTACTATACTCCAAATGATATAAAGCTGAAAACCTTTAAGGCTCAGGAAAAGCAGAAGCTCACTTGTTGGCTTTGTGGGCAACCAGGACACCTCGCAAACAGATGCCCCACAAGGAGAGGCATCAACAAAGACCAGGGGAAAAGATTCCCAAAATAAGGTTCACAGAAATACCGAAAGAGCAATGGCTTCTAGAATCCCTATTCATTGCAACTGACGTGGCTCAGATATGCACATCATTGATGCCTGCCCCAGAAGCCCTTTTATTAAGCAAGAAGAAGTTCATATAGCTCAAGGAAATTTTAGTTCTAGTCCTGATACTTCTGAATTTGAATATGGCACTGATGATTTGTTTGAATTAGAACAGGAATTTCTATTTATTTCTCAAAACTGTCAATGTTCAAACCCAAATCAGTGTTCTTGCAGCTCTACAGAAGAATAAAAAACGGATGAAAGCATAGAAGAAACAGAGGAAGAACTTGACAGAAAAATGCCCAAACTAAAATTTTGCACGGCATCAAGTAACATAGGAGAAGATGCACAAATGCTTGTCCAAATCCAAGCATAACCTGAAGGAGAAATGAAGGCATCCCTCCTTGACTCTTTTATGAAAACTATGATGAAGACGACACAAAAATATCATGATGAAATGTCTTCAGGTAAGAAGCCTGTATTTGTTGATGCTTCTTTTGAAAAGAATACCAAATCATTCATAAAGCATAACAGGAATGAAAGATTACAGCCTCTCACATTGATTGATTTAGGTAAAGAGTTAAATAATTTGAAAAGAGAAGTTTCTGATCTGAAACACAAAGTTCAAGGTCTTGAAAGTCGATTTTTGGAAGAAAATGCATACAAAGTCGATCTATGGGCTTGAGATGAAATCCATAAACTTAAAAGAGGTGCTCCTTCAGAAGAAAGATCAGAAGAAGAGCACATAAACAGAAACATTAGTATATTTGATACTAATAGTCTTGAAGGCCTTAATTCTATGAAAGTTTTGGCTATTGAGCATCAAAAACCTTTGGTACTGATAAATTTAAAAATTCAAGATAGAATTTTCAAGCTCAAAGCTATGATTGACTCTGGTGCAGATGTAAACATGCTGTATACAGATCTTATTCTGGCCAAATATTGGAGAAAAACTTCTCATGTTATTACTGGAGTAGGCAATACTCAAATCTCCTTGGGATATGAGATCCCCAAAGCAACATTGTGCTTTGAGCAACATTGTCTGGATATGAAGTTTTTCCTCTCAAATATTCCGGTTGCCTGTATTCTTGGCACTCCTATCCTTGCAGTTGTCGAACCTTATGGCTTAACAAGAACTCCAGAAAGAAAAGCTACATTCTTCATCACTCTACCTAATATAAAAATCATACAAGGTTCTGCAAAAGCTATCAGAGCAACCAAAGTCATCCTCCCTTTTGTCTCAGCAAGAACTCCAGAAAGAAAAGTTGCATGCTTCATCACTCTACCTATTATAAAAATCAGACAAGGTTCTGCAAAAGCTATCTGAGCAACCAAAGTCGTCCTCCCTTTTGTCTCTTCTCCACAAATTTCAACAATGGTCCAGATTGCCATGACAATCCAGGAGAAAGAGAAAAATATCCAAGAATTGAAAGAAGCTATGAGAATAGAAGACCGATTGAAATTGCCACAGGTTCAACAAAAAATTTCAGATCTCAGAGAACAATTTGAGACTCATGTATGTTCTGAAAACCCAACTGCATTTTGGAAAAAAGCTAAGTATTTTATTCAGCTTCCCTATAAGGAAGGGTATGAGGGCAAACCTTGTAAAAGCAAAACAATTCCCATGAATGCCCATTTTCAAAAATTATGTGAAGAAGAAATTAAAGGACTGTTATCAAAAGGACTTATCAGACACTCTAAGAGTCCTTGGAATTGTTATGGGTTCTATGTAAATAAACACTCTGAACAAATAACAAGTGTTCCATGACTTGTTGTGAATTACAAGCCTTTGGATAAAGTTCTTGCAAATGACACATACCCAATCCCTCATAAGTCAATTCTAGTAAACGGAATTGCAGGAGCTAAGATATTCTCAAAGTTTGATCTCAAGTCTGAATTTTGGCAAGTAGCCATTAAAGAGGAAGATAAGTTCAAAACATCCTTTAATGTTCCTGCGGGACATTATGAATGGAATGTCATGCCATTTGGGCTCAAGAATGCTCCTTCCAAATTCCAGAGGGTGATGGATAATGTGCTCAAGCCATACTTTGATTGGCCGATTGTATATATAGATGATATTCTTGTGTTTTTAGATTCAACTAAGCAGCATTTTAAACATCTGGAAACCTTGTTAAAAGTTGTCAAAGAAGCCCGTTTGGTCCTATCAAAAAAGAAGCTTGAATTATTCCAGACCAAGATCAAGTTTTTAGGGCATGTTATCTCCAATGGAACGTTGATCTTGCAACAACATGCAGTCGAATTTGCTAATAAATTTCCTGACAAAACCCAGCTACAAAGATCTTTGGGTAGTCTTAACTATGTCAGTCATTTCTACAAAGACCGTGCTAAAGATTGAAATATTTTGAATGGAAGATTGAAGAAGGAACCAATTTCCTGGACCCATGAGCACACCAGAGCCGTGGAAAAAAATCAAAGCAAGAGTAAAGACTCTGCCTATTCTCTATGTCGCAGATGATGATCTGCCAAAAATTGTTGAAACTGATGCCAGTAATGAAGGGTGGGTAGTAGTTCTTAAGCAAGTAAGAATCAAAGAAAATAAAAAGAAGTCAGAAGAAATTTTACAATTTGCTTTAGGGGTTTGGCAGGATGCAGAGAAAAACTATGTTGCATTAGACAAAGAAATCAAGGCTGCACTAAATGCTGTGCAAAAATTTGAAATTTTTTTGATTAACAAAAAGTTTGTTTTAAGAACAGATGCTGCTACCATGAACAAAGTCTTGAACAAAGAAGTTAAAAAGGTCAGTGAGGCCAAGTTCATAAGATGGCAAGCTTTGTTTTCAAACTTTGAATTTGATATTGAACATATCAAAGGTTCTGAAACTTGTTTGCCTGATTTTTTGAGCAGAGAAAATCTCTTACATATTGCAGAAAAACAAATATCAAATGAACCTGCCTCCTGTTTAATCATAGTCAGTGAGTGGAAAAACAATCAGGAAGAAACCAGAGAAATTCTAGAAAGCATGAGTTGGACCGAATACAAACAACAATGGAGACCAACCTGGTAGCTACGAAGCACTCAAGTGATTGATAGGAACCTGCATCCATGTTCTCTACTCCCAAGGCTTGTACCATAGATTTGACGAAGGCCCACTTCCACAAGTGCTATTCCAAGTTTGATGTATGAAAGAGCACTTAGAAAAGCTGCAGATGCATCACAAGCATTGATATATACTTTGCATGATGTCAAATCTATTTGGCAAAAAATTTCAAAGAAGGGAGATCAAACCTTCAAAATTGGTATCAAAGCATGGTTCGTCAAATTTACCTGGTACGATGGATAAATCTATGTATTTCAAAGATATTAAGCATTCTGAATCTCTAGCATCCACTAGTTCTTCTGCTTTGTCAGATATGTTTGAATCTAGTTCTACTAAAACTTTAAATTCTGCTGATCTAGAACTTGTAGAGAAAAATCCCCAAGCTTCCTGGAAACTACCTAGTATTAACCCTAGTCAAGTCTATGCAGATTTAACCATGTTTCATCTTAAAGTTGTTAGTTGTGTTAAAGTAAAAGAAGTTGTTTCTGAAGTACAAGAAAATTGTGATACTACTCAAATTGTTGCACTTCTAAACCCAAAAGAAATTCAAGCTGAAGCTAAACGTCATGGCACTAAGTATATTCATTTAGGTTGTATTCGAGTAGGCATTAGTGCTTTAACACATAAAGGCTTGAACACTTTTGTTCTATGTACAATTCGAGATCTTACACACAATAAATTCAAATATTCTTTGATAGGAGGTGTGGTCGCTCCTTTGTCAAATGGCCCTGTCTGGTTCGACTGCTATCCAAATTTCTTAGTCTATTCTTTTGGTGAACACCTCGCTGATATTATCAAACTTCAAATCAAAACCAGTGGTTTTGATATGCGCAGTAAACGGATCAATATCTCTATCCAGACCAGAGGATGTTTTTGCCACACTAATACCATGTATCCTGTTGTTCTACATTCTCCTAGCCAAGATTCTCAAGCTAGTACTATGGTCCTTATTGATCCCCTGAACCAAAAAAATGAACATCAGACTATTAAATGGGATCAATTATCATTTCCATCTCATTGGATTTTTGATACTCCCCGCATCCCTAAGCAGCGTGCAATTACTACTACAAATATCCAGGAAGGATCCTCCTCTGCCATCATCTCCTTCCCTCCATATGCATCTTCAATGCCTGCACACTGCCTTCATACTTCGTTATAGCCTCTGTTGTCCTCTCTGGGATCTATCCCCTTTTCTGTCAAATGCCCCGATTGCTCTCGACTAATATCTCTTCAGAGCTTAGCAGCCCAACATGGTGATTGTTCTACTTTAGAGCAAGAAAATACTATTACACAACATGAAAACCATAATCCTCGCAACAATCTTTCTCCACCTACTCTGTCCAAAGAATCTTGCCCTCATCCCAAATGTGCTGATATTAGTTTTCCCCATGATGATCATGTCTTAATGATACATTCCATCCCTGCACTGGAAACTGATGACCGAAGGCTCAAAGAAATATTTAGCTACTGCAGACCTCCTGGTATGCCCAAGTATGGTTTAGGATACATAAAACAAGCCAACACAGTCATCCCTGACTGTCGTTTCAATAATCCTCTACCAGCTGATATCCAAAAGCCTTCTATCCATGAAATGCATAAATTCTTTACTCTCATAAAAGGCTGCAAAAAATGGCAAGTAGATAAAGATTGGATGAAGAGAATGATACATTGGGATCTCTTTTCTCATCCGAATGCAGTAGAATTCAATGCATCAGTCCCCGCAGAACAAAAGCAAAGCTTAGCAAAAGAATGGCAATCCTATATGAATAATCAAGATTGTTGGATTTCCTTCTATGAATGAAGAAAAAACATTTCTGAAAAACAGCTAGTCCAAATGATGGACTCTGAAAAGGGAAAAGGAATAGAAAGTCCTAAACATAAGTGGAAAAGCATTGATGGGCAACAATTAGAATCCACTTCTACCTTTCCCCTATTCAAAAGTATTCTTCTTGAAGAAGAAGAGAAACAATCTAAAGTTGTCCCTCTAGTTTTGGATAAAGAAGAATCTCAAATGAGTAACACTGATAGAAGAATACAGGTTGTTTCAGAACAAATAAATTGGACAAATGTTGCTTTAAGAGGAATGGCTGCACATACATTTGTCACAAATGATTATGCTCGTAGGAGACATATTGACCAGCTGCAGGTCACCATGAATGAATTAGTCTCCTCAAATAATTCCCTTTCTCTAAATATTTTGGCAATTAGAACTGAAGTCACAATAACGACCTCTGAAGCCAAAAATCAGATTGCAAAACTAGAAGAGTTACAAGACTCTTATTTTGGAATGACCCATAAACTGTCTGAACTTGATGAGAAAACGGAAGATATCAAGTACCAAGTCAGACAAATCCAAGCAGATCTTCCTTAAAAAAACCAACCTAATAGAGAAATCCCCCTCTCTAACCTTTTTACTAGACCAGTTGAAGGAATTTCTAGTGTTTATCATTCAGAAAAGTCTGAAATCAAAGAAAAATTTCCCCTCCATTTTCCTAAAGAAAGCATTGAGGTAGATTATGCCCTTGTTACCCAGCTTGCACCAGAATGGGCGTTGCCTGTTAAAGAAAGCCTACCATGGAACATGTCTAGGCCCTTAGCTCCAGACTATGTCACAGGGTTCGTCGATTTTGAACCTTCAGGTTCGAAATTCGGCGAACCTCAACAAAAAAATAAAATTCGTCCAGGTTCGCCCTATGAAATTCGACACTCTTGTAATTCGTCCAGGTTCCTCAATCGTTATAATTTCATATATATTTGTTCACTCCTTAATCGTAAATATATCTCTAGGAGCCGTGATATCCGTGGGCCAAGGTTACTTGATGCCTCTACTACTGCAAGGTTTAGCTAAAAAATGGTCATTGTATGCATGCAAGCCACAATGCGTATATCTCTCGGTGAGATCCATGACATATGTGGGTCAGGGCGACCATATGCCTCCACTACTTCAAGATTAGCTCTAACAATAACTCTGACGGTAGTTGTATTCTTTCTCCCGAAAGGGCGGTATGGTATAGCCTGGCATTTAAGGGTATCGCGGTATTGTATTTTTTCCCAACGGCTACAGCTGTAAGGATATCGCATCGATGCAAGACGCAGAGCAGTATTCAGTCCCTGCCGCGTGGTTCATTAGGTCGTTTCTATAGACCCGATTTATCTTTTCCTTAATTCCCCAATTACTAAGGTAAACTTTATTATTACCACAATTATTCTTGATTTGTTGACAATAAGATTATTTATTATTAAGTATTCTATGTGTGTTTGTGTATTTGTGGTAGCATAAAATATAATCTATAAGTTTATTATTATTATAAATATATTTGATTTATTATAATATAATATTAAATGTTTTTAATTTTATATATAATATATTAAATTGTTTTATATAATTTAATTATAAAATATAATTTATATTGTAAAAATATGATCTGGATGAACCTAATGCCGAACCTCATTTCGAATTTCATAAAAAAATTCGAATTCGAACTGAATTTCAAAGTTGCCGAATTTGAATTCGAACCCGAACCATGTGACATAGGCTCCAGATTTGTATGGCATAGTTAAGTTACCTGAAGTACCACAGTTTTCTGAAGAAAGCTACCTAGAGTGGAACATTGATAATATGTCTGTAGGACAAATCAGAGAAGTGTTAGACAGAATGTATGTATCATACAGAATTATGTGCATGAAAGGAAACGGCGAGATAGAAGCATGCAAATGTCTTATACAATGTTTTACTGGTACTCTAGCCAAATGGTGGGAAATAGAATCATCTTCTGCACTTGTGGAAAAAATGGAAAAGGAAGTATTAGGAGATGATGCTGGAGATATAATTTTCCATGAAGACGGAAAGCCACAAAGTAATATGATCGGTGCTCTTACCACTATGATCCGAGATCACTGGTGTGGAACAGAGCACGAAATATATGATAAGCATTCTCTTATTTTAATGAACTCATAATGTAAGAGTATGGCTAATTATGATGATTTCCATAGGGAATGGATGCAGCGCATCTATGAGGTAGCAGATAGCAAAAATCTGCTCTGGAAACAAGTATACCTTGCTGCTCTCCCCAGTAAATTTGTAGATTACTTTAAAGCCCAAGGCATTTTTCAAATGCCTTATGAAACCTACACCTGGGGAGAAATCTACTCTATTATTACTTCTGCTCTGGTTGGCCTATGTACTAGCACTAAGGTATAAATCTATTCAAAAAATGTCTAGATTTCCTGATAGAAAATCAATATGTGCTAAGTATCGATTATCAATACAAAATCCAATTTGCAGGGAAAAAAAGGCCAAGAAAATATTGAAAAGAATCAGGAGTGTCCGAAGACCTCAAAAGAATTCTCAGTTTTGTAAACCTCCTAATAGGTTTCAAAAGAGAGCACATTACAAGAGGGTTCCTAATACCCATTACTATACTCCAAATGATATAAAGTTGGAAACCTTTAAGGCTCAGGAAAAGTAGAAGCTCACTTGTTGGCTCTGTGGGCAACCAGGACACCTCGCAAACAGATGCCCACAAGGAGAGGCATAAAAAAAGACCAGGGGAAAAGATTCCCAAAATAAGGTTCACAGAAATACTGAAAGAGAAATGGATTCTAGAATCCCTATTCATTGCAACCGATGTGGCTCATATATGCACATCACTGATGTCTGCCACAGAAGCCCTTTTATTAAGCAAGAAGAAGTTCATATAGCTCAAGGAAATTTCAGTTCTAGTCCTGAAACTTCTGAATTTGAATATGACACTGATGATTTGTCTGAATTAGAACATGAAGTTCTATTTATTTCTCAAAACTGTCAATGTTCAAACCCAAATCAGTGTTCTTGCAACTCTACAAAAGAATCAAAAATAGATGAAAGCATAGAAGAAACAGAGGAAGAACTCGACAGAAAAATGCCCAAACTAAAAGTTTGCATGGCATCAAGCAACAAAGGAGAAGATGCTCAAATGCTTGCCCAAATCCAAGCATTACCTGAAGGAGAAATGAAGGCATCCCTTCTTGACTCTTTTATGAAAACTATGATGAAGACGACACAAAAATCTCATGATGAAATGTCTTCAGGTAAGAAGCATGTATTTGTTGATGCTTCTTTTGAAAAGAATACCAAATCATTCATAAAGCATAACAGGAATGAAAGATTACATCCTCTCACATTGAATGATTTAGGTAAAGAGTTAAATAATTTGAAAAGAGAAGTTTTTGATCTGAAACACAAAGTTCAAGGTCTTGAAAGTCGATTTTTGGAAGAAAATGCATACAAATTCGATCTATGGGCTCAAGATGAAATCTAGAAACTTAAAAGAGGTGCTCCTTCAGAAGAAAGATCAGAAGAAAGATCAGAAGAAGAGCACATAAACAGAAACATTAGTATATTTGATACTAATAGTCTTGAAGGCCTTAATTCTATGAAAGTTTTGGCTATTGAGCATCAAAAACCTTTGGTACTGATACATTTAAAAATTCAAGATAGAATTTCAAGCTCAAAGCTATGATTGACTCTGGTGCAGATGTAAATATGTTGTATAAAGATCTTATTCCTGCCAAATATTGGAGAAAAACTTCTCATGTTATTACTGGAGTAGGCAATACTCAAATCTCCTTGAGATATGAGATCCCCAAAGCAACATTGTCTGGATATGAAGTTTTTCCTCTCAGATATTCTGGTTGCTTGTATTCTTGGCACTCCTTTCCTTGCAGTTGTCGAACCTTATGGCTCAGTAAGAACTCCAGAAAGAAAAGCTGCATTCTTCATCACTCTACTTAATATAAAAATCAGACAAGGTTCTGCAAAAGCTATCCAAGCAACCAAAGTCGTCCTCCCTTTTGTCTCAGCAAGAACTCCAGAAAGAAAAGCTGCATTATTCATCACTCTACCTAATATAAAAATCAGACAAGGTTCTGCAAAAGCTATTCGAGCAACCAAAGTCACCCTCCCTTTTGTCTGTTCTCCACAAATTTCAGTAATGGTCCAGATTGCCATGACAATCCAACAGAAAGAGAAAAAGATCCAAGAATTGAAAGATTTGAAAGCAGCTATGAGAATAGAAGACCAATTGAAATTTCCATAGGTTCAACAAAAAAATTCACATCTTAGAGAACAATTTGAGACTCAGGGATGTTATGAAAACCCAACTACATTTTGGAAAAAAGCTAAGTATTTTATTTAGCTTCCCTATAAGGAAGGATATGAGGGCAAACCTTGTAAAAGCAGAGCAATTCCCATGAATGCCCATTTTCAAAAATTATGTGAAGAAGAAATTAAATGACTATTATGAAAAGGACTTATCAGACACTTTAAGAGTCCTTGGAATTGTTATGAGTTCTATGTAAATAAACACTCTGAACAAATAAGAGGTCTTCCATGACTTGTTGTGAATTACAAGCCTCTGAATAAAATTCTTGCAGATGACACATACCCAATCCCTCATAAGTCGAGTCTAGTAAACAGAATTGCAGGAGCTAAGATATTCTCAAAGTTTGATCTCAAGTCTGGATTTTGGAAAGTAGCCATTAAAGAGGAAGATAAGTTCAAAACAACCTTTAGTGTTCCTGTAGGATATTATGAATGGAATGTCTTGCCATTTGGGCTCAAGAATGCTCCTTCCAAATTCTAGAGGATGATGGATAATGTGCTCAAGCCATACTTTGATTGGCCGATTGTATATATAGATGATATTCTTGTGTTTTCAAATTCAATTGAGCAGCATTTTAAACACCTGGCAACCTTGTTAAAAGTTGTCAAAGAAGCCGGTTTGGTCCTATAAAAAAATAAGCTTGAATTATTCTAGACCAAGATCAAGTTTTTAGGGCATGTTATCTCCAATGGAACATTGATCTTGCAACAACATGCAGTCGAATTTGCTGATAAATTTCCTGACAAAATCCTTGACAAAACCCAATTGCAAAGATTTTTGGGTAGTCTTAACTATGTAAGTCATTTCTACAAAGACTGTGCTAAAGATCGAAATATTTTGAATGAAAGATTGAAGAAGGAACCAATTCCCTAGACCCATGAACACACCAGAGCCGTGCAAAAAATCAAAGCAAGAGTAAAGACTCTGCCTATTCTCTATGTCATAGATGATGATCTGCCAAAAATTGTTGAAACTGATACCAGTAATGAAGGGTGGGGAGCAGTTCTTAAGCAAGTAAGGATCAAAGAAAATAAAAAGAAGTCAGAAGAAATTTTACAATTTGCTTCAAGGGTTTGGCAGGATGCAGAGAAAAACTATGCTGCATTAGACAAAGAAATCAAGGCTGCACTAAATGCTGTGCAAAAATTTGAAATTTTTCTGATTAACAAAAAGTTTGTTTCAAGAACAGATGTTGCTGCCATGAACAAAGTCTTGAACAAAGAAGTTAAAAAGGCCAGTGAGGCCAAGTTCGCAAGATGACAAGCTTTGTTTTCAAACTTTGAATTTGATATTGAACATATTAAAGGTTCTGAAAATTGTTTGCTTGATTTTTTGAGCAGAGAAAATCTCTTACAGACTGCAGAAAAACAAATATCAAATGAACCTGCCTCCTACTTAATCATAGTCAGTGAGTGGAAAAACAATCAGGAAGAAACCAAAGAAATTCTAGAAAGCATGAGGTGTACCGAATACAAACAACAATGGAGACCAACTTGGCAGCTACGAAGCACTCAAGTGATTGATAGGAACCTGCATCCATGTTCTCTACTCCCAAGGCTTGTACCAGAGATTCGACGAAGGCCCACTTCCACAAGTGCTATTCCAAGTTTGATGTATGATAGAGCACTTAAAAAAGTTGCAGATGCATCACAAGCATTGATATATACTTTTCATGATGTCAAATCTATTTGGCAAAAATTTTCTGTCGCTCCCGCGAAAGAAAATCAATACTACTGCATAAATCGTCCACGAAAACTTGAATAATGGCCAACAGGACATGCAGACCGAATATTTCCTGGCACTCCTTACAATTATTCAGAATACAAACAAATGTGGTGGGACTTTTTATGCAAGGACAATTCTGACAAGACATATGTCTCCCTTCTCAAGTTCGGATCTGTTAGAACAACTCTACAGTTTGATATCCCTGATTGGTTCTTCAATTGGTGGAAAACATTTGGCATCAACCGAAGCACAGTGGACCCATATATCATTGAAAGCGAATGTGAAGGACATGGTGTTGGACTTAATAAAATAAGAGATCTGCAAGAATCTGAAGTCATGGATGAAAAACAAGTGTTTGGTTGCTTTTTGAGTAACCATCATCAATGGTTAGTATGTATGAAGATTAAGGTGCAGAATTTACGAGGACAACCTATTATTATCCGCCAAATATACACCAAAATGTGGGACACATTGTATTATGATAACCAGTATGGTTCAATGTACTCTGATTAATGTCTTTCAGACCGACTATGGTGTCTGACAGTTTTCGTGAGATTCTGTAAAAATCTCCACTGTGTAACCTTTAGTCTTCTCAATAAGTTTTCCATGGGATTTGATTCTTTAAAATCTCCACTTTGTTCATAAGCTTTCCGGATGAATCTCTGTAACTCGAAGGACTTCTTCGACTTTTGGTGCGGTTTGACCCACATTACAGAGAATCTACGAAAAAGCCAGTACTAGCTTTATTCCTGTCAAGGACATACATGTCTCGACACTTTGAAAAGTAGGATTCTACTTGTCCCCCGAATTTCCTATAAATAAGGGGCGAAGTAAGTCATTTGGATCATCGGAGTTTGGAGGTTAGAGCTCTGCAAGTAAGTTAGAATTTGAGTGTGGGAAATGAGCAGAAGGTAGCTTTGGCGCCTTTGAGTTCTCAAGTCTGAGCAGAAGGTAGCTTCGGCACCTTTGAGTTCCCAAGTCTGAGTGTGGGAAATGAGTAGAAGGTAGCTTTGGCACCTTTGGGTTCCCTAGTCCGTCAAAGAATCTGTATGTTGGATCTCTTTAGATCTATCCTATGTAATCATTGTGTAAATTGCTATCAGTTGTTCTTAATAAAATAAAGTTTTCTTTCGTTTGGCTCTTTGTTATCTGAGATTCATCCAAAGTTCATATGAAGTTCTCTTAGGATCTAAATAGCACAAGAGGTCTGTAATCCCGAAAGGGAGGAGGCCACTAATGGGAGTAGACAAGTGTTGATCTGTTTGAAGGTTCATGTAAGAGTTCGTGTAGGACCTTCAAACTATTGTAGGGAATAATACAGTAGAAAAGAGATAGAGAATAATACAGTGGAAAAGAAATAATACAATAGAAAAGAGATAGAGAATAATACAGTGGAAAAGAGCTAACTCATAGCACTCACATTGTAGAATTGAACTAACTCTCTTGCTTGTCATGGATTTTATCATTTAATTCACTTATAGCTTTGGTTTCAATGCTCTATGGTCACTATTACTATTATTTTTGACAGAGAATAATACAGTGGAAAAGAGCTAACTCATAGCACTCACATTGTAGAATTGAACTAACTCTCTTGCTTGTCATGGATTTTATCATTTAATTCACTTATAGCTTTGGTTTCAATGCTCTATGGTCACTATTACTATTATTTTTGACAAAAACATATGTTTAATACAATATATTAGATTATGTGATGGGTTCTTACCTGTAGTTGTGTAGGATTGATGTGAGAAAGGATGGAGGCACGAGGAAGGACGAAGACATCTAGCTGTGTCATATAAATGCAGAACTCGCGGTGACAATGAATGGAATTCCCTGCACTCAAACAGTTCATTTGGGCATTAAGAGAGAAGCAACCATTGAATCCCCAACATTAAGAGAGCGGCAACCATGGAATCCCTGGCACTAAGAGAGCAACAACCATTGATTTGACTCGTAGGGTCAATTGAATAATCATGGTTTGCAAAAACGAGGTCCCCAAGAGACCTTTTCACTCCAGATTCCAGGCAAAATTGTCTATAGTCCGTCCGCTGGTATGATTATAACTCGTGCCTTGTTTTAGAGATGGAATTCTTGGCGACAACCTTATTTGAGAGAGATCTATACCTGCACTAAGAGAACCACGGGGAAAGACATCCTGGAAAAGGGATTTCAAGGATTTACAATCATTTCTATGCTTTGTGGCTCCAAAATGGCATGGGAACTAGTGGTTCTTCTTTCAACTTTTCGCTTTGTAGATTTGAAGATTTACCAACTAAATGCCCCACTTTGAAATAAAAGCAAGGCCATTAACTCTTTAGCTTTCCATTTTCCTGAGCCACCTTAGGGTGGAGCAGCAACACATTTGCATAAACATGGATTTCATGTCAGTAGTTTGAATGTCATTGAACCTAGGAATCTGGTGGCCTAGAGTTTTTTGTTCATTTTTAAAAATATGAACATGAAAGAACTTTCATTCATGTTACATCTGCAACATGAAATATGAAAGTAATTACCCAGGTGCTGATACAATACTACAAGAAGGGCGTGAACTGCTGTACCTCGTGTTAAGTCGGGTAACAGAATTGATAAAACCAGGTTTTGTGAGGGATGACAATGCATGAAAGCATCAGAAAGACTGTAGAGTACATTGGTGGGAAAAGTGACGAGTCTGCTTGTGTACACCAAAGAACAACCGGAATGCATCTCAACGCTTTCTTCTCATAGCCATTTGCAATGCCTTTCAATCATTGCAAGTGGATCAATAATCTCAACCCTATTTCCTCCTTCGATTTCAATAGCTGCATAATCACAACCGGTAGTAATTTATAATGGGGATAACCTCAACTCTTTCTTCTCATAGCCTTTTTCAATCATTGCAAGTGGATCAATAATCTCAACCCTATTTCCTCCTTCAATTTCAAGAGCTGCATAATCACAACCGGTAGTAATTTATAATGGGGATAACCGTAAGTTCGGCCTTAATTTAATTTTCATATCGAAGTAGATAACGATTGCATATCGGGCCTGGGCATGGACTGAGGAATGCAGGGCATGTACTCCACCTGTTGAATATCTCGTGACAACAACTTCAGGCATGGACTGAGGAATGCAGGGCATGTACTCCACCTGTTGAATATATAATGACAACTACTTCCCCAGTAAATAAATCATATATATCGTGTGTGCAATGCAAAACCCACTCCATAATACTTCTAATCTATTCCACCTTATGCCCTCACACGTATAATGCATAAGAAGCCCAAATGTATTAATCGATTTAATTCAAAATGGTAGGTGGCATATTTGGTAAAAAAGTGTAGTTAGAAGAGCTTAAATAACAACCATAATTTTTTAATCTCATAATATTATAATCATAATAATAATTACTTGCAAAAGTGAAAAACAAATTATTGTAGAGAAAATAAAGAGTTGGTTTAAGCCAATGTTTCACTGGGGAAATTCAACACTACAAGCAAATATGAAACATTACAAAACTTCATTCCCCAAAATCAGCCAAGTTACGACACTAGAAGCAAATATGAAACATTACAAAACCTCATCTCCCAAAATCAGCCGAGTTAAAATTGTGTCAACTTTCTCACTGTGTACTTGTTGGAGTTTTCCATGAGTACGAATTCTATATCCCTAAGCTAGTTGTGAAATCTAGCAGTATTCCATCCAAAAAGTGTTACTGGATCCTATGGTCTATACAGTAAACCTTAAAGAAGTCAGCAAGGAAGAGGGTAATTTATTGTTGTGAATTTGGAAGAAATAAATTAAGTCTAAAACGATTCTAGCAACAAGTTTCTTCTTCACCTTTGATATTGTCTAAGCAAACAATGATTAAAACTGTCTCTCTTCTTTGATCAAGAAAAGATAAGCATGCATAACAAACCGGGAACTAGACACTCCTACTCCTAACTGACGTTATCCTCTCTCCATTCTCCTCCACTGCAGCCTATGGGTGCAAGCTCAGCGAGAATCCATTCATGTGATTGTCTAATAAAACTGAATGCAGCCACCATGTTTGATGCAACCTCTTAGATTGCTGATGGATTCTCAAGTTTCATGTTGGATATGCTCGATACATCATTAGAAGTTGGCACTGGAAACAAAAGAATTCCAAAAGGTTGCATTTGAAAGTAATCCAATGCCTCAGAATTTTCCACAGTTTATCAAATGTAGCTAATAATTATGTATTGTTTATTGCGAATAATCATTTGAACATGTGATGAAATGTAATGTTGTGTTCTGTCCCAACTTATTTATTTCCCTAGAAATTCAAAATCGTTGGTAGGAGGCAGATTATAAGAATTTTCTTCGATGCAAGAAGCTATATTTGTTTTGGGTTAAAGTTACAGGATGCTGTGACATTGAAGCACAACTTTATCATTTTCGAAAAAAATTAGCTTCTATTCAAAACTTGAATGTTTTATTATTTATACTAGCTTTAATGTCTGCATAACTTTCTGATGAGGTTGTAAAACTACAAGCTTGACTGAAATTATTACATGCTAGTTAGCAATTTGGAATTTTCCTCAGACTGCACAACTACTGGGTGATTATTGATAGTGTTCCTGAATATTAACTTTAAGTATAAATTGGAATAAAGACTTATCTATCTAAAACAACATATTGCATCGAATCCATCAGCTGTATATCATGAGAGGCCTGCCTTCACCAAGAGATTCAGACAACAACTTTCAAAATCCAATCACTTGCTCTCTGTTTCATGATCCTCTGCCAAGCTAAGCCTGGTGATTCATGTTTTCACCTCAATTCTGCTGTGAAATGGCAGCCGCTGTCTACAATGCCTACTTTGAGTTAGAATTTCAAGATCCACAACTATGAAGTTTGGCAAAAAAATTGGCATCAAGTTCAAGAAACTATATCATTAAATTTTTTTAAAAATATATAATAAAATTCCATGTGTTCATTGAACATATATAATAAAATTGAAAAACACGTGCCAACGTCAAACCTATATTTCAAAAAGATTATCTTGTTAGTCTGGGGTTTAGGTTATGTTTAGCGAACTAGGTTTTTTGCTTTCTTTGTCTTCTAAAAACAACTTTGAATAAATTCAAAAAGTTGCAGCTTTAACTTGTTCATTTAGGGTTGAAGTTTGGAAAATTTCAAATATCAAAGCTTTAAATTTGCGGAATGCAGTGACTTAGGATGCAGTAACAAGCTGTAGCTCTCTTTAGGTGAATGAACACTTGTTCCCTGTGTTGGTGTACATTTCATGGCTAATATTTTTCTGTTAACAACTATCATCACTCCAACTGGATTCAATTCAACTAAATTCAATTGAATTTGTTAAAACAAATACCTTACTAACGAGAATGTGCTCTGAATTTACAATCTGTCAAAAAATTGTCAATATCTAGCATAGCAAATACCAACATGTCCTTCATTCATTGGTGAGTTTGATAGAGTTTTGAGCCATTCTCACTGTGATCTGCCCCATAGGAGTGGCATGTCAGAAAGAGATGAGGCCGGGTGCAAATCACAGGGAATTTTGCAATAAAGATACACCTGGGACCTAACAACTAAGCCAAAGGAAATCCATGTTATGCAGTGCGGCCTCCGACCTTCGGGAGTGTTTCTCGTAGAATCTATTAAAAAACAAATCTAGCATGGCAAATTTCATAATAATTATAACACTTCAAGCAATTATCCTTCACAGCTTACATGATTGGGAATGTTGCTCCAGAGGCATCGACATCGGTGTCAAACCAGAAGAAACGAACTCCACTTCCATCAATCAGATCTGCTGAAAAACATACAAAAAAGGTTTAATCCGTGACAACCGATCGCTCAAACCTGTATCTCAATTACCAAACCAGAACCCTAAGCAACGCAAAACAAGTTTTTCTTGCAGACCTAATTCATACAAATTCCATCCCCTAGAATCCATGCATGTAAAGCTTCTAGAATCTCGCAGAAGCAATATATGCAAAGCTACAGAGAGCATTCTCTAAAAAATGCTCAAGAAAAAAGACTTGAAGGTGTTTCAATATTAAAGGTTACTTGTAAGAGATCCATTTAATATAAACCGTTTCGTTTTGCTTCACCCCTACCCAACAAATAAGCCTTGAACTAGCATTAGCAGATGCTACCGTTTTGTACCATTTCCTCCCAGATAGAGTAGTGGACGCAACATTTTAGCTAATCTCCATTACTAAAGGAAACATGGAACTTCTATTTTCACTATTTCCTCCACAGGCAGACCTATGTGCAATCATCTTCTCACACTAGTACTTCACTTAATGCATGTTTTGAATCACTTTGTGCAGGTTCTTATTTGAAACCACCATTTTACTATAATATCCTCGTTCTTGAGTTCCTTTACTATCAATGTTTGTGCACTGCACTTCGTAATTTTCTACGGACAATAGATGGATCAGTAACATCCATTCTCAATGTTGTTTACAAGCTCTGGTCTGAGGATATATCACAATGATAAAGTTATCAAATCTATGACTCCAAATTTGATTCTCCCTCTCTACAATACCTCTTTCAAATGTGTTCTCTCACACTCCGATCATTTCTAACTGAGTACAGAGAGGTTGTTTCGAGCAGTCCTCAGTAATACATAAGGCAGGGATTAGCTGTCTTTAGCAGCCTTCCTTGTTAACTTAATTAAAAGGCATTGAAATGGATACACTTATATGTTCTTCAATCATGTTATATGCTTTTCAATCACATGATTGAGTGATCGCCTTGATGATGGACTCAGATTAATCATGTTATATGCTTTTCAATCACATGATTGAGTGATCGCCTTAATGATGGACTCAGATTTAGGTAGCCCAAAACGTTCGTTGAAAAATCCTAAGCAGGTTTCCTAGGTTTCCTTTTTAATGAAAAAAAGAGTTGAAGAAAAGGGGAGTGCACAAGTAAGGTTAGTAATAGCATGCATGTTACATTTTATGCAGTCGGAACACCATAAGACTACATAAGTTTCTGTGATATTTCTAAATTTGTGTTTATATGTTGTAATTTCATTGGCTATTTTTATTATGATTCAAAATATTGAACGTGAAAAGAAACAGAAACTAAAATCCTGAAGCTATGGAGGACGATAGTGAAGAGGCCGCTGAAATAAAAGCGTCTCTACTTGTTGCTCTCTATGGAGTAAGATAGAGCTGCAGATGAAGCAACTTCTGCATTCCAGCAGACTCTTGGCCAGTTCATGTGAATTTGCTAGTTTGATCCTTAACATCTCTTTTAGTTACAAATTTGATGTACTCGTGAAGCTTAATGTTGACATGAGTGGAAGGCTGCTCAATATTTGGAACAATGTTTCGCAGTGCAAGCTCGGACATAATTTTTAAGAACTTTGAGGCTTTTAGGCGGCTATGCATTCTGCAACATGCTAACATGCCATGTCACTATGTATGTTGCAACGTGCCAAGTCAAAAGTGGGACGGTGGTGCATCAAGGCGGCAAAGTATGTAGCACGGATGGAATTTGACGGGTAAATGCTCGTCATGGACCAATTTACTCGTCAAATACAGCTAAAATTTTACAAAGACCGTCAAAATCTAGCTTAGAATATAGAAAACCTTTCATATTTTGATTGTTACCGACAATTTTGATGGATGTCGGCCATTTGAAATTCCTACCCTGATGCCTAGACCCATGGAAACCATAACATTGAAAAAAAGAAACATAAAATGTTCTAATTTAATGCTAAACCATCCTCATAGCATTAATCTGACCGAAACACAAAGTCATGACTAGTTACTAAAAACTTAGGCATATCATTCTATTGAAAATAGGCTCGCTTTGAAAAAATGCCATATAAAAGGTCAATTAAATTGTTTTAATTGATAGATTAAATAGTGCAACTCACATGTCACATGTTTTAATTGGTAGATTAAACAATGCAGCTCACAATATTGATAAAATTAAACTATTCATTTATTTTCAATCCAGACATAGGATAAAAACACTTTGATTTTGGTACTAATCTTTGGTTTAAATACTCAATTAATTGAAACATCCACGAGCCAAATCATAGATTCCTTGCCAGCCCCAAAACATAAACTAATAATAATGTTTTCTTTGATAACTTAAAGTAAGAACTTGTTGCTTTGCAACTTTCTTATTGAAAGCTGCTCCTTGCACTCTGGGTATTACTGACCTTTGCAAATATGTTGGGGCTACCATACCTTCACATTAGAGGAGACTCTTCTACAATCATCAATTGGTTTAATAGAAGGGCTGGCCTATCATCACTTGAGCTTGAAGGCTAATGCAAGAATATCAGAGCCCTACAAGCATCCTTTGCCCATCTTGAAGCCACCCATGTATACAGAGAATACAACAATAAAGCGAACGGCTTGTCTAAGGAGGCACTCGGTCTTGATTATGGGTTACTTCACTTTATGGAATTCATTAAAGTTGAATGTAGTGGCAATGGCTCCCTTCTGCTATATTAGCCACTGTTTTGATTTCAACCACTAGATGGTTTGAGTTGACGACACATAATGGTATCATAAATGGCTTTGTCCATTTTTTTGTTTAGATTCCACCTAGGAGTGCCTCCTTAGATTAGCCATCCGGGTTATCACTTGTATCTCTGCTTCTAGGTGCTTCATGGATGAGTGAAGGACTCTTAATCCTCTACTGCTTGCTGTTATTATGGACCCTTGGTCTAGCCTTTGTTATGTAATGATGGACTTTCTGATGACTCCTTCGTATATGTATACCTGATGCAGAACAAAAGTTACCTTTAATTCAGTTGAATAACAAGAAACCGCTATTTTTCTTAAAAAAACTTCCTTATTAAAAAGTTATTAACATAAACGCCATAGTTTTGGAACCTTTTTCCCAACGTAAGCATATGCATATAATTTTATAGTAAGGAGGAAATTTTGTTGCTGGATACAACGTGGCATCGATCACATAGCGTATTCTTGGGATCTTTTATTTTCTTTTTTATTACTTTTAGCGAGTATGGAGTAAATCTTGGGGATTTTTTTTAATTTATTTAAAATGAGACGGTTTATTAAGGATGATGTATGATGTAAGAGGTGAGATGAGGGTATTAGTATTGTAAATGTGGAAATGGATAAAGTCTTTTATATGTATTTTTTTTAATTTTAGATTTGACAATTGTCTTTAGGGAATAACTTTGAAATCATATGAAGGGGTGAGGGCATTGGGCCAGACTTAATCATTAAGGTAGTTTTATCGTTTTTGGATCACTTTTGTGGAGAGATGATCACTTTTACGGAGAGAATATATCACTTTTTGTGAGAATTGAGATTGATGGAGATTAAAGATAATACCTAACTTTTTTGTAATTATTTTCCGAATGACAAAGACCTTGTATTTCTCACAAAATCCTAGACAAACATCTCAATTTCATATTCCTTTAAATTTTTTAATATACTTGTACTTTATAAAATTATAAAGTATTTCTTCATAAAATATTTTTTTAATATATTTATATTTTTATAAAATTTTAAAGTATTTTTTCATCAAATGATGTTGGATTATAATAATTTTTAATGAAATATTTCTGAACATTTAGTTAAAATTTTTATTGGTGTGCATTCCATATTTTTAATTGAAAAAATTATTTTTTCATTTCTAAAGCTAATAAAATTGTATAAGAAAATTATTGCCAAATTTAAGAGCACTGAAGGATGGTCAAAAGATATTAATTGTAATATTGGAGTCAAACAAGGATGCCCCTCTCCCCTGCCCTTTTTGAAATCTACACCAATAAAACTAGAAAGTTGTTTAGAAGAAGTAGCTTGCACTAGAACGACCTTAGTTGGGATAGTTATCCTCCTCCTTCGATATGCTGATGATATTGTTCTTTTGGCAAGTAGCCCCTCTGACCTTGATAATCAATTAAAAATCCTGCCCCCTTACAAATAACTTGAGATTGATATCCATCACAAGCTCAATTGGAACTATAACATTGAGAAAAGGATAACTAGAGGGTGGAAAACTTACTTTGGCTTAGAAAACAATTGTAAAAAGTGAATATGGTGATGTGGGATAAAAAGAAGTTCATTTTTGAAACCCTTGTCACTCTCGTTATCTTGTACAGGTGTGAAGTCTCGGGTTACAATATCTCTCAAGAATCATGGAGAAAGATCGAGCAAATTCAAAAGCGTTTGATCACATTTAACCTCAAAATTAAGAGCAATACGCCTTATCCTATTCTCCTTATAAAAGTGGGTCTCCCCTCCATCAAAAGCATCACTATGTCTAGGTACCTAATGTACAAGAATAAGATAAATAACATGGAAGACCAGAGACTACCTACAATTGCTTTAAATTCTAGTGAAGGTCATCTTCGACTCAAAAGATGATGGTATAAGGATGCCATGGCTTGGTTAAATATTGGGGAATTGACGAAAATACCACTTTGCAAGATACCAACAACCTCAAAAATATTATCACATCTAAGTTCAAAGCAAGAATGTGGGACCACAAAAATTTAGAGGGTGAAAGAAAGTTAAGATATTACAAAGAAGTCATTAGTCATAATTTGGAAGATCAAAAGTACCTCTTTGTCTTAACTAGTTCAACGGAGAAGATTAATATAGGCAAGATAAGAACAAACTCCCATGAGCTTCATAGCGAAACAGGGTGATGGTCAATTCCTAAAATTCCATGAGAGGAAAATACTTTCCAACTCTATGACTTTATGAGCATTGAGGACGAATCTCACTTTTTTTAGAGTGTCATGCGTACACCCACATTCGATCTTAGTTTTCTAATCTTTTCTATAACTCTAATGTCCATGATCCTCTACTTTTCAAAACTATGGGACCTAGAAACACTTCTTTTTCAACTTTTAAATCATGGGAATCAAATTTTATAAAAATCCAAACAATATCTTTATCTTTTCTTAAACTACGATAGACTATTTGTTTGTTTTTTATGTATCTAAGCTGAAACCTTTTTTCATAATCTATCTAAAATTGTTTTAAGAACTCCTAATTGTCATAAAAACCCAAAACATTCGGCAGGAATGAAATTTTGTTTTTTTAAAGTTAACTAAAGTCATTTTAGTAGTATAGTTTCTTTGAATAATAATTACATACCAGCCCATATTCATTAATAATGACTGTCCCACGAACAATAGACAATTAAATAAAATTGTTTTGGCTATCTTTGAAAAAAAGAAAATTACTGTTTTTCAGGTCCTATTGAATTTCCGAAGAAGGCTGGCATACACCTTTCTCTAAGGATATTTGACGAGAAGGTGTTTCCAGTTAGTTAAAAGAATAAATTTCGTGTTCAAAAAGCACATAGCTAGTAGCCGTACTTCAGCCACTGATTGAAGTCTTTAGTTGCTTTCAAATTCCCAGTCTCTATCAAGAGTAACATCACATCTTTATTTTTCGGTAAAAGCTATTTATTGAGCTGCAGAGCTTTTAATGCAGCTGCAGCAAGCTTGATGATCGTTGGCTTTTAAGCTGCTCGAAATACAACGATCATGAAGCCTATTGCAACCACATTAAATGCTCTGCAGCTCAATGAATAGCTCTTCCCTTATTCTTCGGAGTAGGATAAAGACCAATCAAATTGCCCCACTTTTCCAACGATTTTTGGATAAAAATCGGTAACAATTATTTAAAAAAACAGTTATATTTACAATTTTTTAATTTTTACACTCAAAGTTAGATGATCTAGATTAAATAACCTATTTTAAAATGACCCAGATAACTAAAATTTTGATTTAAAACGTATAAATTATCAATTCAGAGCAAATTACTCTGCCGAATTCCGGCTAGTAAGAGGCGTTTTGGTTAGCACTTATACTGCTCCTTATTTTTCTTCTAATGCGCCGCCTCCTCTTTTGAATTAGTTGATGTCCAAGATTCCCTTGGTCTCCATATTAAATTTTCTACGGTCTCTTTTCACATTCCAGGGGATCAGAACTGCTTATGCCCTCCCCTACTTTTTCGCCTTCCCTAAAATGTTGCAAAACTCAATTAACCACACAAAAATGGGTTTGTGCAGATTTCAGTTTACCACACAAAATCAAAATGATTTGGATAAATAGTATACACCAAGATCTTTTATTTTGATTTTGTGCACTTTTCCAAATAATTGATATCTAAAATGCACTTTTCAATAAATATATATATATATATATATTCACTATTCAATATGGTGACAGGAAATGGAGTTTTCTCCATCAGTTTCAGTTTAGGGTTTCAGATGCAAGATTTTCAACGTTAAGTTTTCTCAATTTGATATCTAAAAAAGAGAGCTGAATGTTGAAAATGAGGATGATAGTTATTATGAGTCTACACTGTTTACCAGTCTACTTTCATTATTTGCAGTGGTGGTTTTGTTTTTCTCTGTACTAAATAATGTAATATGTGAACTGTTCACTCAGTAAATATAAGTCATATTCAAAATTTTGAATATATGTTTAAACTTTAACTTTTATGTGTCAACTTTATATTCAGCATTGAAGAATTGTAGATCCTTTCAAATCATATCACAAATATATTTGAACTATCACATAATAATAATAATAATCTATTTTTAAAGTCACTAAAAATTTACATTCAAATATATTGTTGTTAATATTACTTTTTAATACTAGGTATAAACAAATTATACAACTAGCTTGAACATTGAAAGTTATTTATTAAAATTTTGCTTTCATTTGATCCAAAGAAAATGTCTCTTCATTTCATTAAGAAGATTTTCATTAGTGAGAAGACATTTCAGACTAGATGTGAAAGGTAATAACTTGAAGAATTAGGTTGTAAGTTTCTCATTATAATATTACGTTACCTGTAATGTGATGTAAAAAAATAAAAAAGTAATTAAGAAAATTAATGTAGATTCATAAAATAAAAATTAAAAAAAAAGTTATTAAGAAAAATCTATATAAGCTTATAAAATAAAATGTTAACCAAATAAAATACAAGTCATTAAAAAAAAAGTCTAAAAATAAAAAATAATTTTGAAAACTAGATTTATCAAGCATGTAAAGGGATCAAATGTAATGAGGTATAAATTTTTTTGTGAATGTGTAAAAAATTTAAGATTAAAAAAATTACACCTCAAAAAATTGGATGCTTCTCTATGCTGGTTTATTACAGCCAGAATAGTAAGGTGATTCTTCAAATACAATGTTTTTTTATGTTTTTTATGTGTAAAAAATTTACGCTTCAAAATTAGATTACTATAAATACTTAATAAATCATAATTTAAAATAAATTTATACTTAAATGTTGTATAATTTAAATTGACATACACTCACTTTCCCAAACAACATTTTAATAAAATCTTGGAGGAAGGTTACTCTGGAAACTTTATATTCCCATGTGTAATGGAAAACATTCATCATCATATAATAATCCGATTATCTTGGAGGAAGCTTACTTTTGGAACTTTATATTCCTATGTCTCATGGAAAAAATTCATGACCTTATTAAAGAAAATTAATTCAAGATCCTTCGAGAAATTCAAACGGATATTCCTCCGCGTATTTATTGGACTCTCTGACTTTTGAGGTCAAAGTCAAAGTCACAGAAAGAAAAAACATTTTATAGATCGGATTGCATTGGATTAAACTCTATATAACCGTAAACACATAAAGAGTCGTTGGGCTCAGAATCACAGCGGAAGTGCAAAGCCAGATGGAAGGCCAGGCACTGGCAATTGTGATAATTATCAGTGTTTTATTCTGCAATACTGGCAGCTTCTGTACTGCGGCCCACAACGACCGCATGGTTCATATAGGCGTTATCTTAAACTACAAAACCTGGATTGGAAAAGTGGCCAAAACCGCCATAGAAATGGCAGCGGACGACATTAACAGAGACACCCAGCTACTCAACGGTTCTCAGTTGGTTGTTGAATTTCGTGACTCACAAGGCGATGCAGTTAAAGGCGCATGTGCAGGTAATTTACATTTTCTTTGTATTTTTTTTTATAGAAGTGAGCTAAACTCTAGATGATTTGCATCATTTTCTCAGTAAATTTTTTGACCAAAATCTAGTAAGAATTCACTGATTCAGTGAACTAAACTCTAGATGATTTACATCATTTTCTCAGTAAATTTTTTGACCAAAATCTTGAAATTGCTGTTTCAATTTGTTCAAATTGAATAAAGGTGTCCAGGGTTTTATTCAAGAGGCTAAATGTATTTTTACAATCAAAATTACATCTTCAACAACTAAAATCACAATTTCAGCAACAATTCCCTCCACAAACTTCCTCAAAATTTGTAGACAAAAATATAAATAATCTGAAGTTTAGCTCACTCCTTTTCTATATAGATAAAAAAACAGTCAAGATTGTTTCCTCTTTCAAATCCTTTCTCTTATAATGAATGAATGAGTTTGCAAGATACCCACTTCTGGATGAGGACATATACAGCTTGATTCGCCTGTGTGAGGGGCACTTTAGGACTAATATGGCTAATTTCTTATATATATTCTTGCCCAGGGGTTCAATATTAATTGTTATTATATCATGTTTTTGTTTGCAAAATCCAGCTCTTGATCTGTTGGAAAGAGAAGTGGCAGCAATAATTGGGCCAGAAGCGTCTGAGGTTGCAGAATTCATATTACATCTGGGAGATACAGCCCGAGTCCCAGTTGTTTCCTTCTCTGTTACTAATCCCTTACTCTCCAACCACAGATTTCCATATTTTCTTCGCATGGCACATAGTGATGCCTTACAGATGTACGCCATTGCAGCCCTGGTTCAGGCCTATGGCTGGAGAAGAGTTACAGCTATTTACCCCGATAATGAAGTTGGTGGCTGTGCAGTCTCCTTGTTAGGTGACGCACTTAGGGATGTTGGGTCAGAATTAGAATATAGATCAGTAATATCTCAGACAGCAGACCAGGAAGCCATAGGAGAGGAACTAAGCAGATTAATGACGATGGAATCAAGAGTCTTCGTTGTTCATATGCACTCTGGTCTTGGTTCAAAAGTCTTTAAGGAAGCAACTCGATTGGGAATGATGAATAGTGGTTACGTCTGGATAACTACAGAAGAATTTACCAGCCTTTGGGATGTACTGTTAAATGTTTCTACCATGCCATCTATGCAAGGTATTCTAGGCGTCAAAACTTATATCAAGAATTCCAACGGACTTGTAGATTTCACTCGAAGATGGAAACGCCAATTTAGACTCCAAAACCCCGAGGAAGAAAAAGCTCAGATCAATATCTACGGTTTATTTGCATACGATGCCATGTGGATGATAGCTCGGGCCATTAGGAATATAGGAAACACAAGCTTTAATTTCATGAAGCCCACAAGTTCTCCACCATTCAATGTTGGAAATACAATAACAGATCTCAAGGTGCTTCAGGAAGGGCCACACTTATTGCAAGAGCTCTTCAAGGCAGACTTTAGCGGTGTAAGCGGGGTTGTTCAGCTACACAATGGAGAACTTGTGGGTTCTACTTATGAGATAGTGAATTCAGTGGGTAATGGCTACCGTGTGGTTGGGTATTGGAATAATGAAACCCAGCTCTCTCAACAACCTCCCTCTGCGCCTGTATCATCGCTATCAGGCCAGAATAATACTATCAAAAAACTTGGAACTGTCTTTTGGCCTGGTGGATCTACAGAAGTGCCTCGTGGTTGGGAACAACCAACAAGTGGTAAGAGGTTGAAAATTGGAATTCATATAAAATATGGGTTCAAAGAATTTTTCACAGTTGACAGTAGCAGTAATGAAATCAAAGTCACTGGCTTCTGTAAAGATGTATTTGACGCGGTTTTGAGTCGACTGAAATATCCATTGCCATATGATTTCATTCCCTACAACAAGACAGACTCTTATGATGACCTTGTCTATCAAGTTTATCTGAAGGTAAGTTCTATATCTGGCTAATCATTTTTTTTATAATATTTTATCACGGGTTTTAATTGTGAAAAATAAAATCAATATATTGTAAATATTGAGAAGTTTTTATTTGAAGGTACCTTTTATACATGGGTATTTACCTTCTTGAGTAATATTTTATCATGTGTATTTATCAAGAAGGTTTTAATCCTGAAAAATAAAATCAATATATTGTAGGTATTGAGGGCCAATAGAGTGGACATAAAACATTGAAATGAACATAATACCAAATAAAAAAAGTGCATGTAAGGGAGGCCAACTTATAGGGCCACTTGGGAGAGAGATGACCACTTAAGAGCATTGTTGTACATTCTAACATAAACTAATGATGTACCCATAATGGGATGAATAATCATTCCAATGTATGGATTGGATTAGGTGAGAAAGTAGTTCAAATCCAACCCGAGTCAAAATAGTGAGCACAAAGTTGGTTTGAACATGGATAAGTGTGGTGGGAGGATGAACTAGGAAGATTAGACCAACGAAGAGTAGACCAATGATGGTGTGAAAGTTCATGCCCAAACCTTACCACAACATGATGCATGCATGTAAGGAATAGGGTGTGGGGGTTTAGAGGTATTGGGAGTATTAAAGGCCCTCATAATAAAAAAAAAGAATATATTGTAAAAATAGAGATTTTTTTAATTGGAAATATGTATTGTAAGAGGGTTTTAAAAAAAAAAATTCTGTAAGTAATTATCAATATCTATTTCTGTAAGTCATTATCAATATCTAGTGAAATGTCATTTGAATTGCCAAAAAATTCTTCTAATTCCCAAAAATTTGTTTGATTTCAAATTTGCTTTGACAGAAATTTGATGCAGTTATTGGAGATGTTACAATTTTAGCAAATCGAAGTAGATATGTAGATTTTACACAACCATTCACAGAATCAGGTCTAGTGATGGTAGTACCTATCAAGGCAAAAGAATCAAGTAACGTTTGGGCGTTCCTGCTGCCTTTTACTCCAGACATGTGGTGCACAACAGGCGCATTCTTTATATTCACAGGATTTGTAATATGGCTCTTGGAGCATAGGGTAAATCCCGAGTTCAGAGGAAGACCCAGAGATCAAGTGGTCACTCTACTGTGGTATTTTACTATCAGTTCCCACTGTTTTATTTCTTTTCGTTGTGTTATTTTCCTGCAATAACCTGTGTTTTTATGTTTTCATTCACTCTGCTGTTTTAGGTTTTCCTTCTCGACGCTGTTTACCACACAAAGTAAGCCATTATTCTTTTTCTTGAAATGCTTTGTTTTCTAGCAGATTGTCACAATTTACGTGGCTTTATATGATGTTTTGCCTCCTTGCGATGGATCATTGCAGGGGAGAAGCTAGTGAGCAGTCTGTCTAGATTGGTGCTTATAATCTGGCTATTTGTCGTTCTAGTTTTGACATCCAGCTATACGGCCAGTTTAACGTCTATGCTCACAGTGAAACAATTGAAACCAACAGTTAAAAATGTTGAGGCTCTCCGCGCCAGCGGAGTACCAATAGGGTATCAGAATGGTTCTTTTGTTGCTCAATACCTGCAGAGGGAGCTTGGCATAGCCCCAAAAAACCTTAGAACATATACAACACCAGAAGAAGCTGCGGAGGCTCTCTCAAAAGGCCCAAACAATGGAGGGGTTGCGGCCATTTTCGACGAGATTCCTTATATCCGCATTTTTCTAGCTTCACAATGTGGATATACAATGGTTGGACCAATCTACAAGACTGGGGGCTTCGGCTTTGTAAGTTCCTGCAAATCCTCAATACTTTGTCTAAATTCGAATGCATTTCACTTCTTCCATGGCTAATATCTCACGATGATGAGTTTTGCACAGGTATTTTCTAAGGGCTCTCCTCTGGTCCGCGATATTTCCACGGCTGTTCTGGCTCTTTCAGAGGACACAGAAATGCAAGATATTGAAACCAAGTGGTTAACCAATACAGTCTGTACAGATTCCGGAACCGAGGTGGATTCTGGTAGATTAAGCATTGACAGTTTCTGGGGTCTCTACTTGATCACTGGAGCGGCCTCATTGATAACTCTGACGGTATTCTTTATCCTTGTTCTCCACGATTACATGAGGGATCCTAATGTTAAAGGTAAAGATAATAGTGAGATGGGTGATCTACCAGAAGGGAAACCTTTGAAAAGTTTGTCCAGAGCAATGAAATTGTTCTTGGAATACATGGACAAAAAGAAAGATTCAACCTCGGTTCCCACGCCAAAAGTATCACAAAGCCCAGTAAACGGTCCATACTCTACGCCCGCCTTCGCAAGTAGCCGCTCTGATCTTGGAACGAGTACCCCCATCACCAGCAACAGCACCTTATACAGTTCACGCTTTTCCTTCTTGGATATTGAACAAGATGAAAAAACAACCGTTTGCTCTTGATCCATTGAGTTTCAACACGGATGACATCCCACCAAAGACAGCGCGCTTTAGGCTTTGTGTGATGTCACGAAGATTTTCTCATGAAGAGTGCAGGAATTTGAAACCGAAACAGACTGGTTTTAATAATTATGTAATTTGTTTGATGATTTTAAAGTAGAATGATGATGGTTTTCTTTTTTAACAGTTTGCCAGTGACCAAATCACCTCATAATCCGCAATTAACCAATCAAATTCTTGCCCTAGAAGCTTGTGGTGTACATACATATGTTCCTGTTGTATATACATATGTTCCTGTTCAACCTATATTGTTGGGCAAAACTTATATATATTTCCATTTCTAAAATTAAAAGCATGTTTATTATATGCAAAATATAATGTGCTTATTCTATTTAATACTTAATAAACTATAATTGTTTTTCAAAAATGAAGAAATTGAAATGTTTTAATTTAATTTTAGTTGAAAATTGAAACAATGTACTTAATTTTGTTGTTGTTGAGGTAATCTTAATTTTAAATTTTTTGGTTTGTTAAATATTTGCAAAAATGGTATTGAAATTGAACATGTCTCCATAAGGAATGGCCACCTCTTGGAGGAGGTAGGAGCTTTGAGCCTTATTAATTCACCCATGCTTGATGAAGAGGTTCAAGAGATGGGAATGTACAAGACCTTGGTGAGTACTCATCCTAGATCTCACAGTAGGATGACGGTGAATGTGGGTGTATAGAGAGCCAATACAATGGATAGTGCGGAATGTGGGGAAATGATTGCAAAGGTTATGAGGAAGGGTGGCACAAGGGCTTTTATTCAAGTAATGGGTCGTGGTCTGGGCATAAGCTTGCCCATTTTGTTTGTATTTTCAATTCAAAGACCTATAAGGTCTTTATACTAAGCAAAGAAAGATAGTTGTAAGTAGGGAAATAAAGTTTAAGGAAGACTTTGCATCTATGAAGTATGATGAACCTATTCTAGTGATAGGGGATGAGGAGCATGAAGTTCCAAAGGTTGACCTAGGTTCACCAATTACTTCCACTTTGTGGCCGTAGCCTTCAAGTGTAGAGGAGGATCCACCAGTTCCTACCAGTTTTGTCAGGAGACCTTAATTATAAATACCTTGTGGGTCTAGTATAGAGACCTTGTGGGTCTTTGAATTAGATGTAAAGAAAACTTTTATCGATGGGGATTTGGAAGAAGACATTTATATGTAGTAGCCACAGGGGTGTGAGGTCAAAGGGGAGGAAAAAATAGTATGTAGGTTGAAGAAGAGCTTGTATGGCCTAAAACAAGCTTCAAGGTAGTGGCAATTGAAACTTGATAGGTTTATGATAGAACAAAGTTATATTAGATGTCATTTTGAGTGTTGTGTTTATTTTAAGAGTCTAAATAATGGTACATATATTATCTTATTATTATATGTAGATGACATGCTTGTTTTAACAAGTAGTATATAGACGTGATAAAAAAATTAGCTAATTCATTTGCGATGAAGGATTTGTGTGTTGCAAAGCAAATCCTTGGTATGAGAATAACAAGAGATAAGAAAAATTGCAAATTGACATTGTCTTAGGGTCAGTACATAGAGAAGGTGTTGGAAATAATGTTGGATGCAAAACCAGTTAGCACACCTTTGGTCAACCATTTCAAACTAACTAAGGTGATGTCTCCCAAGACACATGAGTAGTTGTAATACATGTTCAAGGTTTGATACTCATTGACAGTTGGTAGCTTGATGTATGCGATAGTGTGCACAAGACTAGATATTGCACATGCAGTGGGAGTCGTGTGTAGTTGTATAGACAAATAGAAAAAGAGCACAAAGAGATAATAACATGGATTCTTAGGAATTTGAGAGGTGCTATTTTGTTTTGGAGGTTCAATTAATACTGTTCTACATGGATATGTTGATGCAAATATGGCATGTGATAAAGATAATACTGTTCTACATGGATATGTTGATGCAAATATGGCATGTGATAAAGATAACATGAGGAGCACCACACACTATTTTTTTTACTATAGGTGGAACAACAAGAAGTTCGATTTCGAAACTGCAAAAGGTTTTTTTGCTTTCAATAATGGAAGCAAAGTATGTTGCTACTACAAAGGCTAGTAAAAAGATGATTTGGCTACGAAGTGTAGAAATTGCAGCTATGATACCATGTAGAAATAGATCCTTGAGGAAAAAAAGAAGCACATGAGGTAGATCTTGCTATAGGATAATTCTCACAAGCATGCATAAGCAAAATAGAGAGACTAAATCACATGAAGAAAAGATGAATATTGGAGTGTATCCTTCCATTGATTAATGATGAATAATATTGTACATAAACAGTACATCCCTCATAGGTAAACTCGAGTTGCATAGGAGAAAACTCATCTAGCTCAGAAAGAAGACTTACTACATATGATAAACCCCATAGGTGGCTAAAGCACTTTCCTAATAAGTCAATGACCTCACAAATTAGCTATATGAGAGAGTTGTCATGGATTATGGAAAAACATGCTAATCCTAGAATTTGGAGAGAAAATCATGGAGGATTGGTTGGCAACAAACTATAGCAGTTTCGTAGTTGATTAGCTTTACCTTATCCACTGAAAAGCAGGATAAAATCAATATAAAGATAGAATCTGAAGGTAGGCATAGTTACTAATTCTGGAAGTTAATAAAGTGTGCAGGATCTAACCAGAATCATGATAAAGGCACTCCTGGGGTATATATGGCAAGTATTGACAAAGTGGTGCAAGTGGATGCCAACTATCTAGGCTAGTAGGTAGGAAATTAATCAGAAATGATTAAATATTTTTTCCTAAGTATGAAACAGGTTTATAAAATCCCAACACAAAGGTTTATGGAGGAATTGGGAAAAAGTTGGAGAATAATAGGTTGTACAGTAACAACTAAAATGCCATTCATCTTGCAAAGAACTCAACCTTCCATTCTAATACTAAACATATACAACTCAGGTACCATTTCATATGATAAGTTTTGGAAGATGGAGAGTTGAAGCTGCAAAAGACACACACTAGCTATAATCCTACAAATAGGTTAATGAAACCAATAACCAAGGAGAAAGTTAGCTCCTGCTCAATTTTAGTTACCCTTCAAGCATGAAGTTGAAGATGAGAAAATTTCTAGGTCAAAGTTGGATCATAGACCAAAGTGTTCAATAGTTGTGGAGTGGTTGTGATCAATGTTCAAGTGGTAGATTGTTAGTTGTGGAGCCTGATTATGTTCCCAATTCAGAGGTCTTGTTTCATCCATTTTTGGATCCTAATTTCTGATAGGTGGGTGTGAGGGGTATTCCCCCCCCACTACTCTAGGGGGTCCATGGGGGGCAACGGAAAAATTATTAGAGCCCCCCAATGTGGGGGTTGGGGGTTGGTGCCCCTAAAGAGAAATTTTTGGAAAAAATTCCCTGTTAAATATTGTAATTTTTCTTAAGATAACTTGAAAATGACTTCAAGGAACAATTCATTGAGAAGTCAAAATCTACAGATATAATGATGATTTTCATTCCATTGAGCATTAATGAAGCCATTAACACACTAGTGCATATGAAAAAATCACATATCAACATGTTGACATGAGTCAAGCATGAAAATATTAAGTTATCAAGATGCCAAATCAACACCCAAACCACATAGATCATGGCATGCAAGAATCAACATATCAATATCAAAATGTACCTAACTAGACTTAATGTTGTACTTATATATTGAAGCATGCAAAGGTTCATACAACTCGAAGTCAACAACAAAGAAGAGCAAATCCAAAATTTTATCGTTAAATAGTTCAAGAAAGAATCTTCCTAAGATGGATTGATTCCTTCTTGATGCAACAATATTGTTCAAACCTTTAAACATATTATTGCATCATGTACTCAAACTTCTCAAATAGGAGAAAGCCATAGGAAGATGGATCATTGTATCAAAATATGTATCAAAATAAGTGCTTTTCTACCTATGCTTTGAGGACAAGTAATTTTGAAAGAGGGGAAGACTTGTAATATGTCCAAAGTATATTACCATGATGTTATGTTGTGCTAGTCATCCTTTAAATCAATATAATGTATTTATTATATCGTAATTAATGATATGCACACATTTTATTGAAGGACATGACTTATCATCTCTGACGTGTATTTATATACACACCCATTGTATCCCAAGACATATACAAGTTAACAATAAATAATTATTTATCCCTTCAAGAATATATGGATTTGTTCTTGTTATAATAAGTGCTTGAGTGAAGTAACATATTGGGTTTGCTTCACCACGCCACCTGAAATAATCTCTTTGTAGTCCATAAGGGGACATACTTTCATTTCTAGTAGGTGCCTTCAGACTTTGGAGCATTAACTTTTTTCCTGATGTTTAAGAAAGACAAACTCTTACCCAATAAAAAATAGTTGTAAATATTACTCCATAACCAAAAAAAAGTTTCAACCACCTATCATATTCCCAAAATACCTAACATCTAATATTCTTCATCATCACATAAATTAGAAAAATGTTAAATAATATAAAATATCAATGATCCACACCTAAAATTAAGATACTATGTCTAATTAGAGTTTTATCTCTTAAAATATTTCTTAACCTATCAAAACGATAACAACCTTGAGTTATTCATATCCACTTAACTCCAATTTAAAAAAGATCCCATATATTCTCTTTTATCTCAATAGAATAGGATTTAGGATTTGTACCTTTCATACTATAAAGTAGTAAATATAATAGTTTTTAAAAAATGATTTCATTCTCTTTTAATAATTTGAAAAATATTTAATATTATAAAAAATGATAATTTGAGGAATATTTAGTATCGTACTCTTTAATTATTTAACAAAAAGTTTATTAGTGTTTGAAAACTTTACTCTATTTAGTCTCATTATTGGTCTAAGAGCGCTCCTTGGAACACCATGGAATATTAAGTTCCATCACCCATCATAACTACAAAGGTAACACCATCGAATATTACGTTCCATCATCCATCATAAATACGAATACAAAGTTGAGAAAGGTGAAAAGTAAGTTCAAAATATACTAGCATATTCTCAAAGTATGAGAAATATTTTTTTTTTAAAGAGATAAGAGGTGGTTCACCATTTGTTAGAGGGCTAATCCACCTCTTATAATGTCATATCAGTACGACAATCGAGATTACATTCATTCATAATTCATATATTCATAGTGCCTCAACAAGAGCATACATGTCACTTACAAAATTTGGGTGGGGAGAATGCCATTCATGAGGGAATATTTTCGCAAGGAGGGATCCCTATGCAATATGGGCCCACTCAGGTGTGCACAATATGCAAAATTATCTCCATAGTCCATAATTATTGAGAATAGGGTTCCCTATACAAGGTTTGGGTGACGAACATTATTAATCTCACCAAGGTGCAAATATGAATTGGGATTGACAAAGTTAAGTCAACAATAAGTTATAAGGTTCTAGGGATGTCCCCATTCCCCCTCACTTTGTGGAATCCATGGTCCCCCATACTCTTTTAGTTTCCTTTGTTGAGCCAGTTGTTTATTTAATCAATCATTAACAACATTCAAAGATAACAAAGATTATAGTAATAAGATTAACATTAATAATAACGCCAAAGTACAAGGCCATGTTATCAAACATTAATAATAAGTCCTTAATTAAATTCATCATGAAAGGGAGCAAAATTCCACAATCATATAAAATATCATAAGTCCATACTGCAAGAGACATTAAGTCACATGAAGGATTATAAGTCTGGGGCTTAACAACTAGGGTATTATAGTTTAAAAGGGCCGACATAATTCAATAATCAGGCTAAAGAAACATTATTAATAAGAAAAGCAAATTGACAGATTAGGTTGAGAAACTTTAAGGTATCTCTTGAAGATGGGTTGAACTATGCAGCCCAAAACGTTGAGTAATTTCTGCATTTTTAACATGGAGTTTCCTTCGGTTGTAATTATGTCCACCCGTGAAAGCACCAATGAGAAAATATCAATATTGATTTCCAATATATTTAGAGCCAAACTTGATCACTACCTAACATTTTATTGTTTACGTCAATACTTTTTTCGTATGACAAATTAATGCACAATTCATTTTACTTGTCATCGATTACATGAGTTTCTATTTAATGCTTACTAGTACTTGCAACATAGTTTTCCTTTCAATTTCATCAACTACTATCCCTATCATAAATAGCTAAACTTGCTTTCAAACAAATAAAATTATATTTATACTTACACATAATTTTCATTCATTTTGAGAGATCATTTACGTATTGGGTAGTGTGTCGTTAATAAATTATTAACGATCTGTTAGATAAGACCAATATTTTTGAGAGAAAACACTAATGGTGTGTCTTACAATGATATAAAAAATGACTTTTTTCGGCTTGAAAAAACACTTTCATTCATTTTACAACATATTGAAATTGTTCTCTGCATTTTATTTCTTGTCCATTGGTTGTAGCTTGGGTGGTTGGGAGGAATTTATGTGTTTATGGTCATTTATGAGCCCTTTCCTAGTTTTTAGGACTGTACGCTATTTTCTAGCTTCCACTCTTACACCATGCATTGATGATCCTATTTTTGTGCTTCCAAGATATTTATGACCCCATTGGATTCCCTCTCTCACCTATTTCGACCTCCTTTATATTTTGTAACCCCATTTGTGCATTAGCGTGCCTCCATGTGCTCTTCATGGCTCCACTCCTTAGTTTTTGGGTAACTCCTCCTCATGGTGCTAATTCGGGAAAGGGAATCTTTTCACTAAGCCACCACTCCACTGATTCAAGTTAATTCTCCATGATGAAGTTTAAACCTTACTTATCTCTAATTTGGGTTGATCCATTTGGGTTAGAATGGTCCTCCTTATGCTATAAATCCATATGCCATCTCCTTGTTGAAGTTAATCTTGAGCTTTAAACCATGCAATTTATGCTATCTACCCGTGTTGAGAAGGTTAATATTATTAAGAGTGTGTTGAGACTTAGAGGGAGTTTATTTGTTCCCTTTGCTTCCATTATATCACTCTACTAGTCCAGGTTCTCACACAGGAAGCAAGGAAATGGGAATGGTGAGCTAGGTCACATCTAATAGACAATGGAGACAGACAGGAAAGTAGTAGTGGAAAGCATTGTGTCTCTCGAAATAGGTAGTTTTGAAAGTAGTGAGACTAAGTGAGAATCTACCCGTGAATCCATGGTCTCAGCTCGGGGGTGACTTGTTCAAGTGAGGAAGGCTTGATGGTGTCTACCGCTGGGAGGAAAGTTGTCCTACTGGAGCCAGTTGCTTATATTTTGAGATAAGTATTTCTCTTATGTTGTGTTTTCATTACATTATTTTATTTGGTATATGTGCAATGATAGCTAATTGGTTGTTTGAGTGTTCATGTATTGAATGTCATGATCTACATGGAGGAAGGATGAATCTCATGGAATTTAGTTTCTATTCTTGTTACCTTCTTTCTATTCTTCTTCTTCATAACTAGAAATTGTATTTTTGGCTCTATTTTATTGAGAGGGGCGCAACCATATGATGTGGTTCGACCATCTATGATTATTTTTGGGTTTCGAGACCTATTCCATTGTGTCCAGAGCAGCGTTTCCAGTAAACAACACCTTTCGTTTCATTGAAAAAGATTTCTAGATGACCAAGATATGTTTGTTTTGGTTCGATAGCTTTTCGGTGCCGAGATGAACGCACCTGTCATTTTATTGTAAATCATTTGGTTACATAATTGTTCTTAGTTGCAGATCTAAGGATGAGAGAGGTATTCTATATGTAAAAGTAATGGATGGCTGGAGAGTGGCAGCCATACGATCTGATTTTTATTAGTGAGAGATGACTGTAGGGGAAAGTCATCGGGAGCCGATTTTGAGGGTTGTAGTTGCAGCTAGTGTTCTTGTTTGCTATGGTTTTGGTGTGGCTGTAGATTGCGGCCTATGTATGCTCCATGATATGTGGTTTTCCTTACTTTTTATGGTCACTAATAGCACACACATAATAACACCGAAAAAGTAGATTAATTTTCCAATAATCAATGACATCAATTCTTGGTTATTTATAAACTATGCTATCAAACAAAACCAAAATACATAAATTAGTTACTCACAATGAATATGATGTTTAGCATGTATTATTGATGTTCTTGTTTGAATTATGACCTTTAGCTTGCACTTTGGAAATTATTAATCGAGTGTCACAATTAATTATTTAATTAAGTGGCGTAATTAAATAATTAAGTGTCGCAAACTTTAGTTATAATTGAATCTCTAGAATTTAATTTATTTGGGTGAATGGTTAGTCAAATCAATAATAATTTATCTATATGCATTGTTCTTAAACCTTAGTTAGTCTTAATTTAGCACCTTTGGGATTATCTCAAGGTTCGGGGACATCACAAGCGGTATCTGAGCTTAAGGTTTCAACACTGTGGATGTTGGGCCTTTTGTGAAGTTTCAAGTAACCTTGTAAGCATGCACTTGCATTAGATAGCTTGGATGCATGCACCTTAATATAATTTCACATGTGAGTTAGTTAATTAACTGTTAGATTGGGAAGGGTATGGACCTGAAGATCATCCAATAAGGAGAAATCTTACAAGGATGTCTACCCCGCCCCTTGTCCAACTAAGTAGATTGTAACTTAGAAATGTTGGCTGGTTACTTTATAAACAAGAAGAAAAGTGGTTTTTTTAATGATAATGAACTTATACGAATGTGTATTCTACTAACAGAATGTTATTAATGAACACATTGCAGTTCCTAGTGATTGATTGAGCAAGCGGTGTGACTACTACAATTGATATTTTAATCAAACCTGTGAAGACTAAGTATTCAACAAGTAAAAGTTCAACAGTAGGAAGTCAGAGTTTGGGGATGGATATTGAGGAAGGACAGAGACCATATAGTCCCGAAGAGGATTTTGTTGAGGGAAGAAGTTCAACCAGACATAAGATGAGCAGTGAACCGTTAAGCTTGGAGGATTCAGTGAGGAAGTGTAGAGAGGATAATGAAAGAATAATTTATATCCAAGAGCAGATTATGAATGATCTAAAATCATTAAAGACCATCCAAAGATCCACCGAAAATAGTCATAAAAGAGGTTATGTGAGGTCTAGATCATCTTCAAGGAGACCTTATCACTCATAGAGAAAGAAGGGGTATGTATCAAGCAGTACAGAGAGAAGTCATGAAAGATCTCCAGTGGGATACAAGAAGAGGAGGTTTACTCAGGATGAACTAGTAGGAGAGTTGACAAGAATCAAGCCCCCAACTTTTGATGGAGAAGTAAAGCAAGGAGAAGATGCCGAAGCATGGTTGATAGGACTTAGAAAATTCTTCCAGTTGCATCAGCATACACCTAATATGGAGGCAAGAGTAGCCATATATAATCTGCAAGGTAAAGCAAATATCTGGTGGGATCAACTGGTTAAGTTGAAAGACATCGATGAAGACAAAATATATTGGAGGAAGTTCAAGAAATACTTTCAGAAATAATACCTCTCTGAGCACTACTATGACAAGAAGATGGAGGAATTATTTGAGCTTAAGTTGGGAAGCATGACTATGGAGGTCTATGAGAAAAAATTTCTAGAACTTTTGAACTATGCGGACTTTGTCAAAGATGAGAAGGTAAAGATTCAAAGGCTCCTAAGTGGCCTTCCTGAATCTTATAGAGATAAAATCCAGTATGATAGAACACATGACCTTAAGGATTCCATCTGGAAGGAAAAACACTTATATGAACAAAATAAGAGCAAGGCCTCATATTAGAAGAATTGGAAGGATATGAAGAATAACAAGTAGGAGTAGAGAAAGAAAGGTTTCCAGCCTTTAAAGTTCAGAAACAATAATTCTTACCAACAACGATAGTCAAAGGAAGATACTTTAGGGAAAAGACCACCTATGGAATGTTGGATATGCAAGGAAAATCACTTTTCTAGTAAGTTCTTGCGTAAGAAAAATAACCTTCACAACATTCAAGAGGCTTCAAATGTTGGAGATGTAGGTGGAAGTGTTCAAAGGATCTATGCAGCCCTAGATGGGAGGCAAGCTAACCACCAATCCCGAATGATTGAAGTAGTAGGTAATATTGCTAATAAAACCATAACTATTTTGATTGATTCGGGAGCCAGCAATAGTTAAATTTCACCTAATCTTGTTGAGAAATGTCATTTAAAGAAAAGTAAACTTGAAACAGCAAGTCTAGTACAGATAGCCACATGAGCCAAGAGGAAAATCACTGAATTTGTAAAAGTGCGTCCTTTAGAAATGAATGGAATGAAAACCTTTGAAGACTTAAACATCATACCCTTGGGGTCATATGATGTATTGATTGGCATGGATTGGTTGGATGCACACCATGCAGTTTTGGATTGCCATAATAAAACTTATACTTGTTTGGATGAAGAAGGGAACCAAGTGACAATAAAAGGAATACCTAGACCCATATCCCTGAGGCAGATCACAGCTCTAAAATTGAAGAAATGTCTTAGAAAGGGATGCCAATTATATGCAATTCATGTGGAAGAATCAAAAGAAGGAAAAGAGCCAGAGTTGCAGGATTATCCAATACTACAAAATTTTGCAGATATATTTTAAGAAAAACCAAGAATACCTCCTAAGAGGGACATTGATTTTTCTATCGACTTGGTGCCAGGAACAGTACCTTCATCTAAAGCACCTTATAGAATGAGTACTCCAGAGTTAAAGGAATTACAAATGCAGTTAGAAGAGATACTAAAGAAAGGTTACACAAGACCCATCGTTTCACCTTGGGGAGATTCTGTGTTATTTGTGAAGAAAAAAGATGGAACTCTAAGACTTTGCATAGATTATAGACAATTGAACAAAGCAACGGTTAAAAACATGTACACCTTACCAAGAATTGATGACTTGTTTGATCAATTGAGAGGAGCCAAGGTGTTTTCAAAAATATATTTGAGGTCGAGATACTACCAAATTAGAATTAAGAATGAGGATATCAGTAAGACAACATTCAGAACAAGGTATGGACACTATGAGTTCACAGTAGTACCTTTTGGTTTAACAAATGCACCTGCAGTATTCATGTGTTTAATGAATAGAGTCTTCAGAAAGTACTTAGATAAGTTTGTGACTGTATCCTTGGATAACATCCTTATCTATTCCAAGGCAAAGGAAGAGCATGAAGAACATCTAAGACTAGTAATGCAAGTGCTTATAGAACATCAATTGTATGCCAAATTAAGCAAGTGTTCATTTTATAAAGGAAGAATCCACTACCTAGGGCATATCATATTTGAAGAAGGTGTTATAGTAGATCCTAAGAAGATAAGAGCCATTATGGATTGGTCAACACCTAAGAATGTATTAGAAGTCAAATCCTTCAAGGGGTTAGCTGGATACTACCGAAGGTTCATCGAAGGATTCTCGAAGTTGGCTCATCCTATCACATCTTTGCAAAAGAAAGGTGTGAATTTTGTTTGGACTTCTAAGTGTGAAGATCATTTTCAAAAACTTAAGGAAATGCTTACCAGTGCACTAGTGCTAAAAATCGCGGACCCCAAGGGAAACTTGTTGTATGCACAGATGCATGCAAGCAAGGCATTGGTGGAGTATTAATGTGGGATGGGAATGTGATCAGTTATGAATCTAGAAAGTTGAAGGAACATGAGTAGAACTATGCCACCCATGACTTAGAGCTTGCAGCTATCATCCATGCTTTGAAGATGTGGAGACATTATCTAATGGGTAAAAGGTTTGAGTTGAGAACTGACCATGATGGGTTAAAATACTTGTTTGAGCAACCTAATTTGAATGCAAGACAAAGGAGGTGGATGGAGTTATTATGTGAATATGACTTTGACATCAAGCATATCAAAGGTAAATAAAATAAAGTAGTCGATGCACTTATTAGGAAGATGCATGTGATGCATATAGCAGCTATCAGCACTAGCACATCAGATTTGAAGGATAAGATCATTGAAGCTAGTGTTACTGATGAACTTTATCAGTGGGTGAAAGAAGGGTTGAAACAACAGAAAATTCTACAGAAATTTGATAAGTATAAGTTTAAAGAAAATGGGATACTCATGCATAGAGATAGAGTTTATGTGCCTGATGTTGGAGACATAAGGAAGGTGGTTATGAAGGAAACACATGATGCCCCTTATGCCAGACATTCAGGTTATCAGAAAACAATAGCAACATTAAGGAAACAATACTATTGGACAGGGATGAAGAATGATGTTGCAGAATATATAGCTAAGTGGATGGAATGTCAAAAAGTTAAAGTTGAGCATCAACATCCAGCGGGGTTGTTGCAACCCTTGCCTATACCAGAATGGAAATGGGATGTAGTGACGATGGATTTCATCACCAAGTTACCTAAGACGAGATTGCAAAATGATGCAATCATGGTTGTGGTAGATAAGTTGACTAAGGAAACACACTTTATTCCAGTAAAGACAACTCACAAAGCAGCTAACATTGCAAATATTTACATGAAAGAAGTACCCAGATTGCATGGTATTTCGAAGGCTATAGTATCAGACAGAGATTCAAAATTTACCTCTAACTTTTGTAAAGGATTGTTTGAAGGGTTTGGTACAAGTCTAAACATGAGTACAACATACCACCCTTAGACAGATGGAAAAACAGAAAGAGTTAACCAAGTAATTGAAGATATGTTAAGGATGTATGTGATGGATCAGCCATCTAAGTGGGAAGATTATTTACACTTGGTGGAATTTGCTTATAATAATGGATATCATTCCTCTTTGAATATAAGTCCTTTCGAGGCCATGTATGGAAGGAAGTGTAATACTCCCATCAGTTGGGATAACTCAACGAATAGATTCACTGTTGGACCAGAATTATTAAAGGATATGGAGGATCAAATGGTTAAGATAAAGCAGAATCTAAAGGTAGCTCAAGACAGGTAGAAAAGTTATGCAGATCAGAACAGGACTGCCAGACAGTTTCAAGTTGGGGATCATGTGTTTTTGAAAGTCAAACCCAAGAAGAGTTCTTTAAACTTGCAAAATTGCTCCAAGCTATCTGCCAGATATTGTGGACCTTTTGAGGTATTAGCTAAGATAGGACCTGTTTCTTATGATTTGGCCCTACCCGCTTGCATTAGAGAACATAATGTGTTTCATGTGTCTTTATTAAAAAAGTATATACCTGATACTAACCATGTAATTGATTGGAATGTGATCCAAGTAATTAGAGTGTTTTTATTTTCTTTATTGATATATATATATATATATATATATATATATGAAAATGGCCCTAATCATGTGATTGAATGGATTATGATCTAGGTGGAATCGAAAGGGGATTCTTCGGTACAACCTGTTGCTATTTTGGGAAGCAAGTTCAAGCTGCTTCGGAATTGAGAAACGAGGCAGGTAAAGGTACAATGGACCCATTACAGTCCTAAGGATGCCACTTGGGAGCTGGAGGATACCAAGAGGGAAGCATACCCTCATCTATTTTGAATTTTTGCAGCATGTATGCAATATGCATCGAGGACGATGCATTGTTTAAGGGGGAGGGAGATGTAATACCCCAATTGTTAAGCCCCAGACTTATGATCCTTCATGTGACTTATGTTCTCTTGCATTATGGACTTATAATATTTTATATGATTGTGGAATTTTGCTCCCTTTCATGATGAATTTAATTAAGGACTTATTATTAATGTTTGATAACATGACCTTGTACTTTGGCGTTATTATTAATGTTAATGTTATTACTAGAATCTTTGTTATCTTTGAATGTTGTTAATGATTGATTAAATAAACAAATGGCTCAACAAAGGAAACTAAAAGAGTATGGGGGACCATGGATTCCACAAAGTGAGGGGGAATGGGGACATCCCTAGAACCTTATAACTTATTGTTGACTTAACTTTGTCCATCCCAATTCATATTTGTGCCTTGGTGAGATTAATAATGTTCGTCACCCAAACCTTGTACAACGAACCCTATTCTCAATAATTATGGACTATGGAGATAATTTTGCATATTGTGCACACCTTAGTGTGCCCATATTGCATAGGGATCCATCCTTTGGAAAATATTCCCTCACATTTATGTGTTTATGGTCATTTATGATCCCTTTCCTAGTTTTTAGGACTGTAAGCTATTTTCTAGCTTCCATTCTTACACCATGCATTGATGATCCTATTTTTGTGCTTCCAAGATATTTATGACCCCATTGGATGCCCTCTCTCACCTATTTCGACCTCCTTTATGTTTTGTAACCCCATTTGTGCATTAGTGTGCCTCCATGTGCTCTTCATGACTCCACTCCTTAGTTTTTGGGTAACTCCTCCTCATGGTGCTAATTCGAGAAAGGGAATCTTTTCACTAAGCCACCACTCCACTAATTCAAGTTAATTCTCCATGATGAAGTTTAAACCTTACTTATCTCTAGTTTGGGTTGATCCATTTTGGTTATAATGGTCCTCCTTATGCTATAAATCCATATGCCATCTCCTTGTTGAAGTTAATCTTGAGCTTTAGACCATGTTATTTATGCTATCTACCCGTGTTGGGAAGGTTAATATTATTAAGAGTGTGTTGAGACTTAGAGGGAGTCTATTTTTTCCCTTTGCTTCCATTACATCACTCTACTAGTCCAGGTTCTCACACAGGAAGCCAGGAAATGGGAATGGCGAGCTAGGTCACATCTCATAGGCAGTGGAGACAGACAGGAAAGTAGTAGTGGGAAGCATTGTGTCTCTTGAAATAGGTAGTTTCAAGAGTAGTGAGACTAAGTGAGAATATACCCGTGGATCCACGGTCTCAGCTCGGGGGTGACCTGTTCAAGCAAGGAAGGCTTGACGGTGTCTACGGTTGGCAGGAATTGTGTCCTGCTGCAGCCAGTTGCTTATATTTTGAGATAAGTATTTCTATGATGTTGTGTTTTCATTACATTATTTTATTTGGTATATGTGCAATGATGGTTGATTGGTTGTTTGAGTGTTCATGTATTGAATTCCAGGATCTACATGGGGGAAGGATGAATCTCATGGAATTTGGTTTCTATTCTTGTTACCTTCTTTCTATTCTTCTTCTTCATAACCAGAAATTGTATTTTTGGCTCTATTTTATTGAGAGGGGTGCAACCATATGATCTGGTTTGACCATCTATGCTTATTTCTAGGTTTTTAGACCTATTCCATTGCATTTGAAGCAACATTTCTAGTAAACAACACCTTTCGTTTCATTGAAAAAGCTTTCCGGATGACCAAGAATATGTTTGTTTTGGTCTAATAGCTTTCCAGTGCTGAGATGAACGCACCTGTCATTTTATTGTAAATCATTTGGTTGCATAATTATTCTTAGTTGCAGATCTGAGGATGAGAGAGGTATTCTATATGTAAAAGTAATCGATGGTTGGAGGTTGGCAACCATACGATCTGATTTTTATTAGTGAGAGATGACTATAGGGGACAGTTATCGAGAGCCAATTTTCAGGGTTGTAGTTGCAGTTGGTGTTCTTGTTTGATATGGTTTTGGTGGGGCTGTAGATTGCAGCCTATGTATGCTCCATGATATGTGGTTTTCCTTACTTTTTATGGTCTCTAACAACACACACATAATAACATCGAAAAAGTAGATTATTTTTCAAATAATCAATGACATCAATACTTGGCTATTTATAAACTATGCTATCAAACAAACCCAAAATACATAAATTAGTTATTCACAATGAATATGATGTTTAGCATGTATTATTGATGTTCTTGTTTGAATTATGACCTTTAGCTTGCACTTTGAAAATTATTAATCGAGTGTCAATTTATTATTTAATTAAGTGGCGTAATTAAATAATTAAGTGTCGCAAACTTTAGTTATAATTGAATCTCTAGAATTTAATTTATTTGGGTGAATGGTTAGTCAGATCAATAGTAATTTATCTATATCCATTCTTCTTAAACCTTAGTTAGTCTTAATTTAGCACCTTTGGACTTATCTCAAGGTTCGGGGACATCACATAAACATTATTATTAAGATTAATAATAATAATGTGATTTATCCTATTAATGTCAGCCCATAAAAACATTATTAAGATGTCATCGTTTTATTTTTTATCTTGTTAATTGATCCAGGAGGATCCAAGAAGGAATTTTTTTTAAGTCCTCCAATCTTAGCACAACCAACAGCAGATCAAAGGGCTCATCGAGACGATTCCAATGGCGTTCGTTTCACCTCAAATGGACTCTGTATGAGAAAGTTATCGCGTTATGTTGTATTGATGAAACATGCAAATTTGGCAAAATGGGGGTGCCACGTGGCACCATTGGAAAGGTGACACGTGGCATCCATACAGTATGAACGAATGAGATGGAAATTGTACGGACAGACAGGTGGCAGTACGGTCCAATCAGGATGCAACACGTGTCATGCACAGACGATGAGGTGGCAATCCAGTCAGCAGTACAGACCAATCAGGATGCGACATGTGTCATGTACGGACGATGAGGTGGCAATCCAGTCAGCAGTACGGACCAATCTGAATGCGACATGTGTCAGTATAGAGGTGACTACGTAACTTAGTTGGCAGATGAGTTGGCAGCTGACTGGGCGTTGAGGTGGACCAATTCGGAACTGCCACGTGGCAGCACCGGATTGGCCAATATTGATTGAAGTTCACCAAAATGTTGCTGCTTTGCTGGTTTCGAACTCTAGACCTCCCATACCATGTCTCTGTGCCTTTACCAACTGCGCTGGTAGTGTTCTTTGTATAATGCATGGAAATAATATTATTTAAAGTGGCATTTCGAGCCCCAAAGGAGCTGGGGCTTAGCCCCGACCTTGGTTCTTCCTCCAACGTGACTGGGAGCTCCGACCAGCACGGGAGCCCACGCTCTATTTCAGCACATGTCGAATTACAAACTATAGAAAATGGGTTATAAGTGGGTCTAAAAACAAGTTACGTTATAACAAATTTGTTTTAACAAAAAACCATATTGTGGGTTCAATGAACCATGTGGTTTTGGGGGAAAATAATTTTATTGTAATATTCTAAAAATATAAAATGTGGTTGGCATAGTTGTAACTATGTCAACTACATAATTTAAGAAGAGCCTAACCAAGTGTGGGGAGTTGGAACCATATGCCTTCTTGGGCAAAATTTGTTGTAACCAAAGAGAACATGAGGAAAATGTGAAGAGGGGTAAGTCATGGCTATATAAGCCCCCTTAGTTGCCATTTGCCACTCATGCTTTGGAGTGGAGACTTTGTAGCTAAAGGAGAGAAGGTAGATTGCGTAGCTCTATAGGAGGAAGGTACAAGTGTTTATACTCGTTTTACACCATCTTCAGGCTTCGGAGTTGCTGGAAGCAGTCTGGTTGTGTTTTGGGCAGCGGTTCTCTTCCTGACCATTGTCGCCAAGGCATCATTGTATCATTGCCATGTATTTCGCCTTATACTGAGATTATAGATCGGCCCTCCTATTGAGAAGCAGGCCCGGAGACGTAGTCCATCCTGGACGAACTCTGTTATCAACTTGTTGTCGTTATGTGCATATTGTCTATGCTGTTTGGTTCTCTTCTTATGGATTTGTGAGCTTCATTCATGCTCTTTATGCAATTCATGTTAACGTCATAGAGTAGCAAAGATCTTGTTTTCGGATCATGTGGTATTAGAGCAGGTTTATGTGACGTTGGATTGTGAGTGTGGATGCTCACGAGGGCTAAACTGCAAGCTGGTGAGGGTACATTAGAGCCTTACAATTCCGAGATCGGACGTGCACACCGAAAGAGGAAGATGGATGCTAATGATGCCTGCATCGAGATGGAGGCAAACTTTTACAAGGTCTTCTACATGATGGCCGACAAGGTAGACAAATTGTTGGCAGACTATGAAGAACACATGGCAAAAGAAAGAAAAGGCAATGAAGTAAAGAAGGAAGACAAAGAAGTGAAGAATGAAGGCAACGCTTCAGTTAACCAAGGAGGAGGTGGCGAAGAGCCTCCTAAGCCTCCCTCTTCACCTTCAGCTTCAAGCACAAGTTCAAGTGCTTCTTCCTCATCTCATTCTCAGCATTCCAAGGTTCCTCACAAAGAGCCTCAAAAGAATCCCTTATTGAAGCTCTATGTGAAGTTTGATTTGCCTATGTTCAATGGGGAAGCAAATGCAGAGAAGTTGAACAATTGGATAAGGCAAATTGAGGTCTCTTGCCGAGTCCAACAGATCAAAGAAGAAGATGTGAAGATTCAGTTGGCTTCACTTCGGCTAACAGGCACCGCACTTGTATGGTGGGAAAGCAAGCTTCAGCAAGGTAGCAAACAAATGGGTAATCTTCTCTCATCGTGGTCTGCTTTCATTTCTACTTTACGTAAGCAATTTTATCCGTTGGGTTATGTTCAAAAGGCTATGATGGACTGGAAAAGTTTTAGACAAGGAAAGGGTCAGAGTGTTCAGAATTTTACTGAAGAATTTAGAAAGAAAGCTCTAGAGTTGAATATTTCTTTAGATTCTCCTGACACTCTTTTGAAGTACATTGGTGCTCTTCATCATTATCTACGCCATACTTTGTTGTTGTTGAATCCTACTAGTGTGGATGAAGCAAGTGTTCAGGCTACTCATCTTGAGAGCAGGGGGAAGCATTTGCAAGAAGACCATCTGAAGAAGCCTTTCACGCCCAACAACAACCACAAGTCCAAAAAGAAAGACAAGAGCAAGAAGAAAGCTACTGCCAAGAAGGAAGGAGGAAAGCTCCATTGCAAACATTGCGACACTGATGGGCATGATGAAGAAAGTTGTTGGAAGTTGCATCCTAAACAAAGGCCAAAGCATTATGGAGGAAAAAAGAAGAAAAAGACCGTTGCAACAACGCAACGAGATTTGGGTTCCGACTCAGTTGACGAAACTATGATTACAGCCATGGGAATGCAAGGTAACAAAACTCCTCATACTGGTTCAAGTTCTACTCATGTTTCTAAAGAAAATGATAAAAGAAGAAGTGAGTTGTTTCACATCAGAGTTGTGTCTAAGCATACAAAGATTGAAACATTATTTGATCCAGGTTCTCAAGTAAATTTGATCTCAGAATCAGTTGTTAAGAAGTTGGGCATACAGACTAAACCTCACCCCAAGCCTTACCCTCTTGGATGGGTATGTGATAATGCTAAGCTATAGGTGACTAAGCAATGCAGGTTAAGGTTTTCTATTGCTTCAAAGTTGATGGATGAGGTGGACTTAGATGTTGTTCCTCTTGACATCTGCGGTATCGTATTGGGAAGCCCATACTTGTAAGATTGAAAAGCAGTATTCTTCCGTCACGAGAACAAGTACCATCTCACCAAAAATGGGGTGGAGTACATCGTGAGAGCTCACAGTATGAAGGCTAACACCACTCTTGTTAGTGCAGGACAGATGAAGAGACTCATCAACACTAATAAGTGATACATGCTCATGGTTGTGAGAGCAAAAGATGCTGAAGCATCCGATGCTTTCAAAGGTTGTGATCCTTCTCATAAAAAGGCTATGATTGATATTGTGGCTAACTATGATGAAATATTTCAAGAACCTACAGGTTTTCCTCCCAAAAGGGAGATTCAACATGAGATTCATCTCCAGCAGGATGCCCCTCTTCCTAATGTGGGAATGTACAGGTTGTCCATAGTTGAAATGGCAGAGATTAAGAAGCAGGTTCAAGACTTGTTGGACCATGGAGTGATCAGACCCAACTCCTCTCCATGTGGTTTGCCGATTGTGTTGGTGATGAAGAAAGATGGCATATGGAGGATGTGCGTTGACTATCGGGCTCTCAACAAGACCACGATCAAGAATCGATACCCGCTTCCTCGCATAGATGACTTGCTCGACCAGTTGAAAGATGTTGTGTTCTTTACCAAGTTGGATTTGCGCAGTGGCTACCACCAGATCAGAATTGCAGAAAGTGATGTGTGGAAGATGGCCTTCAAGACCAAGCAAGGTCTATTTGAGTGGTTGGTGATGCCATTTGGGCTTTGCAATGCACCTGCAACCTTTATGCGGGTAATGAATGATGTTTTTCGGCCATTCTTAGATGATTTTGTCATTGTTTATCTAGATGATATATTGGTCTTTAGTAAAACTTGGGAAGCACATGTAGGGCATGTAAAGATAGTGTTGGACACTTTGAAAAAGGAGAAATTGTATGTAAAATTGTCAAAGTGTGAATTTGGAAAAACTTCATTAGTTTACTTGGGTCATATTGTAGGAGGTGGAAATTTAAAAGTTGATCTTTCAAAAGTTGATGTAATTGTCAATTGGCCTAAGCCTACTAATGCTATTGAAGTGAGAAGCTTTTTAGGAGCTGTTCAATATTGGAGAAGGTTCATTCAGAACTTCTCATACATAGCATCTCCTTTACATGCCTTAAAAAGTGTAAAGAAAGCCTTTCGGTGGGGAGGTAAGCAATAGAAATCCTTCGACACATTGAAGGGAAAGATCAGCACCGCCCTAGTCCTAGCCTTGCCTGATTTGCAACAACCATTTGAGATAGAGACAGATGCCAGTGGATATGCCATGGGGGCAGTATTGATGCAGCACTGCAAGCCTATTTGATACCATTCAGAGACTTTTACTCAAGCAGTGATCAACTACCCCACCTATGACAAAGAGTTGTATGCTTTGGTTCAGAGTGTCAAGAAGTGGAAGCACTACTTGATGGGTAAGGATACGATCA